>CM056052.1:111620601-112023101 GCA_029574335.1 Rana kukunoris
AAGTGCTGTAAGATAGAAAGGAAGTTTATGATGGGTCAGATCTTGTGTAGAAAGAATCTGTTTCTTCTTTTTTCTCTTCTGGTATTTTCATCCAAATCTCAGCCCTATCCCCTTAGTTATATAAGGACCAACATCTATAAGGTCATTATCAGTAACAAGGGGAATTGAGGTGAGCCAAGGTGGACGGGAACATTAATTAATATCACCGACCCCAACACAACACTCATAGACAGAGAACAGGCTGGGGACACTTGTGGGAATTCCCAGCCAAACGAAGTTGGCGGAAACTTTCTCCCACAAGAGAGAATAACATTGTTCTGGGATGAGTACCAGGGCAAGAGGGGCAAGGGGGGGTGCAGCCTCTGGTGCAGCCTCGGCTTCTCGGCTAAGTCAAAGCCCAGGGCCAATGAACAAATATGTAATCCAAGGGGCGCACGGGGATAAAGATGTAGCAGATAAGCAACAAGGAGGAAGAAACCCTCAGGTAGAGGAGTTAAAAAAAAGGAGAAGATGAAACAGACCCCAAGCAACCCAAATAGCTCAACTAACCTAGAATTACAACTAGAGACTGGGACAGATCAAGAAACAGATTGGACACATGATCAAAGTGTAACTGAAGGACAGCAATCAGGATCTTTACTGCCAACAAAAATGGAGATGCAGGGAATGTTCGCTGCCCTATAGTGTTGCTCACGAATATTCGCATTGCGAATATTCGCTACGAATATTGCATATTCGAGTATTCGTGAATAACTCGAATATTGCGGCGAATATTCCCTATGGCGAATATTCATATTTTTTCAAATTTATTTTTAAAAACAGATCACATCCTAGTGATCTCCATCGACGTCTAAAAGCATTGCTGGTATGATTAGAGAGAGACCCTGGGCCGAGTAGCTGATGCTATTCTTTTATGTTGCCGAAAATTCCCCTAGCAAATTTTTGGCAACATAAAAGAATCGCATCAGCTACTCGGCCCTTCTTTTGCATCAGAGCCAATCAGAATAACTTGAATATTCGGCAAAAGGAATATTGCGCGATATTCCTTTTGCCGAATATTCGAGTTATTCTGATTGGCTCTGATGCAAAAGAAGGGCGGAGAAGATAATCGCGCAATATTCCTTTTGCCGAATATTCGAGTTATTCTGATTGGCTCTGATGCGCCCTTATTTTGCATCAGAGCCAATCAGAATAACTTGAATATTCGGCAAAAGGAATATTGCGCGATATTCCTTTTGCCGAATATTCAAGTTATTCTGATTGGCTCTGATGCAAAAGAAGGGCGGAGAAGATAATCGCGCAATAGGAATATTGCGCGATTATCTTCTCCGCCCTTCTTTTGCCCCCCAATTCTCCTTTCTTTTAAGTAGAGTTAGTGTAGAGTTAGTGTTTAGTGCATATTAGTTTAGTAATACAGGAAATGATCTCTGTTTATGAGAATTTCGCAATCATTTTCGCATTAGCGAAATTTTGCAAACATTTTTTTGGATAAAATATCACGAATATTCGATATTAGCGAATATTCGCGAATATTCTTCTATATATTCGCGCAATATCGCGAAATCGAATATGGCGTATTCCGCTCAACACTACAGCCCTAGAAAAATCACTAATAGCACAAATAGAGAGAATTGAGAGGAACATGGGATTTATTTTAGAATGATTAGAGGAAGCTGAAAAGAAAACAGACCATCATTTCAATACCTTGCCATCATCTGTACTTGACATTGCCATCATCTGTACCTGACATTGCCATCATCTGTACCTGACATTGCCATCATCTGTACTTGCCATCATCTGTATCTGACATCTACTGCTGCTGTATGTGAGACTTTCTCCCTGCTTGCCCCTGTTTCGCTGTATCTTCTGAGCGAGCGGCACACACTCCCCGGCGGCCATCTTGGGGGAGGAGTTGTGGGCGGCACCCTTAGCACTGGGCAGAGCGTTGGGGGCGTGGCCACCGTAATTAGGGCCAGGTGAGAGACCACATAAAAGCTGTGAGCGGCGCCTCACCTGGACATTGCCATCATCTGTACTTGACATTGCCATCATCTGTACCTGACATTGCCATCATCTGTACCTGACATTGCCATCATCTGTACTTGCCATCATCTGTATCTGACATCTACTGCTGCTGTATGTGAGACTTTCTCCCTGCTTGCCCCTGTTTCGCTGTATCTTCTGAGCGAGCGGCACACACTCCCCGGCGGCCATCTTGGGGGAGGAGTTGTGGGCGGCACCCTTAGCACTGGGCAGAGCGTTGGGGGCGTGGCCACCGTAATTAGGGCCAGGTGAGAGACCACATAAAAGCTGTGAGCGGCGCCTCACCTGGACATTGCCATCATCTGTACTTGACATTGCCATCATCTGTACCTGACATTGCCATCATCTGTACCTGACATTGCCATCATCTGTACTTGCCATCATCTGTATCTGACATCTACTGCTGCTGTATGTGAGACTTTCTCCCTGCTTGCCCCTGTTTCGCTGTATCTTCTGAGCGAGCGGCACACACTCCCCGGCGGCCATCTTGGGGAGGAGTTGTGGGCGGCACCCTTAGCACTGGGCAGAGCGTTGGGGGCGTGGCCACCGTAATTAGGGCCAGGTGAGAGACCACATAAAAGCTGTGAGCGGCGCCTCACCTGGACATTGCCATCATCTGTACTTGACATTGCCATCATCTGTACCTGACATTGCCATCATCTGTACCTGACATTGCCATCATCTGTACTTGCCATCATCTGTATCTGACATCTACTGCTGCTGTATGTGAGACTTTCTCCCTGCTTGCCCTGTTTCGCTGTATCTTCTGAGCGAGCGGCACACACTCCCCGGCGGCCATCTTGGGGGAGGAGTTGTGGGCGGCACCCTTAGCACTGGGCAGAGCGTTGGGGGCGTGGCCACCGTAATTAGGGCCAGGTGAGAGACCACATAAAAGCTGTGAGCGGCGCCTCACCTGGACATTGCCATCATCTGTACTTGACATTGCCATCATCTGTACCTGACATTGCCATCATCTGTACCTGACATTGCCATCATCTGTACTTGCCATCATCTGTATCTGACATCTACTGCTGCTGTATGTGAGACTTTCTCCCTGCTTGCCCCTGTTTCGCTGTATCTTCTGAGCGAGCGGCACACACTCCCCGGCGGCCATCTTGGGGGAGGAGTTGTGGGCGGCACCCTTAGCACTGGGCAGAGCGTTGGGGGCGTGGCCACCGTAATTAGGGCCAGGTGAGAGACCATAAAAAGCTGTGAGCGGCGCCTCACCTGGACATTGCCATCATCTGTACTTGACATTGCCATCATCTGTACCTGACATTGCCATCATCTGTACCTGACATTGCCATCATCTGTACTTGCCATCATCTGTATCTGACATCTACTGCTGCTGTATGTGAGACTTTCTCCCTGCTTGCCCCTGTTTCGCTGTATCTTCTGAGCGAGCGGCACACACTCCCCGGCGGCCATCTTGGGGGAGGAGTTGTGGGCGGCACCCTTAGCACTGGGCAGAGCGTTGGGGGCGTGGCCACCGTAATTAGGGCCAGGTGAGAGACCACATAAAAGCTGTGAGCGGCGCCTCACCTGGACATTGCCATCATCTGTACTTGACATTGCCATCATCTGTACCTGACATTGCCATCATCTGTACCTGACATTGCCATCATCTGTACTTGCCATCATCTGTATCTGACATCTACTGCTGCTGTATGTGAGACTTTCTCCCTGCTTGCCCCTGTTTCGCTGTATCTTCTGAGCGAGCGGCACACACTCCCCGGCGGCCATCTTGGGGGAGGAGTTGTGGGCGGCACCCTTAGCACTGGGCAGAGCGTTGGGGGCGTGGCCACCGTAATTAGGGCCAGGTGAGAGACCACATAAAAGCTGTGAGCGGCGCCTCACCTGGACATTGCCATCATCTGTACTTGACATTGCCATCATCTGTACCTGACATTGCCATCATCTGTACCTGACATTGCCATCATCTGTACTTGCCATCATCTGTATCTGACATCTACTGCTGCTGTATGTGAGACTTTCTCCCTGCTTGCCCCTGTTTCGCTGTATCTTCTGAGCGAGCGGCACACACTCCCCGGCGGCCATCTTGGGGGAGGAGTTGTGGGCGGCACCCTTAGCACTGGGCAGAGCGTTGGGGGCGTGGCCACCGTAATTAGGGCCAGGTGAGAGACCACATAAAAGCTGTGAGCGGCGCCTCACCTGGACATTGCCATTCATCTGTACTTGACATTGCCATCATCTGTACCTGACATTGCCATCATCTGTACCTGACATTGCCATCATCTGTACTTGCCATCATCTGTATCTGACATCTACTGCTGCTGTATGTGAGACTTTCTCCCTGCTTGCCCCTGTTTCGCTGTATCTTCTGAGCGAGCGGCACACACTCCCCGGCGGCCATCTTGGGGGAGGAGTTGTGGGCGGCACCCTTAGCACTGGGCAGAGCGTTGGGGGCGTGGCCACCGTAATTAGGGCCAGGTGAGAGACCACATAAAAGCTGTGAGCGGCGCTCGCGGCAGCGGGCGCTCGCGGGCGGGCGCGCCCTCTGGCGCGACCGAAGGGCGCGACATAAGGGTGCGGCGTCTGCGGGCGTCCGCGGGAGGCTGAGGAGGTCGGGGAGGCACTAACGATTGTTAGGTAAGATACGGAAATAATTTAAATATAATCTGTTTTAAAGAATACTAATATTTGTTAAAGAGGGACATATGGGTATTTTAGCTATTTTTTAAGTATTTGTAATAAGTGTTTGATTTTTAAACTGTTTTAAAATGACACAATTTTATTATACACGGAGGGAATTACTGTTACTAAATGATGGCCGCAATGGATCACTTGATCAAAGGTCCATTGAAGCTATCATTAATAATACAATTGAGAAAAATGATAAAGGTAGCAATAGGGACGTTAAAATTAATACTAATGAAATACAAAATCAAAATAAAATACTACCCAAAAATAAAATAAGATATACGAAATAGAAATTAGAGCTGTATTGATTAATGTACGTTCTATAGTTGCTCATGCTAGGGAATTACGAGAGTTTATTGAGCAAAATAATATTCACATTACTATGGTAACTGAAACATGGTTACAGTTACATAATCTTAATTGTTTATCTGATGCTATCCCCGATAATTATGAGATACATTATCAATTGCGGGGGAGAGGAAAAGGGGGGGGCACGGCCATTATATATAATTCTAAATTTAAAATAAAGAAATTACTGGAATTTAATCAACAAGGCTGTGAGTTCTTATTGACACAAATGATGATTAATACAAAATCTGTGATGAATATAGCTACGGTCTATATTCCACCTAATAAAATTGAAACTGGACTTAAAAGTTTGATTACTAATATAATGGAATTAGCTACTAGATCCCAGCCATTGATTTTGGTGGGTGACTTCAATGTTTGGTTGGAGGAACCTACCAAACCAAATTCACGTTTATTATTGGATACCTGCGAAGCACTAGAGATGACAAGACTGATTACACCAAACACCCACATAAAGGGACATACCCTGGATGGGGTGTTCTTCAAAGACATCACTGTTGTATTTAGTGATGTACTTGAAGTACTGTGGTCAGACCACAAGGCAGTCTTGTTTGAAATTCATCTAGATGATAATGGTATTTCTGATAGTAAACAAAGCAATCAAACCATTAAAGTTAGATCATATGTAAATTTTCCTATAGAAAAATTTAAGCAGTTACTACACACTACTCAACCTAATCTAACTAAATTGAATGTTGACCAAAAGATGACAATTATTGATAAGTGGCTTGAAACCAATTTGGAGCAAGTTGCTCCATTAAAGGACAAAAAAATTAAAACGAAATCAAGAAACAAAATAAATGGTTTAATGAAGCACTTAACATAATGAAAAAACGTGGACGAGCATTAGAAAGACAATGGAGGAAGACAAATTCCAATTACGATAAAAATCAATGGAAGTTCCATAATCGGAATTATAAAAAATCAATCTATAATGCTAAAAAATCCTTTATTTCTGAAAGCTTATTAGATGCATCAAACCAATCCAAGGAATTATTTAGGGTGGTTAAGCAGTTGGCTAAACCTGATGTACTGAACTTCCAAATTACTAACCCCCATATTTTTGTAAATGAATTAGCCGCTCACTTTCATAATAAAATTGCGGATATTCATACAAAGTTAAAGAAAGGGAGGGATAGATACCCAAAAGAAAAATGCAATATAAATAAAAAATCCTTGGAACCACCGATTAAGGTTTGGTTTCAAGATTTTAAATTAATTAGTGCAGCTGAAATCATTAAAGCAATGAGAACAGCTAATACTAACTCTCCTGTTACTGACTGCTGCCCAGGCAAACTGATAAAAGCATGCAGTGAAGAAAATAGCATTGGTCTTGGCTGACCTATTCAATACTTCATATCTAGAAGGCTCATATCCTACTATGTTTAAATCATCATTGATTACTCCGGTAGTCAAGAAGAGAGAGGGTGATATAAACGATAAAAATAACCATCGACCTATAGCAGGCCTACATTATCTGGCTAGACTCTATGAAGGTGATGCACGCACCCAGCTTCAACAGTTTGTCGAGGAGCAGGCATTGCTGGATGTGAAACAATCTGGCTTTAGACCACGGCACGGAACCGAGACTACATTAATCGATGTCACGGATTCCTTGCTGATGGCTAAAGATAACAACCAAGATTCCATCCTAGTAATGCTGGACCTCTCGGCGGCTTTTGACACTGTGGACCATGGGATCGTTTTACAGCGGCTGCGGGAGGTTGCGCATGTAAAGGGAACTGCCCTCAGATGGTTTTCATCTTTTTTGGAGGGCAGAAGTCAGAGGGTACGCCTGGGGAGCCACTTCTCCGAAAGTCGACCTGTTGAGTGTGGAGTTCCCCAGGGGTCCCCCCTTTCCCCGTTGATATTTAACATTTACGTGCGCCCCCTCTTGGCCCTTATTCGGTCCCATGGTCTGCAGTGTCAGAATTACGCTGATGACACCCAGCTCTATTTGAGGGTGGGAGCGGGATCACTTGATACAGCCACAAAAAAACTTACTGATTGCCTAAAAGGAGTGGAACGTTGGATGGGAGAAAACTATCTGGCGTTAAACAAATTAAAAACTGAGGTACTCGTGGTCAGGAGTTCCGTAAGCGAGATACCCTTAAAATTGGACACTGCCATGGCAAGACATGGATGGTAATGGTCCAGGCTGCAGTAAAGTGGTTAAAAATCTGGGATTTTATATAGATGAGGATCTGCTATTTTTGCCACACATTAATCAAGTCACCAAGACTGTTATGTACAAATTAAAAGTACTACGTAGGATCCTTGTGTATTTAGCTCCTATGGATCGCCCTAAAGTTGTTGCTGCCCTGGTCTTTCCTCATTTAGACTATGGTAATGCACTTCTAGTGGGCATCCCGGGAACATATATACAAAAACTACAAAAATTACAAAATTTTGCAGTTCGTATTGCAACTGGACTGAGAAAAAGAGATCCAACATCAGAACAATTAAACAGTCTGGGGTGGTTAACTGTCGATAAACGCATTAAATTAAAAATATCATGTTTAATGTATAAAACATTTAATGCTATGACGCCAAAATATATAATGGATAAGGTTGTCAAACATGTTCCAACGCAACAGTTACGCGAAGATGGATATTATCGCGTAAACATCCCAAAAATAAAAAATATCCGAATTGGTGGTCGCTCATTCTCATACCAAGCGGCGGTGCAATGGAATGCTCTGCCGATTGATATTAGAAGGGCAAAAACTTTTAACCAATTCAAAAAAATGATGAAAGGTCACCTACGCAACCCTGGATCTGATTAGATTATGTAGTTTGATTGAGTACTGTATATAGAAAAATGTAGTCAGTGATATTTGGTATGTGAATTTTGTAATCTAACTCTAAAAATGAACTATTTTAGATATGGATGCCCTAGATGAATGAAAAGTTAATTAACCTAAATGTATATTAATGGACTCAATGTGACAAATTTTTTTCCTCCTTTTAATCATGTTTTACATTTTCTATGTTTTTTGTGTACCTATATGTCTGAACTATGTTGATTTTGTTTCTGATGGCCTCGCAACGAAACCATTAAATTTGTTGTAAAGCGAGTAATTAAGAAATAAAAACAAACAAACAAACAAACAAACCTTCAGAAAATTAGAGGAAGAAATTAAAGCGATTAAAAGAGATCAAAGGGAACAAGCGTATAAAGTAGAAGATCAGGAAAACAGAGACAGAAGGAAAAATATTAGGATACGCGGTGTCCCAGATTCCGCACAGTCAGCGGGGGTGAGACCTCAAAGCGAGTTGAAAGATACTAAGTAATATGGCTAAATGCAAGGGGGAGACCGGGGAACAGGGGCCCTCGACCACCCTGTCGATACCCCCCAGGCAACAGGGGGAAGGAGGAGGTGTCGATTTGTGCTCCGCCTCAAGGCGGGGAGCACCATAGCACAGGGGGTGCAAGGGTGGATGCTCCTATAGTAGACCTTAGGGTCAAGTTTCCATCAAGGGCTAGGGGAGGGGGAGGTCTGGGGGGGAGGGAGGGAGGCTAAGAAAGGAAGGAAGGAGGGGAATGGGGGGGGTTGTAGAAGGGGGGGGAAGAAAGGGAGACACAGATATATAGGATCGTCCGAGTACCTGAAGACAGGGAGATGAAGGAACAAAGGAATGAGGAAAACGAAAAAGAAAAAGGAAACAAAAAAGGGGAAAAAAATATATATATATATACATATGTCTAATGTAAATTTTATTACCTATAATGTGAGAGGACTTAGTTCCCCACAGAAAAGGCATATGATCCTAAAGGAGATCGAAAGACTTTCTGCAGACATAGTTTTCCTTCAGGAGACACATATAACGCTTGACTCAAGAGTGAGGCTGTACTCTCGGGCAGTCCCAATTTGGTTCTATGGTGATTCCCCTTAGAAAGGATCTAGAGGGGTCGCCATAGGCATAGGGAAAAATGTAAGCTTTAAAGTAGAAGATAGGAAAGTGGACCCAGATGGCCGATACTTGTTCCTTAGAGGGGCCTTACACGGTAAACGGTACACATTGGCTAACGTATACTGTCCTAATAAACATCCCCAGAGATACTTAAAGAAGATTTTGAACATGTTAATGGATTTTAAACAGGGTAATTTAGTCTTAGCGGGGGATTTTAATTCCACCTTAGATCTACATGTAGATAGAGTTTCGACTGTAAGTGTGGGAAATAGTAAGCAACAACAAATAGTGAAAAAAAAACTGTATAAGAACCACTTAATTGATTCCTGGAGAGTTATGAACCCAAATAAAAGGGACTACACATTCTATTCTACAATGCACAAAATGTACTCGAGATTAGATTATATAATGATGGATCAGGAAATTCTGGAGTATGTAAACGATGCCGCGATAGGGGTGATGTCAATCTCAGACCACGCCCCTATCTCGGTGAGAATGCAACTCCCAGAAGTTGAAGAGAGGAGGGGGACCTGGAATCTAAACGAGGAATTAATAGACGATACAGAAGTCTGTGATATAATAAGAACTGAAATAGAGGAATATTTCGCTGCAAATAATACACCGGATGTAAGTAAAGCCACCATATGGGAAGCCCACAAAGCTTGTATCCGAGGAAAATTAACTTCCCTCGGGGCAGGCAAAAAGAAGACAAGAGAAGCAAATAGAAATAGGATAATTAGAGAACTCCAAGATTTGGAAGTTAAACATAAAAACCAAAAAGACAATGAAGTTTATCAGGAAATTGTAATAAAGAGGACCCAACTGAGAGACCTAATGGAAATGGAAACTAGGAACATTTTTAAAAATGTCTCAAAAGAATGGTACCTATGGGGTAATAAACCGGGGAAGTATTTGACTAGGATTTCAAAAGAAAAAAGAAACACAAACTATATAGAAAAAATAAAAGACCAGCAGGGACAGATGAGGTACAGGACGTCCGAGATCGCTGAGTCCTTTCGGACGTTCTATTCCTCACTGTATACCATTAGAAAGGGGAGACGCAAGAGGAGAAGGTTAATAGAGAAAAGAAAATTAGGGAGTACCTAATAGAAGCAAATATACCAAAACTGGTGCAAGAAACAGTAGAAATCCTCGAAGCCCCAATCACACAAGGGGAAATTAGCCAAGCGATTAGAGATACACCTGGTGGAAAAAGCCCAGGCCCGGACGGCTTGCCAATAAAAATATTATAAAAAATTTAAAGAGCTCCTAATCCCAGAGATGTGCATTTATTTTAATAAACTCGGTGAGACAGAAGAAGTTAGGAAAGAATCACTGCTTGCCAATATCTCAATCATAGCTAAAACAGGAAAAGATAATACCCTTTGCTCCAATTATCGACCAATCGCATTGTTGAATGCTGATATAAAAATCTTCGCTAAGATATTGGCAACAAGGATAAAGCCGCACATGCCCGACCTAGTAAGTTCTGATTAGACGGGATTCGTACAAGGCAGGGAAGGGCGAGACAATAGTTTAAGAACAATTTTATTATTACAAGATGATAAAAAGAAGAAACCCCCAGTCGTACTCATGTCATTAGATGCAGAAAAAGCATTTGACAGAGTCGACTGGGGGTTCATGATGGATACGTTGAAAAGTGTAGGGGTGGGCCCCAGATACATGAAATGGGTGGGAAACCTATATAAATCACAGACGGCAAGAGTAAAGGTTATTGGGAGCCTATCGTCGGTGATAGAAATGATGAATGGCACAAGACAGGGCTGTCCACTCTCACCCCTCCTGTATGTAATAGCTCTGGGGCCATTGCTGTGCAAGATTAGGAACAATCCAGATATAGGGGGGGTGAAAGTAGGAGAGGAGGAACATAAGGTGGCAGCATACGCCGACGATGTACTCCTTTATGTGACCAAACCAAGAATATCTATACCCAACATATTAGAGGAAATAGGAAGATACGGGAAACTCTCTAATTTTAAAATAAACCCAGTAAAAACCGTAATCATGAACATAGGAATAGAGACAAAGGAAGAGGAGGCTTTACAGAAAGCATTTTCCTTTACGTGGGAACAAAAATCACTCACCTATCTAGGAATAAATATAACTCCCAAAACAGATGGCCTCTATGGGCCAGATTCAGGTAGATGGGAGCATCTTTGCTCTGGAGCAGGAGTCTCCAAACTACGGCCCTCCAGGTGTTCAGGAACTACAATTCCCATCATGCCTAGTCATGTCTACGAATGTCAGAGTTTTGCAATGCCTCATGGGAAGTGTAGTTCCACAGCAGCTGGAGGGCCGTAGTTTGGAGATCCCTGCTCTGGAGTAACATTTCTCATTTACGTTACTCTGGCGAAATTTTAGGAGCAAGTGCTGTTATTCATGAAGCACTTGCTCCTAAAGTTGTGGCAGCGCATCGCAAATGAGCTGGCGGAATTCAAATTGGGCAGGTACGGGGCGTGTATTATTTAAACTAAGCGCGATCCCGCGGCGAACGTACTGTGCATGCGTCGACTGTCAATGCATCCCAGTGCGCATGCTCCAAATTCTGTCAGTGAACGTCAATGACGTCAAATCCCCATTCATGGACGTTTTACGCAAGCGACGCGATGACGAAGGCTATACTTAACATAGGATACTCCACTAGGGGGCTGCTTTATCTTTACGCCGCGTATCGCTTACGGAAACGTCGGAAAGTCACTGCATCGCGCCCGAATACGATCGTGAATTGCCGATTCCCGCTGATTAACATATTTTTTCAGCGTAAATCAGCGGGAACGCCCCCGGCGCCATCTTTAAATTAAAGTTGCGATGCGATGGCGAAATTCAATTGCGCCGATCGCATCGGAACTCCAACCCGGCGTTTCTTGTTTTCTGGTTACAGAAAACAGAAACGCCGGCTTAAAGTGACAGTTAGGCTGGAATATCACTGATACTCCAGCCTAACTCTACCTGAATCTGGCCCTATGAGGCGAATTATATTCCCCTACTTAATGAAATAAGACGAGACGTAAAAAATCTAAGTAAAAGACAGATCTCCTGGATGGGGAGGATTAATGTATTAAAAAAAAAAAGGAACAATGAACCAGGAGACAGAGGGATGGAGAGGGGTAATGGGGATGGATTCCCTTTTCTTTTTATTTGTTCTCTAATTTCCTTGTCTAGTATGAAAAGAGGAGCAAGTATCCCGTCAGCTCAGATGCCAGAACCACCGAGGAGGATGTCTCCCGTGGCGGCCAAGGGGGCAGATGCGGAAATGGACCTGTCAACTATATGGGGTACAAAACAGGAATCAGAGGAGGGTCCAATGGACACAGTGCTGCAAGGCACTATTAGTAGTGGCATAAATGCTGGTGAAAAAGTAAAATCAGTTGCAGTGTTCCAACTGTCACCTCACAAGGTGAAAGCCAGAAGAAACTTGATACTTGGTAAAGTAGATGTGTCCTGGGATCCAGTGTCTATCAGTGTCCCAGGACACATCTACTTTACCAAGTATCAAGCTTCTACTGGCTTTCGCCTTGTGAGGTGACAGTTGGATCACTGCAACTGATTTTACTTTTTCACCAGCATTTATGCCACTACTAATAGTGCCTTGCAGCACTGTGTCCATTGGGACTTTGGTCCTGGGACCCTCCTCTGATTACTGTTGTGTACACTATACAGTTGATAGGTCCATTTCCGCATCCAGATATGGAGCTGGAGCTGGCTACACAGCATGCGCCTCCCAATCTCGTGCATGCACATATAGTACAAAGCACGGCGCGATGCTACAAGCAGCATCATGTCCGCCTGCCCATTGGCTCCTTGTTGTTGGAAATTCCGAACGTGTGTACACAATTTTGACGCACAAAATTCCACGCATGCTCGGAATCAAGCAGAAGACCCGCACTGGCTATTGAACTTCATTTTTCTTGGCTTGTCGTATGTGTTGTACGTGTTGTATGTCACCACGTTCTTGACGTTCGCAATTTCCGACATTTGTGTGACCGTGTGTATGCATGACAAGTTTAAGCCAACATCCATCGGAAAAAAATCCACGGTTTTGTTGTCAGAATGTCCAATCATCTGTACGCGGCATAAGAGTCACATGACACCGGGGAGAGAAAATGGCTAATTGGGCCCAATTTGGACATTTTCACTTAGGGGTGTACTCAATTCTGTTGCCAGAGGTTTAAACATGAATGACTGTGTGTTATTTTGAGGGGGCAGCAAATTGACATTGTTATACAAACTGTACATGCACTACTTCACATTGTAGCAAAGTGTAATTTCTTCAGTGTTGTCATATGAAAAGTTATAATAAAATATTTACAAAAATGTGAGGGTGTACTCACTTTTGTGAGATAGGCCACGTACACACGACCGGTTTCCTCGACAGAATCAATCAAGAAACTTTTTTGCCGAGGAAACCGGTCGTGTGTATGCATTTCATCGAGAAAACTGTTGAGGAACTCGACGAGGAAAAAAGAGAGCAAGTTCTGTTTTTCCTCGACGGGAGTCTCAATTTCCTCGTCGTGTTCCTCGTTGGGCTAGTTTTCGATGAGAAACACGTTGGTGTGTATGCTTAAAAACCTGCGCACCTTCAGTAAAAGTAGCGTTTGTAATGGAAATAGCACATTTGTCACGCTGTAACAGACTGAAAAGTGCAAATCGTCTCTTACCAAACTTTTACGTAACACGCAGTAACATGAGATTAGAAAAAGCAGCCCCAAGGGTTGTGCCAGTGGAATGGAACTTCCCCTGCTGTTGTATGTATTGAAGTCACCGCATTTGAGAACGAGGAGATTTGGTCTTGACAGTGTGTACGCAAAGTTTCTCGACAAGCCTAACAAGGAACTCGTCAAGGAAAACTATGTTTCTTTCGCGACGCCATATTGTTCTCTGTAGCTTGTCTGAGGATTGGCTGCTATGGGTTAATTTTATGCAAGTTGATAATTTGTCTGTTCTGAATAAATGAAAGCATTTACAAAAAATAGTCCTATACTGTACATGCACCAAATTACACATACAGTAGATGGATGACTCGTTAACACCATTTAATTAGAGTGTTAATAAAAAGTTTAGAATTTTATGTTGGGTGCTCTGCTGGGTGTGAATGATATTGTGATGGAAGTACAGGTAACATATACATGAAGTGTGATTCGGTAAAGACAGATGTTTTGGATACAGGCACATATAAAGTGATGATTAGTGCTCAGTGATGGGAATACATTTCTGCACAATCTTCAGAAGTGTTTGGGTGGGGGCAGGTGAGAACAGTGGGCCAGCAATGTATGTGTTACTGGATGTCTCCTGGCACAAGATACCAGATGTTGTCTCCTTTTCCTGCTCCCTAGACTCTTTGCTCATTTACACATCTCGTAGCTTGGAAACCAGATGAAAGATGAAAGCCAGGAAATATTGTTCCATTCTAGATTGCAATGGTTCCTAACATACAGCAAGAAACAGATAACATTGTGAAAGCAATCTAACGGAAAGCAAATGTTTTGTTTTCCTTTAATTATACTACTACTGTATATACTGTATCTTGTATAAATGACAATTAGCGCCAACTACCTAAAGTGCTAAGTGCTAGAAACAAATGATAAAGTCACAGCTGCTGTACACTTTCAGTGAATTCACCTTACCATACAACGTTTAAAATAAAATAAAAGATATAAGTGCAGCACTATTAATCTATCATGTGAAATATCCAGTGGTATCAAATTATATTCAAATAAATAAATAAATCTATATAATAATGTGTTCAATTAATGATCATATGCTGAAATTTTTCCGGGTTAAATTATTGTGACTTCTCAATTATTGTGACTTCTCAATTCATATATCATCCACCACTGTGCATATCGTGTCTTCAGCAGATTATGTACACACCTTGACCAGCTGTTATACCTGTTCCCCTCATACATGAGTCAGAAAGACTCAAAACAATTCCTTTCTTTCTTTTAGCCATGGTCTTATCCAGAGGTGGACAGACCATTCGGGCACTGCCCGAGGGCCCATGCCACTAGGGGGCCTCATCAGGGTTGCCAGCCTCAGTAAAACCAGGGACAGTGTGTAAAAATCTGTGTTTTTTAAAAAAAATACCAAGATTATAGCTGCCCTGCCTCTCCAATACTTTTTCAGTGTGTGTACTGTATGTGTATTCTGTGTGTATGTATACTGTGTGTGTGTGTATTGTGTGTGTGTATACTGTGTATGTATACTGTGTGTGGGTGTGTGTATACTGTGTGGCCCCATAATCTATTCCCTGGGGGCCCCATAATCTCCTATTGCCCGAGGGCCCCATAATCTCCTATTGCCCTGGGGCCCCATAATCTCCTGGTCTCATGATCTCTTCCACATCCGACCAGCTCGGTCGTGCGACGTGGCTCCCAAACAAAATTGGTGTCCTTTTTTCCCCACAAATAGAGCTTTCTTTTAGTTGTATTTGATTACCTCTGAGGTTTTTGTTTTTTGCACTATAAACAAAAATAGAGCGACTATTTTGAAAAAAATTCAATATTTTTTACTTTTTGCTATAATAAATATCCCCCAAAAATATATAAAAAAATATTTTTGGAACCATTGGCATTTTTATAGCGATCATTGCTATAAAAATGCATTGATTACTATAAAAATGCCACTGGCAGTGAAGGGGTTAACACTAGGGGGCGGGTAAGGGGTTAAGTATGTTCCTGGGTGTGTTCTAACTGTATGGGGGGGGGGGGTGGACTCACTAGGGGAAATTACTGATCTTCTGTTCATACATTGTATAAATAGAAAATCAGGATTTCTCCTCCTGACAGGACCGGGAGCTGTGTGTTTACACACACAGCTCCCGATTCTCGCTCTGTACCGAGCAATCGCGGGTGCCCGGCAGCGATCGTGCCCGCCGGACACGCGCACAGGACACGGAGGTGCGCGCCCCCTAGTGACCGCTTTGAGAGCTGACGTAGAGCTACGGGCTCTCGCACAGGGGAGCCGACCTGCCGTCGTAAAACTGCGACGGCTGGTCGGCAACCAGTTAAAGCCCACACGCATGTGCAAAAAAAAAAAATTGGTAGTTTTTCTGAACCCGAAAAATGCTCTGAAGCCCACTTGACATTTTTAAAAAACGTTGTTTTTACAACCTGAAAAATGATCGTGTTACAAGAAACGCGGCATTACAAGATATTCGATTAAAACCAGCTCTGTATAATACAAATGCGTCCGCCTGCTCACCACTGTGGCTGCGTGATGTCACAGGCTCGGCTCTTCCCCTCTACATTCTCAATAGATCGTTGATCACCGCCATTACAATAATAAAAAAAAATAATAAAAAAATTCCATAAATCTATCTCATAAGTGTAGACGCTATAACTTTTGCGCAAACCAATCAATAGGAGAAGTATAATCTATATACGCTTATTACAAATTATTTTTACCAAAAATTTGTAGAAGAATATATATTGGCCAAAACTGATGAAGAAATTTGATTTTAAAAAACATTTTTATTAGAGTATTTATTACAGTAAAAAGTTAAAATAATTGTTTAAAACCGCAGAGGTGATCAAAAACCACCAAAATAAAGGAAAAAAAAGATGTCAATTTTGTTTGGATACAGCGTCACACAACCGCGCAAGTGTCAGTTAGTGATGCAGTGCCGTATTGCAAAAAAATGGCCTGGTCATTAAGGCATATCTTCCGGTTTGTAAGTTGCCAATAAAATATGAAAAGTTAAAGTGTGGCGCTGATGATATATAGAGTGAATGATAATACTCAAATACTGTAAGTAGAATAATAAAACAATATAAAAGAATAATAATCCAAAAAACACCAGTGAAGTGAATATGCAATTAAAGGAGTTGTAAAGGAAAAAAATGTTTTTGCTGAAATGACTGTTTACAGGGTATAGAGACATAGGCCCAGATTCATAGAGCGATTATGCCTGTCTAACTGGTGTTAGACAGGAGTAATTTCAAATTTTGCGCGCCGTATCACTAGTTTGAATCCTCAAACCATGATACGGAGGCTTCGGGCTTCGATCCGAGAGGCTTACGTCCTCATAAGCCTTCGGATCTACGTTGCGATATTTTTGAGGCCGCTGGGTGGAGTCCGCGTCGTTTTCACCGTCGGGGTATGCAAATTAGTTTTTACGGCGATCCACGAAGGTACGAGTGTCCCTCGCAATCGCCTACGTCATTTTTTGGCTACGTAATGTTAGAGCAGCTTTTTGCTGGTCTAACAGTGCGTAACCCATGTAAAGTATGGCCGTCGTTCCGGCGTCGAATTTAATTATTATTATTTTTTTTTAATGTAACTCGTTCGGGAATAGGAATGTACGTAAACGACGCTACTACGACGTAACGACGTGATTTCGTGCAATGCACGGCGGGAAATTTGCGAACGGAGCATGCGCAGTTCGATCGCCGCGGGAACGCGCCTATTTTAAATGCTTCACGCCCCCCACTTGCGTAGATGGATTGCGACGGGAGAAATACACTACGCCGCCGTCGTTTACTGGACAAAATCTACCTGGATTCCACGTAGAGCCAGGTAAAAAACGTCAGCGTAGTGTATTTCTGATACTCTACGATAATCTAATTCTCTCTGAATCTGGCCCATAATAGTTAACTGATTCCTTTTAAATACAATAAAAACAGATACACAACAATCATATAATGTACCTAGAGTTCTAGTTTAGTTTTTGCATGCTGTTTCCTGCTTTTGTGATGTACAGAGCCACAGAGCCAATGCAGGGCAGTGATGGTTTGTAAAACAAAACTGATTGGTGCTGAGGGGTTTTAGACACACAGTAATCACACCTCCTTGAAGTTAGTGACCACAGAGAGAAAGCTCCCAGTACTGTGGTCATCAGGAAACAGACAACCAGGAAGTGTGGAGATCAGAGAAGAATTACAACAACTTGAGAGTGAAAACGAACAATGAGGACATGAAAACAGCACTGCATTAAGATAAAGGAAGCTATTAAGATAAAAAAATAATTCCTTTACAAACCCTTTAAGGAAATCACACCCTGCATATGGTGCAATACATGCAGCTGCAAAATCAAGGTAACAACCTGTGAGAATAAGCCATGAAAAAAAGGCTATTAAAATACATGCACAATTATGTGAATATCTCATACATGTGCCTAAAAAATCCTGTGAGAACAAACAGTACATATATAGTGATGGATGAAACTCCTGCGCTGGAATGGGTGGAAGGGAATTGGGCCTGGGGAAAGGGACAGGGGAAAATACACTGCAGCAAACAAAGGGTAAGTCTATCCAAATGGACAAAGAAGGGTATAAAAACAAGTGATATTGTATGCGCTGTGGTGATACCTAAAAAGTGATGGGCAATGAAGTGAAAGGGAGGGGAAAAGGAGGGGGTGGTGTTCCCCAAGGTGGGTGAGGTGATGGAAACAGGTGGGTCTGGTGGTGACAGAAAATATATAAATATAAATATAAATATATATCAAAGGCAATGTAAACAATTTTGACAGTGAATATCCGTGACAGTGTCAAAATAAAACCATGGTGATAGGTGATTAACATAAAAACAGCATGGCAATCACAGTCCTGCGGACAAAACAACCGTGTAAAAGTCCAAATGTGACATGCAACTGAATGCAGAAAAACCGGAAACTGATGTGAAATCAAAAGGTAAAGAGTTCCAGCCGTCAGGTGGGTGAAGGTACAGTGAAAAAATCCAAATCGTGCAGCCCGCACCTCTGGTTGTCCTATCGGCTTACCTCAGGGCTATCACATATAGCCAAGCAGAAGGGACAGCGATCTCCTAATAGATGGATGCCTTCCTACAGGGTGAGGTGGAGAGCCTGGTAGGTCTCAGATCCAGTCGTACATATGAGGGGCAGATACAAAAAGGAAAAAAAAACAACAATATTGAGTAGTCCCGTTACCAGGCAGGGAAAAGGATCCCCTGATGAAGTCACGTGGTGTGACGAATACGCGTCGGGATTGGAGCACTGGACCCTTTGCATAACACCTGACGGACCGTAGACGAGCCCGCTGCTCGTGGATGTATGACCGCCTCAGACTGTTTTATGTGAGTTTATTTTATGCTTTGTTTTATTAAAACATTTGTTGCTGTATTATGCGATGTGCCTTCCTCCCCTTTTTCCCTGCCTACAATACCATCATCTGAGTCGCTGATAGACCATCACCAAGTTAAGCAGTGGCAGCAGAGCAGCACCAGGTTTCTGACAAGCTCGCTGCTCGTGGAGATAGGCACCCCCTCTCTACCATTCTGTGTAAGTGCACACCCTTGATTGCAAGCAGAGACTCCCCAGTGGTAACGGGACTACTCTATATTGTTGTTTTTTTTTTTCCTTTTTGTATCTGCCCCTCATATGTACGACTGGATCTGAGACCTACCAGGCTCTCCACCTCACCCTGTAGGAAGGCATCCATCTATTAGGAGATCGCTGTCCCTTCTGCTTGGCTATATGTGATAGCCCTGAGGTAAGCTGATAGGACAACCAGAGGTGCGGGCTGCACGATTTGGATTTTTTCACTGTACCTTCACCCACCTGACGGCTGGAACTCTTTACCTTTTGATTTCACATCAGTTTCCGTTTTTTCTGCATTCAGTTGCATGTCACATTTGGACTTTTACACGGTTGTTTTGTCCGCAGGACTGTGATTGCCATGCTGTTTTTATGTTAATCACCTATCACCATGGTTTTATTTTGACACTGTCACGGATATTCACTGTCAAAATTGTTTACATTGCCTTTGATATATATTTATATTTATATTTATATATTTTCTGTCACCACCAGACCCACCTGTTTCCATCACCTCACCCACCTTGGGGAACACCACCCCCTCCTTTTCCCCTCCCTTTCACTTCATTGCCCATCACTTTTTAGGTATCACCACAGCGCATACAATATCACTTGTTTTTAGTACATATATAGTGACATCAAAATAAAAGTATTTTTTTTTTTAAAAGTGGTCAACTTCCAATGGTTAATTTAGACCAGAATGGCAGTCCCAAGACTACTGAGATGGTAACCAAATAGTCCATATAAATAAAGTCACCGTCCACAGAGTAGAAAGATGACACAGCGTGAAGATCAAAACCCAGATATCTTGCAAAAAATGTGAGATATACAGCATAGGTGGTCACTCAGGAGTGCTTTTTTTTTTTTCCTAAATAGATTTTTATTGAAAGTTTATAATGTTTACATACAGAGGTACAGAAGTACAGAAGTACATAACGTTCGTCTCAATGCATGAGATATTAAATAAAATAGAAATACAGGATGGTGGAACAAACCATCAATAGTTGTAACAGGAGTTATTCGACACACACAGCTGAACAGATAATGTAACAATCAGTGAACAATTAACAATTAACAGTTAACATCGGTCCAACGAAGGGACAGGTACAGAGCCCAAGTTGTCGTGTTAATCCAGGGCGGTCAAAAAGGTCACGGTTCCGACAAGAGAGAGGTAGAGGACGCCCTCCCCCGAGCACCCCCAAGGGGTGCTAAACTGTGCCCGCAAGAGGACGTCCCCCCCCCCCCAGAGGGTCAATTGTGGATGTCCACATATGTGCTATCACGTGAGCCTACAACAAAATGTCTGGGAGCAGTCAAAGAGAGGAGTCAAGGGATTTGGCAAGGCCCGGGGAACCAGTCCAGTCCATCCACTGTTGCCAGTTCTGTAGATTCCGAGATTTGTCACAGTGACGCAGTGAAAGAATTGTTTCATGCGTAAAGTGCGTATGGGTGATGTGGATCACGTCATGGAGAGTGGGGGGGTCTGGGTCGTTCCATTTCCTAGTAATACTGAGACGTGCGGCCAAGAGTATGTGAACTATGACATACTTCGTCGGGTTAGGGAAATGTTCTATAGTCAGGGATAGCAATGCCAAGGTTGGCTGCATGTCAACCTTTAATTTTGTAACGTCAGAGATCAATTGAAACACAAGTCGCCAGAAGGAGGTAATCTCGGGGCAGTCCCATAGAATGTGTAGCAAGTCGCCCTTGTTCCCACATTTCCGCCAACATGTATTCTCAAGTGACGGGTTAAATTTGGACAACCTATCGGGGGTCAGATACCAACGGTAGGTAATTTTAAAGGCAAGCTCCCACAGTGTGGAGCAACACGTGGCCCTATAGGTAGATTGACAGGCCTTTTCCCATTGTTCTAGTGTGAATTGCTGTCCTAGTTGTTTCTCCCACCTGGTTAGTGCAGTTGAACTGGTGAAAGTAGATTTAGAGCAGAGTAACTGGTAAAACAGGGAAATACCCTTTCGATGTGCCACAGGAGATCTAAAGTAGATCCATGCTTGTTGAGGTATCGTGTAAGTCCAAGGTCACAGGGAGGCTAGGCAGTGCTTAGTGCGTAGGTAGAGGAAGAAGTCAGAGTTTGGTATTTGGTAGTCGGTTTGTAGTTCAGAGAATGTTTTGATCCTGTCGGACATTAGCAGATCAGATAAGTGGGAAACGCCCTTGCTTTTCCAAGAAGAGTGAGATGTTGAGATCATCAAGTGATGGAGAACTTCTATAGGGATGGGGACTGTAGCTTGTACGGGGTGATTCGCGGACAGCCGCCTAAAGCGGTTCCAAGTCCTTACTGTTGCTAGTATAGTCGGTGATAGGCGGGGGGGCAATTTAGTGCCTAGGTTGACAGCGAGTAGCCAGGCAGAGAGGCTGCAGTGAGGAATCGAGGATTCTTCTATTTTTCCCCACAGGGTGTGAGGGGGAGATGGCAGAAACCATTCCCTAGTCTGTGTAAGAATGGACGCCAGGTAGTAATCCTGAACATTAACATACCCCATCCCGCCTGCTAAGCGGCGTTTTACCAATCGATCTTGGTTGCATCTGGCCTTCCTTCCCTGCCATATAAATTTTGATAGGATGGATTGCAACGAGTTAAAATAGCTCAGGGGTATAGGAATAGGGATGGTCCGAAATAAATACAACATTTGAGGGAGATGACACATTTTGAATGCCGCTAAGCGGCCTAGCCAGGAAAACTCAAAGGACGCCAGCCTGGTGAGATCAGTCTGAAGTTTAGTGCGAGCCGGTAGATAGTTAGAGGAGAACAGTGCTTTCGTAGAGGTAGTCAGTTGGATCCCCAAATAGGTTATGCTGTGTTCCGCCCAAACGTACGGAAAACGTAGTTTGATCCGCTCCCTAGTGGGTCTGTCTATACCCAGGAGTGCTTTTAACCTTTGGAAAATGGGGGGAGAAATTAATACTCTTACCCGCAGATGTGGACCCAACTCATCTATACAGCGGTGGGTCAGTCATGCTTATATCCACCGGTAGTAGAACCAGAAATGTAGATCTTCCGGTGAATTCCTCCTTCTGCTGTCAGTACATCCACAGGGGCTAATGACTCCGGTGGAATGAGGGAAAGCTGGATATTGAACGATCCAATGCCCAGAACGTGACTCCACCAGTCAGGAATAGCAAGTTAAAAAACAAAATGGAGTAACCAGCTGTCATGGCTCTCTGGATCTGTAGGTTTAAAAGTAACACGTGGCACTGGCACCCTATTTAAATGGCATGAAATTGCAAAGCACCAATAGCTATCTTGGTACCAAAAAAAAATTGTGTCAGCTCTTGGGTGTATGCTGTATATATTTGTATAATTTTTAATTAGCCCAGTTGTGGTACCACATTTGGACATCAGATTGAATTATAGGTTTAGTTCTTAGTGTTTTTTTTTTTTTTTTTTTTATGTGGTGGGGAGGAGGTGAATATTGTTTAAGGTGACCTATGATGGTTCATCCACTCTACTAAATTTCCAATAAGCCGTGGTTGAAAAGGACACCCAAAACCTCATGTACGAAATGGTAGGAATTCCTAGGCGTTTGCCAGCTAAAATCCCCTAATTACAGCTCTGCTGTGCTACAGCATGTCATTTTTTATTTACTGTAGTACTTTTAATGTTCTATTATAAATTGTAATATTTTTTCTATTTTTTATTTTAAGATTTTAATATTGTATGCAGAAAAGAGTGACAGACATGCTGTAAACATATCTAGCGGTGGGCTGCAGCTGTTCTTGTGCACCTTTGCTGACAGATGGCAGCATGGTGCGGCTGTTACCTTATGCCTGCTGCCATGGACCCCTGTTATTTTTGTACACCCTGCTCCTTCTCCCAGCGTGTTGCTGCTGTGCAACTTCCTCGTGGCCCCCTTCCTCCCTAACTTCAGTCTGCTGGTTCTTGCCATAAACCTATGTTGGTTCAAAGACCTCATTATCTATCACTTCCTAACACTACTTATAAAATGTTTGCAATTTAAAGACATTTCTCCATTTTTGATTTGAACAGCACTAAGAGAAACAAATGAAAAAGACTGACACTACCAATATCACAGTATCACTTTGTCACTAGAGGAAAGAATGTATAAATATATTATATAATTGTTGTAATTTAAAGAAATAATTTAATTTGTCACTGTGTGAGTTTTTCACTGGAGGAAAAAATATATTTATCTTATAAAAATGCTGTAATTTAAAGAAATATATATATTTTTTGGGTTAAATAGCAATACGAGAAACAAATGACAAAAGCCGACACAAGCAATGTCACAAAGTCCAATAAATAATTCCGAAAGGAAAACACTGCGCTAGATATAACTGTGAATAAAGGTAAAAATGTAATGAAATAATACATAAGTGAGCTGCCAGTACCAAAATTTGTGATACAAAAATTGTTAAAACATGTGGAAAATATGGGGTACAGCGTTACATAAAAATTGTTAAAACAGATCCTAGTGAAGGATCGAAAAGACGTGTAACCGTGGTACACTAATGAGTGATAAAGTGTAAAATTAAATAGAATTAAATTTAGATAAAAAATATCACAACAATATCACAAGTGAAAAATCTATGAGTGACACTGAAAACATCAATGGTGAACACAAAAAAATAAATATTGAAAAATAAAGAAAAAGAAATTCACATTATTATGTGATGAGTGAAACTGATATAATGAAAAAAAGTCCCAAAAAAATGAATCCAGATAGTCATCCGTAGAATAGATAAAGGAATAGAGTAGACTTCATCCACCAGGCAAGACACCCGAGAGTAGTGTTGTAGCCTCCTTACCCTGTTTAAATGACCACTATGACTGTGGTCTCTGTAAGCATGGGGATTTTAGGTCTCCCTCTGGACCCTCTGTGATGTATCTGGAGTGCTGTCTGCTTATCCCAAACAAATCAGAGAGATAAATGACCATAGCATAATACCAAAGGCGTATTTATTGAGCCATAAAAGTAAAGGACTTACAGAATTGAAGATATCAGACAGTGGTGTATGTATATCCAAATGTGATGGAGGGCCGGCGGCTTCACCTCCTTCTCCTGCTCGTATATGTTCCGTGTTTCCTCGCTGGGAATGGCGTGATGACCTCAAGAATGCAAGCCACCACGCGTTTCGTCACCACGGACATCGTCTGGGATTGGCTGCTAATCTATGGTCTTGATCCTTTGCTACTGTTTGTAAGTGTCACAAAGTCACTTTTTCACTGAAGGAATGAATGCATTTGTCTTATAAAAATGTTGTAATTTAACCGCTTAATCACCAAGGACATCCATGGACGTCCTCGGCTTTGTGCGGGGATATCTGAATGATGCTTGCAGCTACAGGCATCATTCAGATATCGCCGTCTTCAGCCGGCGATTCTGTGCACCATAAGAATGATCAAAGCGGTGGTTTCACGTTTATACGTCCCCCCCCTCCCGCCGCCATCCGGTGCTTCACTGAAGAACCATAGAGATGACTGGTGACCAGACGATCACAGTCATCTCTATGACCGTCGGAGGACCGGGCGCAATGTTATGACATCACGCCCGGTACCCAAAAGTAAACAAAGCCGCAATCGCGGCTTTCGGCATGTGATCAGTGATTTTTTTTTTCCACCGATTTCATGCTTGTAATCCTGGAGGAGAGATGTGGTGTCTTATTGACCCCAAATCTCTCCATAAAGATTACCTGTCACAGAGATTCCTATTACAAGGGTACAGAGTACCGAAGTTTGGCGCCATTCCATGAGTGTTGCTCAATTTTAAAGCATGACATGTTAGGTATCTATTTACTCTGCGTAACATTGTCTTTCACATTATACAAATAAATTGGGCTAACTTTACTATTTTGTTATTTTTTAATTCATGAAACTGTTTTTTTCCCTAAAAAAAGGCGTTTGAAAAATTATTGCGCAAATATCGTGCGAGAAAAAAAGTTGCAATGGCCACCATTTTATTCCCTAGGGTGTCTGCTAAAAAAAAATAGCAACATTTTTAGTAAAAAAAATGTGATTTTTACATGAAGGAGAAAAGTGCCAAAATCAAAAAAGTAGTTAAAGAAATATTCAAATTTTTGGGGTTTTCTAAATAAATCCCTGTGCATAACTTTTTTAAGACACAGATCATAGATAATGATAGTGATATTAGAAAACACTTTTAAATCTTGCTGCCCCACTCCCTGCCTGGTTTAATAAAATAGAAATGTAGTTGAATGAGCCCTACAACATTTTTTACAGCAGGGATAGTACAATGACATTGGACAAAATGTATAAATGTATAAATGTATAAAATTTATAAATTAGCAAACACTTTATTCTCTGCCTGGTCTAATATAGTGTAACTGCAGTAGAATAAGTCCTACGCAGCAAGAACATGGCAAGACTGAATATTGAATAGGTGTATCCTAATCTGCAGCAATCAATTCCCCCTGCATAATCTAACAAAATGTTAACACAGTATTGGATAAGCCCCATATCACAAAGTAATGAATAGACATGTGCACACTGAAATATTTTGTTTCGGAATTTAGTTTTCGTCCGAAAAATACATTTATTTAGTTACTCCCGAAATTTGTTTTAATTTATTTTGTTTCGTTATAAAATGCATTTGTCTAAAAAATCCGAATGAATTAAGGCAAATCTGTCCATTGAAGGCTTATGGTGTCTGTCGAATGTTCTAAGAAGATTCGACGGAGCAGCTAAACTGTACGACGCCGCAATCATACATTTCTGGTCGAATGTTCCTCCTACAAGTTATAGAAGAATTCTAATGTTGTATGACACTAGTAATAATTATATTTATAAATTATTATTACTAGTCAACCAACATTCAAATTCTTCTATAGCCTATGGGCCGAGCATTTGCCCGAAATGTATGATTGCGGCGTCGTACAGTTTAGCTTCTTGTTGAATCTTCTTAGAACATTCGACAGACACCAATGACAGATTCGACGTTAGTATGTTTTTCTCTGCTTCATCGAATCTTCGTTGTTCATGTTGAATGGTCTACCCCAACACTGCCTCTATAATGTCAAATCTTTTCTCTCTATGTAGAATAAACTTGGACTAATAGAGTTTAGGTTAGGCACATTCAACCATACAATGTACCCCATACTCATTCACATTGGGTGGAGGGCTGAAAACTGTACCCCCCTTATTAAAGGTGGCTTCCAAAGTATGATAAGCCCCAGCCTGCAGACCCTGACAACCAACAGGCAGGGTTGTTGGGAAGAGGTCCTTGTCCTCATCAACATGGGGACAAGGTGCTTTGGGGTGGGGGGCGCAGGGCCCCCCTGCCCCAAAGCACCCACCCCCCCATTTTGAGGGCATGCAGCCTGGTACAGTTCAGGAAGGGGGGGTGAGCTCGCTCGTCTCCACCCCCTTTCCTGACCTACCAGGCTGTGTGCTCAGATAAGGGACTGTTATGGATTTTGGGGGCCCCAAATCTGTTTTTCAGCACGGGGGTTCCCATGAAAATGTATACCAGATCTAAGGACCTGGTATGCTCTTGGATGGGGAACCCATGCCATTTTATTTTATTTGGTGTGGTGTTCCCCCTTCAAGATCCTCAGAGCACAAGTCGCATGCCAAAGTCAGAGCAGTATCTGACTTCGATCCGACTTTAGTGTTTTTCAATGGGCTGAAAGTAGGATTAAAGTCAGACCAAAGTAGTGCAGGGAGCATTTTCAAAGTCGGACCAGTTAAGACTACTCTCATAGGGAAACATTGATTTTCACACGTCATGCGACATGAGCTTCCAATGTCGGAGCGTTTGTCATAACAGTGTGAACACGGCCTTATGCTGCATAAAACAATACCAAATAATGAAGTGACAAGTTTTCTGCTTCATTCTCATATGAGCCCAGGGTGGTCCTGAGCTCACAGAGCGTGAGGTGGAAAGATAATTGGCATCTTTAAACCCAGAAGAGGAGTAGAATGGAGATAAATGGATCAGTCCAACTTTGGAGTGCAGGTTAGAATAGCAGCTAGAGCTTCTTTTTTATCTTTATGAGTTGCTGGGCAATCCGCCTTAATACATTTTTTCCAAGCTGCAATTGGGTTTAAGCACAGACAAATAGCCCTTCTACACAGGAATATCAGACCAGGCAAAGGTGTGCTGTTTTCCAAGTCTACATGTGGTAGTAGTTTGCTATTTTATAGTAGTTTGGTCTTGGTCCCTGTTAATCTCAGTCTTCCTCTCTTTCTCTATTGCTCTATCTCGCTTTCTTTTTGTCTCTGTCACTACATTAAATGCCTCTCCTCATTTGCTCTACACTTTTTTTACATGCTTTAAGTCTTCCTGACACTCCATTACAAACTCTGATCGAGGGAATCGCTCCTTCAGGAAAGAAATGTGCAAATGTATCACAATGCAAAATAGGAAACGATGCATTTCATCATATTAATTTAAGTGGATTATGTATAGATATGGTGCCGATTTCTAGATGAATATTTCAGCTCTACATGACAAATTCAATAAATCAATCTCTTCTACATATCAAAAGATTCAGACAGAGCAAAGGCAAATGGAAAGGGTGATTTAATTCTCATTGTGATGCTTTATTCCAGAAATCCTATTTCATATCGCCATTAATAAATTACCTTTTATTATTTCAACTCTCTAGTATGTTGACATGCGTAATTATGCCGATTAGCATGTATGTTTCATATGGGGTGTTACGTATTCAAAAAATTCATTGTTGCATCACAAACAGCGAAAGACAAATAGTTTTCATACTGTATGTGTCTTTAACCACTTAAGACCCGGACCAATACGCTGGTAAATGACCCAAGGTGTTTTTGCGATTCGGCACTGCGTCGCTTTAACAGACAATTGCGCGGTCGTGCGACGTGGCTCCCAAACAAAATTTGCGTCCTTTTCTTCCCACAAATAGAGCTTTCTTTTGGTGGTATTTGATCACCTCTGCGATTTTTATTTTTTGCGCTATATACAAAAATAGAGCAACATTTTTGAAAAAAAAACACTATTTTTTACTTTTTGTTAAAAAAAAATCAAATAAACTAAATTTTAGTCAAACATTTAGGCCAAAATTTATTTAGCCACATGTCTTTAGTAAAAAAAAAAAATCGCAATAAAAAAAAATAGCTACCTAGCGGGAACAGCGACACTAATACAGCGATCAGAAAAATGATCGCTTAGTGACGCTGGCAATAGGGAGTGAAAGGGTTAACTAGGGCGGTGATCAGGGGGTTAAAACTTTATTAGGGGGGGTGGGGGGGCTATCCTGAACCTAACACTAACTGTTTTTTACAGTGCCTGTCACACTGACACTAAATGCAGTGATTAAATCACTGCATTCAGTAACACTGTGACAGGGGGGTGGGGGGGGGCGATCACAAGGGGTTAATATGCCTATGTGAGTGTGTGTCAGTGTTGTGTTGGTGCACACTTACTTGTCATGTCTTCTCTCATCAGCAGCGCTGGGAAACAGCGCTGCGATGAGAGGTGACATCATTTCCTCCTTCCTGTGTAAACACAGGAGGAGGAAGTGACAGGCTGGGAGCGCGCTCCCATTGGCTGGGAGCGATCGCGGGGGGGGCGGAAAACACGGACATCCGCCCGCAGATCCCGGATCGCTCCCAGAGGTAGGGAGACCCCCGCACGCCGCGGAGGGGGTCCCGATGGGACCCCCGAACCGCACTCAGGCGGGGACGTAAATTTACGCCCTTGTGCCTGTACGAGCCATGTTGTGGCCGTATATGTGCGTGCGGGGGTCTTTAAGTGGTTAAAGCGGAGGTTCACCCAAAAATCAACTTTCTGCAGTTACATCCAGCATACTGCTGACATCTGCAGTATGCTGGTCTTTTTTATTATTTTTTTGGTACTTATCGTTTTAGCAGTATTTCTTCTATGGCTCCGAGCGGGGAATCCTGCGGGGAATGGGCGTTCCCAAAAGCAAACAAGTTGATTGACGGCCTTCGATAGCGCGTCACGGCTTCCGTAAATTGCCGAGTGTCACTTCGGATATTTTCGGAAGCCGTGACGCGCTATCGAAGGCCATCAATCAACTTGCTTGCCTTTGGGAACGCCCATTCCCCGCAGGATTCCCCGCTCGGAGCCATAGAAGAAATACTGCTAAAACGATAAGTACCAAAAAAAAATAAAAAACGACCAGCATACTGCAGATGTCAGCAGTATGCTGGATCTAACTGCAGAAAGTTGATTTTTGGGTGAACCTCCGCTTTAAAGCAATATTAAACCTAAAACAAAAAGTAGAGAGTTCAGACAAACAATTTAACAGTGACAGGGTACTTACAATGGTCAGATTTTAGGCTCTATGCACACAGGATGCTCAAAAAAGTAGTTCTGAACGTCGAATTGCTGGCAGGAAACCGATCGGCGCTTTGCATTGCCGACAGTTTTAGCCGTGTTTCTCTGCCTCTATTCAAAATCAATGATTCCCTACAGGAGCCCATTGATTTGAATAGAAGTCGCTCCAGAAGTCGGATCATCATGATCCGACTTGCGGTGCGATTTGTGTGTTGAGGATGAAGAAGAACCCTGCCAAAGTGAAAAAAAAATTGGCGTGGGGTTCCCCCCTCGGACAATACTACTCCCTTCGGTCTGGTATGGATTTTAAGGGGAACCCCCACGCCCCAAAAAATTGCATGGGGTCCCCTCAAAATCCATACCAAACCATTATCCGAGTCAGGATGGGAGAGGACGAGTGAGCGCCACCCCCTCCTGGACCGTACCAGGCCACATGCCCTTAACATGGCCCCTGCGCCCCCCACCCAAAGCACCTTGTCCCATGTTGATGAGGACATGGGCCTCTTCCCGACAACCCTGGCTGGTGGTTGTCGGGGGCTGCGGGCGGGGGCTTATAAAAATCTGGAAGCCCCTTTTGACAACGGGGCCCCAGATCCCTGCCCCCCACCATATGTGAATGAGTATGGGGTACATTACTTTACAAACACTTTAAATGTCTGTTTTCTTTTTAGGCTTTTTCCCCTGTATTTTACTTGATGATCTGGCCAGTAACACTCTTCTTGTTAAGGGCCGTTTTTTTTCCTGGGTATGGATACGAGTGAAGGGAAGATGGCCCCCACCCATCTCCATACCATAGCAGGGCAGAAGCAACGTCAAAACTTCACTTACACCCATAGGGACATTTTTTTATGACACTTTTTATTTATTTTTTATTTAATAATGAATTTTTGTCCAAATATGAGATCTGAGGTCTTTTTGACCCCTGACCTCATATATAAGAGGACCTGTCATGCTTTTTGTTCTATTACAAGGAATGTTTACATTCCTTGAACAGGAATAGAAGTGACACATTTTTTTTTTAAATAAAAGTGTAAAAAATAAAAATAAAAGACAAAATAAATACCATGCATACTCGAGCATAAGTATAAGTATAAGCCAAGGTACCTAATTTTACCACAAAAAAAACTGGGAAAACGTATTGACTCAAGTATACGCCGAAGGGGTGAGAATGCAGCAGCTACTGTAAGCGGAAAAGAGGATCAACAATGCCCATTTGCACGTCTCACTGTGAATGAATGAATTCATTCATTCATTCACGTCTCACTGTGCCCATTGCAACCTCACTGTGCCAACTTCACTGTGCCTATTACAACCTCACTGTGCCAACCTCACTGTGCCAATTGTCACTGTGCCGATCCTTACTGTGCCAATCCCTACTGTGCCCATTGTCACTGTGCCAATACTCACTGTGCCTATCCTTACTGTGCCAATACTTACTGTGCCTATCCTCACTGTGTCCATCATCACTGTGTCCGTCGCCACTGTGCCCATTGTCAGTGTACCTAAAATTGAGAGGCTGCGGACATCCATTCATTGTTTAAAACTTGCGGTCTCCTCCTGGTCCATTCCGTGATAGGCGTTTCTCAGCAGACACAGTTCCGCTTATCACGGACATTCTCTCATCCTCGGACTCAGTTTCCCAGCAGACACTGGGCCAGATTCAGAAATAATGTATTTCCTGATACGCCGCCGTAATTTCAAATGTGCGCCGTCGCATATTTACGCCGATTCAGAAAGCAAGATACGCCGAAAAACATGGCTTCAGCCGGCGTTCCCATTAAAAATATGCAAATGAGCTAGACACGCCGATTCCCGAACGTAGTTGCGCCCAGCGTATTGATATACGTTGTTTACATTAGGCGTTCGACCGACGTAAAGTTACCCCTGCTATATGAGGCGCAGGCAATGTTAAGTACGGACGTCGGAACAGCGTCGAATTGTACGTCGCTTGCGTAAGTCGTACGCGAATAGGGCTGTGCTTAAGTTACGTTTACGTCGTAGGCAGTGTTCGATGTATCTCTAGCCGACGTGATTTTGGAGCATGCGCACTGGTATACGTCCACGAACGGTGCATGCGCCATTCGTTCGGAAACTCATTTGCATGGGGTCACGGCTTATTGTAATACAACACGCCCACTACAAGCCTACTTTGAATTATGCGGGCTTACGCTGGCCCATTTACACTACGCCGCTGTAACTTAGGGCGCAAGTTCTTTCTTAATACGGAACCTGCCTCTCTAATTTACGGCGGTGTAGTGTATATGAGATACGCTACTCCCGCCGAAACTTATACAATTCTTCCTGAATCTGGCCTACTGTGTTCAGTGTTCCGCCAATCATGGATTTCCTCTTGTCCGAGGATGAAAAGGCATCCATGATTGACGGAACACTGAACATAGTGTCTGCTGGGATGGGTGAGGATGAGAGAATGATTGTGATAGGTGTTTCTCAGCAGATAGAGTTCCGCCTATCACGGAAGGGACCAGTAGGAGACCGCCAGTTTTAAACGATGGACGCCTGCAGCCTCTCAATAATTTTAGGTACACTGTCTCGAGTATAAGCCGAGGGGGCATTTTCAGCCCCCCAAAAAAGGCTGAAAATCTCGGCTATACTCGGGTATATACGGTAAGATTTTTTATTTTTTTTAAATGCGTTTCTTCCCGACGTGCTCACATTCAGAAGCAAACGCATTCGTGAGCAGAGTCCACATATGAAAACAGTGTTCAAACCACAGGTATTGCCACGATCAGTAGAGGCGAGAGCAATAGTTCTAGCTCTCCTCTGTAATGCCGCATACACACGATCACTTTTTGCGATGAAAAAAAACGACGTTTTCAATCATGACAAAAAACGACGTTTTTCAAACTTAATTTTCCAAAACGACGTTGCGTACACACTATCGTTTTTCCCAAAAAGTCTAGCAAAGCGCCGTGACGTCCATCACGTACGACGGAACTATAAAGGGTCATTTCCATGCGGAAGACGGCCTCTTTTGCTGATATCGTGTTGCTGCGTGTTAGTAAAAGTTTGGTTAGAGACGATTCGCACTTTTCAGTCTTTGTGCTTTAATATCGTTTACTGTCGTACAGTTTGTGCTTTTGGGGTCGTATTTGTGTTACAGTGCTTGTTTTCAGATCGTATCTGTTTTGGCAGTGCGTTCTTGTCTACACGTTCCTGTTTTGCAGGTCCGTTCTTCAGAGGCCTTTCTGTACTTCAGAGCGGTGTTTTAGTGCGATCTGATTTGACGACCGTTTTCTAGCCATGTTGCGGGTACGTTCTCGTCGCCTAGATCGTGCTGTGCTTCTAGTTAGGATGTGTGCTGCATCCCTGCTCAAGTCCTTGAGGAGGGCGAGGAGGACTTTGTGGGCCAAGAACTGGTTTCTTCGCAGGGACCAGTTCTCTCATATGCCTCTGCTGCGGGAGATCCGAGAAAATAACCCTGATGATTTCAGGAATTTTCTTCGGATGTCTGACCCCGTATTCCAGCAGCTTTTGGCTTCGGTGTCGCCATATATCACCAGGCAGGACACCGTTATGCGGGAAGCCATCACTGCTGAGCAGCGGCTAGTTGCTACCTTGAGGTACCTGGCAACAGGGAGAAGTCTGCAGGACTTGAAGTTCTCGACGGGCATCTCCCCCCAGGCTCTGGGCCTCATAATTCCCCAGACCTGTTCTGCCATCATTCATGTTCTGCAGGAGGACTAAATTAAGGTAAGTGGTGCCCTTTAAATGCACAAACTATGTTTTATTTTGTCTTTTGTATTTGTTTCATTTTTTTTGTTTAAACAGTCCCTAATTAACCTGTTTGTGACCTGCTGGGAATGTTCCCTTTCATCTCCATGCATGCTGTATTCATTTTATATTTGCTCCTACATGCATCTTTTGTTTTGCCAACCTGTCCAGCATTTTTTTTTTCCAAACCAACCTAGCCTAGTCCCCTATATCCCCCTATATTTGTGTCCTCTATTGTAGTGCGGTCTATAGAAGTCCCTATATCCCCCTATATTTGTGTCCTCTACTGTAGTGCTGTCTATAGAAGTCCCTATATCCCCCTATATTTTTGGCCTCTATTGTAGTGCTGTCTATAGATGTCCCTATATCCCCCTATATTTTTGGCCTCTATTGTAGTGCTGTCTATAGAAGTCCCTATATCCCCCTATATTTTGTCCTCTATTGTAGTGCTGTCTATAGAAGTCCCTATATCCCCCAATATTGTTGGCCTCTATTGTAGTGCACGCACAACACCCCACCCTCTTTATTTTATAATTGTATAAATTACCTTCTAATTTTTTTTTTAGAGGTCTCAAACTCATCTTGGGCCTCCACTCACCTTATTTTTGGGTGTGATTAATCTGCTTTAGTGATCCCTTATTATTTTGGCCATTTTTATTAATACTTCAAATTAATGATCGTTTTTTTTTTTTAGGATCCAAGAATGTTTTGTGATGTTCTTTTTAGGAATGTTTGTTTTATTTTTATTTTTTATTTTTTTGTATCTACAGTTCCCCACCACGCCACAGAAATGGCAGACTGTGGCAGCGGACTTCTCCCAGCAATGGAATTTTCCTAACTGCGGAGGAGCCATTGACGGCAAGCACGTCCGCATCGTGCCACCACCCCATTCCAGATGCCATTATTTCAACTACAAAGGGTTGTTCTGATGGCGGTGGTGTCTGCCAATTATGAGTTCCTGTATCTGGATGTTGGGAAAAATGGGCGGATGTCGGACGGTGGGGTCTTTGCCGAGACCGAGTTTGCCCAACGGCTTCAGTCGGAGGACCTGGGATTGCCGCCTGCGGAGGAGAATGAAGAGGGTCTGCCCTTCGTTTTTTTAGCTGATGAGGCTTTTGCATTGGGTCCCCACCTCATGAGGCCATTTCCCCAACGCAGAGGAGGGTGTTTAACTATAGGCTGGCCAGAGGCAGACGTGTTGTTGAAAATGCCTTTGGCATCATGGCCAGCCGTTTCCACCTATTTATGACCGCCATAAACATGGCAGAGTATAAGTTGAACTGCATAATTATGTGTTGCTGCATTCTCCATAATTATTTGCGAAGACATTCTACAACTTATTTGAATGTTTTGCCTGATGAGCCAGTTGAGCTTCCAGAGGCGGCTCGTGAGGCTGCCCATCCACAATTGGCCCCCAGAAACGCACGTGCTGTGCGGCAGGCATATGTGGACTATTTTATGGGTAGGGGGGCCATTCCAATGCCAGATCTTGGCTGAATAAATAAATTTATTTTTTGCCTGAAACAGTCTCTTTTCTTTGTTCTTTAATTAATTTATAAGGTTTGTGTTTTTATTTTATCTCCTAGGTCAGTGATGGCGAACCTTGGCACCCCAGATATTTTGGAACTACATTTCCCATGATTCTAATGCACTCTGCAGTGTAGTTGAGCATCATGGGAAATGTAGTTCCAAAACATCTGGAGTGCCAAGGTTTGCTATCACTGCACTATAGCAGTGAGGGCAAACCTTGGCACCCCAGATATTTTGGAACTACATTTCCCATGATGCTCATGCAATCTGCAGTGTAGTTGAGCATCATGGGAAATGTAGTTCCAAAACATCTGGAGTGCCAAGGTTTGCCATCACTGTCCTAGGTTATCATAGTGCCATGTGTTTGTGATGGACTGAAATAAATATCCATCATTGTTTAATGTTCTCAGCATACATTTGTTTGAGGTATTTTCTATTCATCATTGAGCTTAGATAACAAGACACACATATTTTACTGAACATATTTATTTTTTATTTTTTATTTTTAGACATTTTTAGACATTATTTTTAGACATCTTGAAAAAGATTATTACTTTTTAACATTTAATACAATATTTTTTTTTTTTTTTTTGGTTTCCTTATTCCAAAAATTCTATTTTTTTTCTCCTTATTCCAAAAATACAAAAAAAAAAAAAAAAAAAAGTGATTTTAATTGTTGAATAATGTAAAAAAATAAAAATAACAATTTTTTTTTTTACATTATTCAACAATTAAAATCACTTTTTTTTTTTTTTTTACATTATTCAACAATTAAAATCACTTTTTTTATTTATTTTTTACATTATTCAACAATTAAAATCACTTTTTTTGTATTTTTTTTTTTTACATTATTCAACAGTTAAAATCACTTTTTTTTTCGTTATTTTTATATTTTTTTCTGTAATCAACAATAATTTTTTTTTATTTATTTATTTTTCTAAACAAAACCTGTATAACATTTTTTCATTTCCAAACTAAAAACAAAACAAATCAAAGCCTACCCAAATAATCAATTACATGTTTAATTTGTAGTTCCACCCCTTTTGTTTTTTCGATCACTTGTCTTGCAGTGACCCGGATGTCCTCTATTTTTTCCCTGCAGGACCATACTTTGGACAGCACGAACTTGGCAGCATCCCTGTCCATTGTCGCTGCACGACTTGCTCCTGAAATGTGGGTCAAAAAAAGGTATTAATAGGGAGCTGTGGTGGCTCAACGTGATTGGCACTGCGCTGACAAGCTGTTCACCTCTGCAGCCAAGGGTTCGGATCCTGGTCTTGGCTACATGTGAATTGAGTTTGGTGGTCTCAGCCCGGCTCCCGGTGGGTGTGCTATGCAAGGTACGCCTGTGCTTAGTACGCCCACCCCCCACCACAAAAACCACCACACTTGCACGCACACGAAATTGGTTTAACACGCACGCACTTTGGCCATGCGGTCTCCTAAAATAAAGAGAGGCAAAGGACCTACGGGGCTGGCTGGGCTAGACCCCCTTATAGGGGGAGTCCCTCTGCCCCGTTGTGGTCCCATTGGGCTCCCAAGTGGAGCAGGTGGGGCGAGTGGGAGGCCCCCCTCACACCCGCCATTGCCACAGGGGGCATGGAGAAGGATGGCGATTGCCTCCGGGGGGAGGGTCTGCCTACACCCAACTCCTGCAGTCCGGCTGCTCCTCTCTCTCACGCACAAAATACACTTTAAAAGAAAAAAAAAAAAGGTATTAAAATTAGGAAGACCTACATCTAGATTACCTGTGTATGGGTGTTATCTTGAAACTTTACCGGATGTGGTGGCAGGGTCATCATCCCTCGGGGGTGGGGTTTGGGAAGTTCCGCCCTGCCTTGCTGATTCCCTGCGCCCTAGGAGATTGAAGATAGGGAAAAAAGAAAGGTAAAAGATTATAAAGAGATATGACTGAAAAAATAAAAATACAAGTACAGAGTATATAAACATGTGCAGAATCCACTGCCGAGCAGACTCTCCATTTTCAGTTTTTTGGTCATATTTACTAAGCTTTTCACATCTACTTTTCTTTAGGTACAAATCTACATTACAAAAGATCACAAGTGAAGTCACATTACACCAAAAATGACACGAGATTCCTGTCCACATGAATTGGTCGTAGGAGTTTGTTTAAATTCTAAAAAAACAAAGAAGTTTTTTTGGTATGATATAGTGTTTATACACTCCATTTTGTCCATGCGAACTAGGCGCATGATGCAATTTAGCACGAAGATTGTCGTTTAGTAGATCGAAAAACAACGAATGAACGACGACTCCTCAGACCACTTTTTGTGCCCACAAACAAAGATACAGTACAACCTGAAATTAAAAGCACAATTAACAAACACCACAAATGTTGAATGGGTTGCCAATGCAACAGAACTTGCAAAAATCAGACAAGAAGCATTTTTTCTGAAACTATACATTACATTGCAGATGTGCACTATGATGAAGTGCATCTGTGTTTAAAATGGACATTATGGGCCAGATTCAGGAAAGAGATAAGATGTCTTATCTCCAGGTAAGCCGTCTTATCTCTGCGTCTGAGCCCTCCTATCTATGCGACTGATTTATAGAATCAGTAACGCATAGATTTCCATTAGCTCCAACTGGCGTAAGTCTCTTACGCCGTTGTATCTTATTTTCATATTTTAGGCTGGACGCTAGGTGGCGATCCCGTCTAAAATATGCAAATTAGCCTAGCTTACGTAAAACGTTTGCGAGTAGGGCTTTGTGTAAGTGACATTCACATCGTTTACACATCGTATTGACGTCGTGATTTGGAGCATGCGCCCTGGGATCAATTAATGGCTGGCGCATGCGCAGTACGTTCGGCGCGGGATCGCACGTTATTTAAATAATATACTCCCCCTACCCGCCCAATTTGACTTAAGACGGGCCATTTACACTACGCCGCCTAAACTTTACAGGCAAGTGCTTTGAGAATAAAGCACTTGCCTGAAAAAGTTGCGGCGGCATAGTGTAAATACCATATGCTAGGCAGGTTTAGAATTAAGCTGCTCCTACCTGAATCTAGCCCTAATACTTTGGAGGGTATTGAAAATGAATTATACCAATTGCAATGTGTGAATGTTACCATGCGATAAGGTGCAGCAATAATGCCTGTTACCACAACACACCAGAACAAATATGAATGAGCCATGTAGGGCAAAGTGACAGGTTCATTTAACTTTCCCCCTCTCCGTTTGAATTTACTTACCATCCTATTAATACTACACCGCTCCATTTGCACGTTCCTTCAAAGCTAACAACAGCAACAAGCTTTGGACTGAATGCCATGGTGTCTGTTTTAGGCCGCGTACACACGATCAAATCTGTCTGCTGGAAACGGTCTGCCAGACCGTTTCAGCAGACAGATTCGATCGTGTGTACGGGCAAACAGACGGATTTGACCAGCCGACAGATTTGAAAGCATGCTTTCAAATCTGTCGGCTGGGAACCCGTCCGCCCGACATGTCTGCTGGTTAGTATGCTAACCAGCAGACATATCTGCTCGCATACGCGTCGAATGGTTTCCACGCATGCGCGGAAGTGTTTTACTTCCTGGTGCGGTGACGTGGCGGCGTCAACGTCACCGCCACGTCACCGACACGTCAGCGCGATGTCTGCCGGCGGGGATTTTGGTTTGATCGTGTGTACACGATCAAACCAATACATCCAAGCAGACAGATTTGTTCAAATCGGTCTGTTCGTGTGTACGGGGCCTCAGTGAGTATTTTATCAGTCATTTTCGTATGAGTCTTTAACCATTTAAGGACCGCTTACTGAACATTTACGTCAGCAGAATGGCACGGCTGGGCACATCAACGTATATATACGTTGGTTTCTAGTACTCAGCTGTGGGTCACGGGTGCGTGCCCGCGGCACGCTCCCGTGACCCGGTCCGAAGCTCCGGGACCGCGGGACTCGTGGACCCGATCGCTGCTGGAGTGCGGCAATCGATCCCCGGAGCTGAAGAACGGGGAGAGCCGTGTGTAAACACTTCCCAAAAATGTGTCAAAATTGTCCGAAGTGTCCGCCATAATGTCGCAGTCACGAAAAAAATCGCTGATCGCCGCTATTAGTAGTAAAAAAAAAAAAAATATTAAAAATGCAATAAAAACTATCCCTTATTTTGTAAACGCTATAAATTTTGCGAAAACCAACCGATAAACGCTTATTGCGTTTTTTTTTTTACCAAAAATAGGTAGAAGAATACGTATCGGCCTAAACTGAGGAAAACTATATATATTTTGGGGGGATATTTATTATAGCAAAAAGTTAAAAATATTGCATTTTTTTCAAAATTGTTGCTCTATTTTTGTTTATAGTGCAAAATATAGGTGATCAAATACCACCAAAAGAAAGCTCTATTTGTGGGGAAAAAAGGACGCCAATTTTGTTTGGGAGCCACGTCGCATGACCGCGCAATTGTCAGTTAAAACAACGCAGTGTCGAATCGCAAAAAGGGGCAAGGTCCTTTAGCAGCATTTTGGTCCGGGTCTTAAGTGGTTAAGTTGGAGATGTTTTACATCATATGGAATGCTTTCTCTCCTGGCAGATTTTACTCCTCACCTGTTGGAAGATGTCATGGAGAACCTGGGAGTGAAGACATATTTGCTTATAAAGTGCATTCTGCCCATCTTCTAATAGAGAGGTCACTCTCTACATGTTAGTGACAACATGCCTTTGGGTTGAAGATAGCACAAGATCAAGTGTTATGCATATGGTTTTATCTTTACTCTCTTCTTCCTTTTAAGCATGATTTGACCTACACAAAATAAGTCACTGGTGAGTGAAGTTCTGATTTGTGAGATATGCCTGATAAGCTATTACACACAAATTAGGACTCAACTCTCGAAATTCTGCTTGATTAATATCAACTTAATTAAACTTTTGCTTTGACCTTCCATACCCTGATTCCAGATGCTTTCCACGCTAGTAATATGTACTGACTGAGACATCAATGGCACCAGCTTTGTCACTTAATGTAAAATAGCTATAGCACTGATGTTCTGCAATACTTATAAAACTGTGAGATTCCTATGGTCTTATGTTGGTCCAATTACATATGATATTGGGTGATCAAGAGAGTAAGGGCAAAACTGGCAAACAAAATGACACTCACATAAGTTAGTCAGAGCTCTAGCATTCCTCCCTTTTTTCACACAATTCTTTTGTGGGTTATTATGATCAAGCAGATTCTATACTTTCTGAGTCACTCAACTGGAAAATGTATGCAATTCAGGACTTTTGACTGACTTCCCTAGCTTCATGCTTGTTGCTAATTAGTAACTTAAAGTAACTTAAAGTATCAAAGCTAGGACAGCTAAGCAACAAGCATTTTCAGAAGAATGCCAGCCTCCATATTTTTGTCAGTAGATGTTTCCTTTACCCTAGAAAGCTTAGAGTAAGGTATACATAGCGGCATTTCAGTCTGTTCTTTATAGAGGAACTTCAGTCCAGTGCTATAGTGGTCCCATTTCCATTCTTCCGAGACTAGGCATGTGCAAAAGTGAAAAATTAGTTTTGTTTCGTTTCAATTCGTCATTTAACCACTTCCCGCCCGGCCAATAGCCGATTTACGGCCGGGAAGTGGTTATGAAATCGTGACAGGCCGTTCTCAAACGGCCTGCACGATTTCATGCCGCACGCGCCCGTGCGGGCGCGCAGCGCGGCGATCGGTGATGCGGGGTGTCAGTCTGACACCCTGCACCTCCGATCTCGGTAACGAGTCTCCGGCGGAGCCTCGTTACCACGTGATCAGCCGTGTCCAATCACGGCTGATCACGATGTAAACAGGAAGAGCCGCCGACGGCTCTTCCTCACTCGCGTCTGACAGACGCATGTAGAGGAGAGCCGATCAGCGGCTCTCCTGACAGGGGGGGTTCGCGCTGATTGTTTATCAGCGCAGCCCCCCCTCGGATCGCCACACTAGACCACCAGGGAAATAAAAAAAATACAAAAAAAAATGACCCAAAAAAAAAAAGGGGGGGCAGTAAAAAAAAATGATGCCAATCAGTGCCCACACATGGGCACTGATTGGCAACATTGATCCATCAGTGCCACCCCTCAGTGATCATCAGTGCCACCCCAGTGTCTGTCAGTGCCACCCCACAGTGCCAATCCATGCCCAGTGCCCACCTACCAGTGCCCACCTGTGCCACCTATCAGTGCCCACCTGTGCCGCCTATCAGTGCCCACCTGTGCCGTCTATGAGTGCCCACCTGTGCCGCCTATGAGTGCCCACCTGTGCCGCCTATGAGTGCCCACCTGTGCCGCCTATGAGTGCCCATCTGTGCTGCCTATGAGTGCCCAGTGCTGCCTATGAGTGCCCATCAGTGCCGCCCATGAGTGCCCATCAGTGCCGCCCATGAGTGCCCATCAGTGCCCAATACCAGCGCCGCCTATCAGTGCCCATCAGTGCTACCTAATCGGTGCCCATCAGAACTACCTCATCGGTGCCCATCAGTGCCACCTCATCGGTGCCCATCAGTGCCACCATATCAGTGCCCATAATTGAAAGAGAAAACATACTCATTTACAAAAAAATTAACAGAAAAAAATAAAAACTTTTTTTTTTTTTCAAAATCTTCGCTCTATTTTTAGTTGTTGCACAAAAAAAAAAAACCGCAGAGGTGATCAAATACCACCAAAAGAAAGCTCTATTTGTGGGGAAAAAAGGACGCCAATTTTGTTTGGGTGCAGTGTAGCATGACCGCGCAATTGTCATTCAAATTGCGACAGTGCTGAAAGCTGAAAATTGGCTTGGGCGGGAAGGTGCGTAAGTGCCTGGTATGGAAGTGGTTAATACATTTCGTTAAGTTAGGTTCGTTACATGTGTTGAATTCGTTTTCGGAATTCGTTCGTTTTCGACCGAATTTCGAAAAAAAACGGTCGAAATCGAAAATATTTCAACCAGATTAGAAAACAAATAGTCTCTTTTCGAATAGAATTTTTTTCTAATTAAATCCGAAAATATATATATATTTTTTTTTTTTTCGAATTCCGATCGAATTTAGTCCGCGGGTATTCGATTCGGAATTCGAAAAAAAAAAATCGATTTCGACCATTTTTTTTTCGAAATTCGGTCGAAAACGAACGAATTTCCGAAAACGGTCGAAATATTTCGCTAATATAGCAATTCGGGAATTCGTATGCATCCGAATGTCCGAATAATGGAAAATTCGTCCGAATTTCGATTCGGAACGAAACGAAATGCACATGCCTACCCGAGACCCAAGCTTTGGATATCCCATGCATGTGCAGCTGCATTGTAGGTTTCACTCAGATCTTTGGGAACCAACAGAGACATCTGTGAATGTGCAGAAGGATTCCATGCATGGCCACATACTGCTGGTACCTGGGACCTTGATACCTGTGGAGTCTGCTGCATGCATAGGAATCCCCATGTGCAGTTGTTCCAAAGGTCTCTGCTAGATCATAAAAAAACCTACAGCACATCCGTTCATGAGTAGATTATCATGACGTTCATGTACCCATTTATAAAACTGCCTCCTGGGATGTCTACACAGGGGGTAGCGAGGGGCTCAATATCATTCTCACCTAGGCAACAGCACTATAAATGTTAGAAACCTTTCAAAATATAAGTACAGCCCATTTAATTGTGGAGGGGGGATTGGGAAAGATCTAAGACATAAAACGTATTTTAATAGATGAAAGTCTGCTTTATGGTTTTATATTTGAGTCCATGACGAGTTCGCTTTGGGAACATCTGGCTTGTCGATGTATTCTTTATTTCTTACACCTAATACGCTCAATAAAAATTAGATTTGACAAGGATGACCTCCAGATAACCTGACCCATCAGTGACATGTGCATACAAATGCCCTGACATAATGAAATGACACGCATGGCAGCTCTTGACAAATATATATAGAATATTTTCATCTTTTCATCTCAGTCATTCTACCTATAGGTGCATATGTGCAGAATAATAGATGCCTGCTGCACACAGATGACATAAATAATGTACATTTAACCCAATCACACTGTGTCTGTATAATACTTTTTATATCATGCAATATACATATTTTTTTACCAAATATGGACTCCATGTGGTTATAAAATGCCAGCACCCATCTTCAGAGGACTCACGCGTGACCTCATTAGGTAAGCTCCTGCATTTAGCAGCCACATAAATGATGCAGAAGATGCTGTTTGGTGATGTTGCCCAGAGAGCTGGGTACATTTTCAAGGTCATGCAGAGTTTTCTTATAATTTAAGCATGAGTCTGTTAGGGATATTCAAGAAACAGAAAATCTCATCATCTTTTGTCCTTCCTCTCAATGATTTCTTGGTCAGTAAAGTGGGTCTCTCTACCATAAGATACCCCTAAGCCCATATCTAGGGCAGTGGGGTCATCACTGAATCACAACATTTTAAATATATGCAATATTTTATTAAAAATGTACATCATAAAAGTGATAAGAACTCCAAACACTGTACAGTTTCTTCACCAGCAACACATTCAAACCTGGACTTCTGGGATTAGTAGGGACACAATAATGTCAGCACGCAGCTCCTCCCCACACGTTTCGCAATTAATATGCAATTTCATAATTTGTGAATTTGTATATTCAGTTATTTTTAGCACATTTTTGTATAGCACAGCTCTAGAACGTATTTATATTTGAGCACACTGTGTTAAAGGGCAAGTTCATCGTTGTACACTTTTTTTTCTAAATTCCAGCTCCCCAATGCACCAATATATCATTCCTGTACTTTTTTTGCATAAATATCAAAGCTTTCCATTAAATCTACAGTCATTTACTTTTTTAGTCTAAATCCATGTATCCATACATTTCCATTAGTATTGTCTTCTTCCTGATCAGACTGTAGGTCATGACACAAGAAAGAGTTGAACAGCTGACTTCATTAGCACACGCCCTGCATCATCCACCCTCCTATTCCCAGGTGCACGTTTTTAAATTAAATGCATTCAATCGATGATCACCCTTCTCACTAAATACACAATGCGCTTTCAGTACCATTAAAGGAACACTAAAGGTTAGTTTTTTATTAGATCAATTAATTGCTGAACGCTAGAGCATTTAAATATCACTTACCTCGTTTTTCCTTTTGACCTCCAAAATACAGTAATCCAGGTTTGAAAATGCCTGTCTCTCCTCTTCTTGCTATTCACCAGCATCTGAGCCATTTTGCATGGTGGAAAGCAGAATGTGCTCACGCCCTCTCTATGATTACAGCCCTGTGTGAAGATGCTCTCTTATCCCTCACAGGCATGGAGGCTAAGCCTAATTGGAACTGTAGTTCCCATTAGGCAGTGATGTAGCAAGAATGAATGCGCACCGCAAACCAGGAAGTCAGTGAGAATAACGATTCAGGAGTGACGGAGGTGAATAAAACAGCTCGATTTCAACAGGTATCAAACTAGTTATAATGCAAAACATTATTTTTTACTTTATCAGCTACTGTCAGACTTTAATTTAAGAGGAAAATATTTTTGTCTTTACAAACCCTTTAATTATTAACGGCACACTGAACACAGAAGCAAACACACATTTTGCCATGTGAAGAAACATGGGACAAATGCTGCAAAACGCACAGTAAATGACATACAACCAACAAAACACCAAAATGTCACATTAACCACATGTAGTGCAGCCAATTTAAATCAAGAGGCTGCCCTATGTGTGTCACAGGAAAAATGAGGCCCAAATTGTGCACTCCCACGATGCTAAATGTGAATGGGGCATGAAAGTGAAATTAGTGGGATAACACAAGAACAACAAGGCTCCATTCACATCTGTGTGTTTCCTTCAGAAATGCGCTGCACCAAAAATCACAGCAAAAAACGCACAAAGCTCCACTCTAAAAAAAAGTTCTGAAGCTTCTTGGGGCAATTGCTGTGTGTAGGGCAGCACAAAAGATGGATGGGCTGCCCTATGTGTGATGAGTGAAAATGCTCTAAAATGCCTCCCCCACTTGCAAAAAAATAAATAAAATACATGTGGGAATGCGAGTTCCTGCTATGCAGAGTTGTGAACGGGGCTTGACAGCTAAGTGTTTCTGTCCACTCCCTCCTATGTACTTGTATAAAGATGGCTATACATTATGCAATCTGATTGTGTACTTAGTGAGAAGGGTGATCACTGATTGATTGCATTTCATTTAAAAAACGTGCACCTGGGAATGGGAGGGTGGATGATGCAGGGTAATGAGGTCAGCTGTCCAACACCTTCCTGTGTCATGACCTACAGTTTGATCAGCAAGATGACATTACTAATGGAAATGTCTGGAAACATGGGTTTAGACAAGAAAAGTAAGCGACTAGATTTATTGCAAAAGAAGTACATGCATGCTATATTGGTGCATTGGGGAGCTGCACCATACTTCTTCTTTAAGACACAGGAACCACAAACACGTTGCAAAATACCACAAGACAATTGGAGGCCAAAGCCTTATTATAATACATCACCAACACGTTGATAGAGACCACCAAATTGTTAAATAAGAAATTGCTACTATACAGTATTACTAGAGCCTGTAAGTCTGTTGGCATGTTACAATACCTTTGACATATTTTGTGTATTTATATTCTGTACAACTGTTTGGCTTCTGATTGTATAAATAAGAAGTCACATCACAACAGTATTTGTCAAAACCAAATATTACCGGCGATGCATTATGTACCATGCAGTGATGCAGAATCTCTATTAAAATTAGTATTTTACAAGAGAAATATACTTGTGCAGTACAGCAAACATGCTACATAATTCATGTTATAGTCCTTTAGCTAGGCTCTCCTTGCACTGCGAACACTCCAGCTTTGCCAACACAATGAGATTTGGGGAAATTGTTAAAGCAGTCTGGTATGTTATTATAGTATAGTCTTTGTGAGATTCACTTCATAAAAAAACGTACTGATTTTTGTCACAGACTTTTTTGTCAGTAGTGTATAGACGCTCAGGGGTCTATTCAACATGGGAACATTTTTCTGTATTAAAATCTGAACTTCAGGCAGATATAAAAGACAACATAAATGCAGCTATGTACCGTAATTATTAATACGTTAGTAACTTTATTTTTTAAATGCAATCAGTGTAAACACCTGGATTTAACCTCTTACCAGCCTCTTGCAATCCCTGTACAGAAGGACTGGATTGTGAGCAGAAGAAGTACAAGGAGTCAATCAGTTTATATGCTGATAGGAAGAATGATGGTAGGAGGAGAAAGCAGAGTGAGTGAAAGGTGAGCTCCTTGCTGTGCTGCATCTCTTTTACTGTCCAGTCACAGACCGGGGCAGGTCCAGGACCAGCTGGGCTCACATGAAGTGGTTTGAATGATGCTGCCCATCAGACTGAGGACCTCTAGAAATGGAAACATGTACTGCGGGGAAATCACTGGATTAAGCTAAATATTGCCATAAAAGTTGGTTTTGTTCTTATATCTTTTACAGGCTATTTTTTTTTCTTGTTATGTTAGCTTTACATCTTGTTACATCTTGTTATGTTAGTTTTACATCTTGTTGTTACATCTTGTTATGTTGGCTTTATTCAACATAGATTCAAATTGGCCATGTAAATCCTTTTATTTAACCTCAATTAGCCATTTCAATAATTAATAACAACAAAATTAACCATACAAAAAAACATTACAACTATTGTTGCCAGGAGGGAATATTTTGGGATCTGATAGCCTAAGAGCCGGTTCACACAGGAGCGACTTGGGATACGACTTGAATTCACCACAAGTTGCCCCAAGTTCACGTGGTTGAGAAAGTCAATGCAAGTGAATGGAGCCGTCTTAATGTACACTACTGAAGTCGCTCCGACTTCAGAAAAGGTTTCTGTACTACTTCAATCCGACTTCTAGGCGACTCGTAGACAACTTGTACCCATTGATTTCAATGGAAGTCATCTCCAAGTCGGATCTCCTGTCTTAACTGAAGCAACAATACAGGAAGAGAAAATTGTTTTCTCAGGCAAACCCATCCCCCTCCCTCCCACAGAGCTGATTGTTGTTTTTTTGGCCACTGTAAAGCCTGGAGGCGACTCAAAGTTGCCTTGTAAGTTGCCTCAAGTCACGCTGTGGTGCACACTCAGGTTGTATTCAGGTCGCCCCACAAAATCGCGCCCAGAGTCCTGTCGCCCCTGTGTAAACCAGCTCAAATCTCTCATGACAGTCCTCCTGTAATCAGACACCATTATCCCTATCAACAAAAAAAGGAAAAGAAGTTTGGGACAATTTCTCCTAGCCTTGAGCTTTCTGGAAGGACCACCCAGAAGTTCATTGGTTCCTACCTCTGCATCTTCTCCCTGCCATCTAACTCCTGACAGCTAATCAGGTAAGGCCTCAAATTCTTTTACCGTTTCCCCAATCATAAAGTCTTCTGTCTTCTGTTCAATTTTGTTCCTCCAGGTAAGACTTTCCTCTATACAGTGTCAGCGATCACTTTAAAGAGAATTCCACTTGCTTCTTTACCTGTTTTTACAACAGGTATTGAAGTGAAAACTCACAAACTGGGACACAGGCAGCTAAAAAAGAGAGCATTCTCTCCTTTCCCTATGCTATTGAAAACGCATAGGCTGTAGTTCCACTTTAAGCCCTGGTTCACACTGGGCTGCGGGAGTGAAATTGCGCGATTTCAGCTGAACTCGCGCAATTTCACTCCCTCTGGCAGTCCCGATTTTGGCGCGATTTAGGAGACATCTGTGCAGGGTTCTGCACAGATGTCAATGTAAATCGCGTCCTGAAATCGCAAAAAGTAGTACAGGAACTACTTTTTGAAATCGGTGCAGTGCCGCAGATGCAGCGTCGCACCGATTAGGATGGTGTCATTGCCGGCAATTGCCACCGATTTCAGATGCAATTTCACATGTGAAATCGCATCTCAAATCGAACTAAATCGTACCCAGTGTGAACCTGGGCTAAAAACATTTACAAGCAACATTCAAAAATCAATCGTTAAAACAAACTTGTGCTATGCCCTTTCAGCATGTGCTTCCACAACTGTTGTTAACCGCTTCAGCCCCAGGAAAATGTTACACCTTTCCTGACCAGAGCACTTTTTACAATTTTGCACTGCGACAATTTAACTGCCAATTGCGCAACCGTTCAACGCTGTACCCAAACAACATTTGCGTTTTTTTTTCTCACAAATAGAGCTTTTTTTTGGTGGTATTTGATCACTTCTGCGGTTTTTATTTTTTGCGCTATAAACAAAAATAAAGTGACAATTTTTGCTATAATAAATATCCCCCAAAAAAATTAGGAAGAAAAAAGTTGTTTCCTCAGTTTAGACAGATAATTATTCTTCTACATATTTTTGGTAAGAAAAATAAAATAAATCGCAATAAGCGTATATTGATTAGTTTGCGCAAAAGTTGTAGCGTCTGCAAACTATAGGAAAGATTTTTAAAATTTTTATGCCATTTTTATTATTATTTTTGTTTTTACTAGTGATGGCGGTGATCTGTGATTTTTAGTGATACTGCGACAATGCGACTTTTGACACTTTTTTGGGACCATTGGCATTTATACAGCGACCAAGGCTGTAAAAATGCACTGATTACTGTGTAAATGTCACTGGCAGGGAAAGGGTTAGCACTAGGGGACAATTAGGGGTTAAATGTTTGTTCTCTCAGCATGTTCTAAGTGTGTGGGTATGTGTATGTGAGTGACTAGGAGAGAGGCCATATCGTTTTTCCTACTTCGTAGGAAGAAATTATATGGCTCCTCTCCTCTGACAGCACAGGGATTTGTATGTTTACATACACAAATCCCTGTGCTGGCGCTCGTGCATGTGATCGCATGCACATCGTGTCCCCCATAGCATGCGCCCGCTGGTGGCTGAAAATGGGTAGGACGTACCCGAACCGGATTTCGCCATTGTGCCAAAGTATATCTGCGTGACACAGTCGGCAAGTGGTTAAGTTATGGTTATAGTTTGTGATCGGCATCGATCACTACTTAAGAAAAATGGAAAAATACTTTAATAATTAAAATATTGGCCAGAGCAATTGGGGATTTCTCTATGTGCTTTGGTGGAAACGGACATGGAGGTAACCTTCAGGCTTCTTGTTACTTGTGTTTTTTTCTACTGATATTGCTAATGGTTGACTCGCTAATATCAAACTTGAAATTAATGGAACTAAATTAATTTCTGACTGCCAGGTAACTTAGATAATAGAAACATAATTTAATTTAAGATTCACTTTATGGAAGATGCAATCAAAACCAATAATCAATACTTTCAGAAGGGAACCAGAGCACACCCAGGAGTAGATCAGTGAGAACAATTCACCATGTAACTGCAACTTCCAGGAGCTGCAGTATTAGGCCCTGTACACACGATCAGACATGTCTGATGAGACTTGTCTGACGGACCGTTTTCATCAGACAATTCTGAACTTGTCTGATGGTCTGATGTGCGTACACACCATCGGACCAAAATCCGATCAGACCAGAACGCGGTGACGTAGAACACAACTATGTGATGAAAAAACGAAGTTCAATGCTTCCAAGCATGCGTCGACTTGATTCTGAGCATGCGCAGGTTTTTGGTCCGATGCTTTTGTGTACTAACCATCGAACCTGTCCGACGGACAGGTTCCATCAGACAGGTTTTAAAGCATGTTTTAAAACTTTGGTCTGACGGACAATAGTCTGATGGGCCGTACACACCATCGAACTGGTCCGATGAAACTGGTCTGCAGACCAGTTTCATCAGACATGTCTGATCGTGTGTACAGGGCCTAAGAGTGCATCTGTAATCACTGCTAAGGCCATTTTGGTTAAATATATGTATAGTCTATTGTGACTGGGGGGTGGGATAGAAGAACATAAGGGGTAACAGGGTAGGTTAGCCTGCACTGAATTTCTACTTTAATTTAAAAAAAAGTGCTAAACATCAGTTTTTAAAACCCAGGTCCCCAAACACTTTTTATGGCAATAACTTGCATATAAACCTTTAAAATTAGCACTTTTGATTTTTCTTGTTTGTGTCCCATAGACTTTAACAGCGTTCGCGTGTTCGAACACATTTCTTGCCTGTTCGCAAGTTCTGGCATGAACCGAACCGGGGGGGGTATTCGGCTCATCCCTATTAACCCCTTAAGGACCGCCGCATATATATCGGCAGAATGGCACGTACAGGCACATTGGCGTACCTGTACGTCACTGTCTAGACGTGGGTCCGATCGGGACCCCCCCGGTACTTGCGGCAGTCCCCGTGGCTGTGTGAGCGATCCGGGATGAGGGGGCGGCTGTTCATTTTTGTCTGCCCCCTCCGGATCGCTCCCAGCCAATGCGCGTCCTCCCCCCGCCCTCTTCCTGTGTAAACACAGGAAGGGGGAAGTGATGTAATATCTCCTCTCGGCGGTATTTTCAACCGCCGCTGAGGAGAGAAGACATCACAAGTGAGTCTGCACAACACTACACTGACACCAGTACATGTAGGCACATTAACCCCTTCCGATCACCCCCCTGTCACAGTGTCACTGAATGCAGTGATCATATATTTACTGATCACGGCATTTAGTGTCAGTGTGACAGTTAGTGTGACAGGCAGTTAGTGTTAGGTCCAGGGTAGCCCCCATACCCCCCCTAATTAAGTTTTAACCCCTTAATCACCGCCCTAGTTAACCCTTTCACCCCCTATTGCCAGTGTCACTAAGCGATCATTTTTCTGATCGCTGTATTAGTGTCACTGTTGCCGCTAGGTAGCTAATTTTTTTTTATTGCGATTTTTTTTTACTAAAGACATGTGGCTGAATACATTTTGGCCTAAATGTTTGACTAAAATTTATTTTTTTCGATTTTTCTTATAACAAAAAGTAAAAAATATTGTTTTTATTTTCAAAAATGTCGCTCTATTTTTTTAAAAAAATACAAATCGCAGAGGTGATCAAATGCCATCAAAAGAAAGCTATATTTGTGGGAAGAAAAGGACGTAAATTTTGTTTGGGAGCCACGTCACACACGACCGCGCAATTGTTAAAGCGACGCAGTGCCGAATTGTAAAAACACCTCTGGGCATTTAGCAGCATATTGGTCCGGTCCTTAAAGCGGATCTCCACCCTAAAGTGAAGATCCGCTGATCGGAACCCTCCCCCCCTCCGGCATCACATTTGACACCTTTCAGGGGGGAGGGGGGTGCAGATACCTGTCTAAAGACAGGTATCTTCACCCACTTCCGGCCCGCAGTCTCGGGCAAAAGTCGGGTTTTTCCCGTTGTGTGCTGGGAACTCTCGGCTCCCAGCACATAGCGGGAGCCAATTGGCGGGCGCAGCGCGACTCGCGCATGCGCCGTAGGGAACCGGGCAGTGAAGCCGCAATGCTTCACTTCCTGGTTCCCTCACCGTGGATGGAGGGGGGAGCAGCAGGGTGACGAGCGATCGCTCGTCCTCTGCTGCGGACGCCGCTGGACTCCAGGACAGGTAAGTGTCCTAATATTAAAAGTCAGCAGCTGCAGTATTTGTTGCTGCTGGCTTTTAATATTTTTTTTTGCTGAACCACTTGCTTACTGGACACTTAAACCCCCTTCCTGCCCAGACCAGCTGCAGTATTTGTTGCTGCTGGCTTTTAATATTTTTTTTTGCTGAACCACTTGCTTACTGGACACTTAAACCCCCTTCCTGCCCAGACCAATTTTCAGCTTTCAGCGCTGTCACACTTTGAATGAAAATTGACGTCCTTTTTCCCCCACAAATAGAGCTTTCTTTTGGTGGTATTCGATCACCTCTGTGGTTTTTATAAACTAAAATATAGCAACAATTTTGAAAAAAAGCAATATTTTAAACTTTGTGCTTAAATAAATATCCCCAAAACATATCTAATAAAAAAAAATGTTTTCCCTCATTTTTGGCCGATACGTATTCTAGATATTTTTGGTAAAAAAAAAAATCACAATAAGCGTTTATTGATTGGTTTGCGCAAAAGTTATAGCGTCTACAAAATAGGGGATAGATTTATGATTTTTTTTTTTTTTTTACTGCGATATTGTGGCAGACACATCGGACACTTTTGACATTTTTTTGGGACCATTCACATTTATACAGTGAACAGTGCTATAAATATGCACTGATTACTGTATAAATGTGACTGTCAGGGAAGGGGTTAACCTGTAGGGGGCGATCAAGGGGTTAATGTGTTCCCTGGGAGTGATTCTTACTGTGGAGGGAGGGGACTGACTAGGGGAGGTGACCGATGGTGTGTCCCCTATGTACAAGGGACACACCATCAGTCTCCTCTCCCTGGCAGGATGTGGATCTTGGTGTTTACAAACCGAGATCTACGTCCCTGGCTCTGTGACTGACGATCGTGGGTAACTGGACGCACATCAGCACCCGCGTGATGTGGCAGGCACAGCTCTTCCACAATGCACACCCGTAGCGGTGTGCATTGCGGAAGTAAACAAAAGGACGTCCATGGTTGTCCACCCGGCAATTGATCGCCGCGCTGTAGACGTCTTTTGTCTATAGCGCGGGCAAAGGAAAAGGTTAATGGGTATAAATTAGTGGTAGATGTAGGATGTAATTATATTTTCCATTTGACAAATCTAAATTTTCTTAAATTTTTTAGATCATGAAAATGTATACTCAATTTTATGTGTCATTGTTCATCTTTGTAACCTTTATCTGTAGACACTATTTGAATCAGAATGAATGTTTGCCTGTTCAAATGTTAACCACTTCAATACCCAGCCATAGACAATTGACGGCCTGGGATGGGATTTACCATCCTAAGTGGCCGTCAATTGACGGCCTGGGTATTGCAGGCGAATATCTGGATGATGCCTGCAGCCAGAGGCATCATCCAGATATCCTCTTCTTCAGCCGGCGATTCTGCACAATGTAAGAACGATCATAGCGGCGGTTCCGCCGCTTGATCGTTCTTACAGGCCGCGGGAGGGGACATCCCCCCCCCTCCCGCCGCCATCCGGTGCTTCTCCGGGCTTACCTGTACCTTCGGGGGCCCGGAGAACGAATCGTCGGTGGCGGCAGGAAGCATAGAGATGACTGGTGACCAGATGGTCACCAGTCATCTCTATGACCGTCGGAGGACCCGGGCGCGATCTGATGACGTCACGCCCGGGTCCCCGTATGTAAACAAAGCCGCAATTGCGGCTGTAAGTCACCATTCATGAGATCGGTGAATTTTTTTTCACCGATCTCATGGTTTCCAGCCTGGAGGTGAGATGTGAGGTCTTATTGACCCCACATCTCTCCATAAAGAGGACCTGTCACACACATTTCCTATTACAAGGGATGTTTACATTCCTTGTAATAGGAATAAAAGTGGAAAAAAAAAAAAAAAATCAAAAAAAGTGTAAAAATATATAAAGTATAAGTAAAAAAAAAATAATAAAAGATAAAAAAAAAATTAAAACGCCCCTGTCCCCGATAGCTCGCGTGCAGAAGCGAACGCACACGCAAGTCCCGCCGACATATGTAAACGCCGTTTAAACCACACATGTGAGGTATCGCCGCGTGCGTTAGAGTGCCAGCAACTAATCTAGCACTAGATCTCCTCTGTAAATCTAAACTGTAACCTGTAAAAAATAAATAAAGCGTTGCCTATGGAGATTTTTAAGTACCGAAGTTTGGCGCCATTCCATGAGTGTGCGCATAATTAAAGCGTGACATGTTGGGTCTCTATTTACTCGGTGTAACATAATCTTTCACATAATACAAAAAAATTGGGCTAACTTTAGTGTTTTGTTATTTTTTTAATTCATAAAACAATTTTTTTTACAAAAAAAAGGCGTTTGAAAAATAATTGCGTAAATACCGTGCAAGATAAAACTTTGGAATGACCGTCATTTTATTCCCTAGGGTGTCTGCTAAAAAAAACATATATAATGTTTGGGGGTACTGTGTAATTTTCTAGCAAAATAATGATGATTATTACATGTAGGAGAGAAGTGTCAGAATAGGCCCGGTATGGAGGTGGTATAAAAGCCTAGTATTGAAGCGGTTAAAAAAGGTCAACAAGTACCATAGGGTGTATATACTCTTTCACATGACTGTATGCTTTTCACAGGCTGGAATAAGATTTTGGAACACAACGCTGGAGATAAATTGGTGTAAAATGAAGAGCAGTTCTCCCACCATTCTAAACTATTTTAATCGATTGTCCTGATATGATCTGGGATATCATTGTTGTCTATGATTGGTTCCCAATTTCGCAGTGTGTCTTTTCTGGATACTCTATATTACTCTAGGATATTTACACATTTATTATGCCTTTTATACTCGTCATTGAATAGATCTGATGCTAACTTCCAATTTGTTATGTTTTTGCTTTAATTACTGTGCTTTATTTTCTCACAATACAGTGTATACATTTATCACATCTGCTTTCCCATGTAATTTTTTTCTTGGGTCCCCTGATACCTCATACACACGACCGAGAATCTCGTCATAAAACAAACGTAATTTTTCTCGACGAGATTCTTGTCAAGCTTTCCTTGCATACACACTGTTGAGACAAAATCTTATTGTTCTCAAACGCGGTGACGTACAACACGTACAAAGGCACTATAAAGGGGAAGCTTGATTCCACTGCGCCACCATTGGGGCTGCCTTTGCTAATCTCATGTTACCGCGTGTTAAAGGGTCACTAAAGGAAAAACATTTTTTTGCTGAAATGACTGTTTACAGGGTATAGAGACATAAAAGTTAACTCATTCCTTTTCAAAATGATTAAAAATAGATAAAAAATCAATCATATAATGTGCCTGCAGGTTAGTTTCACTTTTGAACTGGCTTCATGTTTCTGTGAAGTAGAAATAGACACACAGAACAAAAACAAACAAATCCAGAGCAGTGTTTTGTTTTTAAAATGAATCTGATTGGTTCTGGGAAGTTTTAGACACACAGTAATGACAGCTTAGACCACCGTGAGAAAGCTCCCAGCACTGTGGTTATAAGGAAACAGACAAGCAGGAAGTGTGGAGATCAGAGCAGGATTACAGCAACTTCAAAGCAAAAACTAACAATAAGGACATGAAACCAGTACTGCAGTAAGGTAAAGGAAGCTATTTAGCTAAAAAAAATGTTTCCTTTAGTGATCCTTTAAGTAAAAGTTTGGTGAGAGACGATTTGCGCTTTTCAGTCTGTTACAGCGTGACGAATGTGCTATCTCCATTCCGAAGGCTAATTTTACTGAAGATGCGCTCCCGTCTCATACTTTTTTCTGAACATGCGCATGTTTTTAAGCATATACACGAACATGTTTCTCGTCGTAATCCAGCCCGATGAGAACCCCGACCAGAAAATTGAGACTCCCGACGAGAAAAAAGAGAGCATGTTCTCTTTTTTTCTCGATGAAAAACATATATACAATTGTTTTTCTCGTCAAAAAAGCTCTGCCAGCAGTTTTCTTGATGGTTTTTGCAGAGGAAAACGGTTGTGTGTACGTGGCATTAGAGGTTTTCCTCCCTTGTTACTTAACCCAGGACTCTGTCTAGGAGCCCTATGTAGGTCTGTTGATTTGCTGTAGTTTTCAGTTTTAAAGTTTTACCATCTCTGAGCAGTTTAGGTTTAATGCCCCTGTGTGCAACCACTTTTTTTGAGGTCTGTGGTAGAGAGAAAATGGGATTTTAATGTGTTGCATTTATATTTTTTCTCTCTATGCTTATAGGATATTGCAGGAATTACAAAAATGATTGGTTAAAAAAAAAAACATTGCCCTTGGTGTGTGTGATCCAGTGCCGGCCCAAGACATTGTGCTGCCTGGTACCAAAAATGAAATGCTGCCCCCCCCAAAAAAAAATCACGCCCACCAAAATTCCCCCACATCCATTATTTTATATTATGATACCTAAAGTGGTCCTGTCATGGCTCTATACATGTATGGGAGTATAAAAAGTACCTGTCATGGCTCTATACGTGTATACAGGGGAGGAGAGACAGATCTGCTGTTCCTAGTGATTAGGAACAGAGATCTCTCTCCTCCTCCAGTCATTACCCCCCCCCCCCCAGTTAGAAACACCCCAGGGAACACATTTAACCCCTTCCCTGGCAGTGACATATACACAGTAATCAGTGCATTTTTATGCACAGATCGCTGTATAGCTGTCAATGGTCCCAAAAATGTGTCAAAAGTGTCCGAGCTGTCCACCGCAATGACGCAGTCTCACAAAAAAATTGCAGATCACTGCCATTACTAGTAAAAAATAATAATAATAATAATAATACAAATGCTTTAAGTGCATTATTTCTATTATTACATTGTTTTATAAAATAAAATACTTCAACTCACCATATTGCAGAATCAGTGGGGGCCCCGAGCGTGTCACTTGCCAACGTCCCCTGCCTTCAGATGTGGATTGTCACTTGCTGCGTCACCTGTCACCAGATGCGGATTGTCATCTGCCACACATTGCAGATTGTCACTTGCCACGAATGTCACCTGCCACATGTAGCGGATTGTCACTTGCCACAACGTCACCTGCCACACGTTGCAGATTGTCACTTGCCAAGTCACCTACTACACGTATCGGATTGTCACTTGCCATGTCACCTGCCACACATTGCAGATTGTCACTTGCCATGTCACCTGCCACACATTGCGGATTGTCACTTGCCATGTCACCTGCCACACATTGCGGATTGTCACTTGCCATGTCACTTGCCACACATTGCGGATTGTCACTTGCCACAATGTCATCTGCCACACGTAGCGGATTTTCACTTGTCACGTCACCTGCCACACATTGCAGATTGACACTTGCCATGACGTTACCTGCCACATGTAGCGGATTGCCACTTGCTGTGTCCCAGAGTAAAGGCAGGCAGCAGAGAGATAATGTAATCTCTCTGCTGCCCGCTCACCTGCTGACTGTTCCCCTGTTCTGCCCGCATGCTCCATTCACCTGGGCCTGACGCCCAAGTGAATGGAGCATGCGGGCAGAACAGGTGGAGGGGGGAGTGGGCTGGCGGGCATCAATTTGCCTCACAGTGGAGCGGGCGGAACGGGTTGGCAACAATTTGCCTCACAGTGCAGCGGAGAGTGGAGCCGGCAGAACGGGCGGCAATCTGCCTCACAGTGCAGGCAGGACCAGTGCTAGGCAATTTGGTGCCCTAGGTAAGACCAGCTACGTGCCCCCACAAAAAAATGTCCCTGCGTCCATCGTATGTGATGTGCACCAGTAATTTTTAAGGAGTGGGGTGGTAGAAAAATGGCAGGGGGGATGAAGTTTACAGGGGGTGGTAGGAAGACGACAGGGGTGGGTGGTAGAAAGACGACAGGGGTGGGTGGTAGGAAGCTGACAGGGAGGATGGAGATGACAGGGTGGGTGGTAGAAGACTGACAGAGAGGATGGAGATGACAGGGTGGGTGGTAGAAGACTGACAGAGAGGATGGAGATGACAGGGTGGGTGGTAGAAGACTGACAGAGCGGATGGAGATGACAGGGTGGGTGGTAGAAGACTGACAGAGAGGATGGAGATGACAGGGTGGGTGGTAGGAAGCTGACAGGGAGAATAGGGATGACAGGGTGGGTGGTAGAAGACTGACAGGGAGGATGGAGATGACAGGGTGGGTGGTAGGAAGCTGACAAGGAGGATAGGGATGACATGGTGGGTGGTAGAAGACTGACAGAGAGGATGGAGATGACAGGGTGGGTGGTAGGAAGCTGACAGGGAGAATAGGGATGACAGGGTGGGTGGTAGAAGACTGACAGGGAGGATGGAGATGACAGGGTGGGTGGTAGGAAGCTGACAAGGAGGATAGGGATGACAGGGTGGGTGGTAGAAGACTGACAGAGAGGATGGAGATGACAGGGTGGGTGGTAGGAAGCTGACAAGGAGGATAGGGTTGACAGGGTGGGTGGTAGAAGACTGACAGGGAGGATGGAGATGACAGGGTGGGTGGTAGGAAGCTGACAGGGAGGATAGGGGTGACAGGGTGGGTGGTAGAAGACTGATCACGGGTTGCTGTCAGTGTCGAGCATGTACAGTACCTTGAGACTGGCTCTCCGATAATCGCTCCTCTCCTCTGGCAGGTCTTTCACAGTACGGCCGTCCAGGAAGTCAAGGAGCTGCTCTGCAGCGGCGGCCATTATCCGCGCTCTGCCTCTGCACATGGCACTTGGTAGGAGATTGGCAGAGCGCGGAAGAAGGGGAGGAGAGCACATGGATCCACGTAACTGACCTAACAACTGTTGGATAAATTGGATCGAGGTTGCGCCAAGCTCCCAGCACCTCCTCTTCCTCCACAGGACTGTGCGGCTGCCGCTGCAAGGACTACTACTGTCGAAAATTGAGTTAGGGAACCAGTGGCCGTGGTAGTGATGGCCCTGGGTGCAGGGGGAATGGAGCGGGCGGATCGGGATGGCGGGTGGGCGGCAACTTGCCGCCCCCCTAAAAGTGCCGCCTGGTACAATGGTACCATCGGGTCCCATGATAGGGCCGGCCCTGGTGTGATCATAATAATGTCTCACCAACACTAAATTGTTTCCTCTACCTAGGGCTGTTATTTATGATAGTCCTTTTTAATTTGTTACTTTTCCATATGGGCGTTCTATGTATAGCCTGTTGTGATCCTCGCTATAGCCGAATGACGCCTTCAGCGCAGATCTAAATATCCAACAAGTCGTCAATTGACGGCCTGTCACTAGCACGTTCCCCACGCGTGCTCCAGAGCGCGCTGCGGGGAAATTCTGTGTTTGCCGTGTCACTTGGACACAGCCAATCACAGATCGCCGCAAACGGCCAATCAGAGTGGCCATTTGTGATGCGATCTGTGCGGCCAATGAAAAAGATGATCTCATTGCCGTTTTACACAGAGACAGTGTCCTGTCTCTGGAGAAGAGACCGATCTGTGTACCTTGTACATAGGGACACAGATCGGTCACCTCCCCCAGTCACCTCCCCTCCCCCCACAGTTGGAACACAATGTAGGGAATACATTTAACCCCTTCCTCACCCCCTAGTGTTAACCCCTTCAATGACAGTCACATTTATACAGTAATTAGTGCATTTTAATAGCACTGATCGCAGTATAAATGTGAATGGCGCCAAAAATGTGTCAAAAGTGTCTGATGTGTCCGCCATAACGTCACAGTCCCAATAAAAATCGCAGATCGCCGCCATTTCTAGTAAAAAAAAATAATAAAAAATAATAATTCTGTCCCCTATTTTGTAGGCGCTATAACTTTTGCGCCAACCAGTCGCTTATTGCAATTTTTTTTTTTTACCAAAAATATGTAGAAGAATATGTATCGGCCTAAACTAAGAAAAAAAATTTTTTTTTTTTTTTTAAATTGATTTATTTATTATAGCAACAAGTAAAAAATATTGGGCCATCTGCGCATTATTGGACCGGCGTAGCGCACCCCCTTTACGTTAGACTTGCGCAATGTAGCCGTGTAATCACCCTATTCTCGTAGCTTTTACGCATTAAAATTGCGCATGCGTAACGTTATTTCAGAGGCGTAAGGCGGAGTAATACAAATTGGGAAGGACGTGGGCGTGTTACATTGAAATGAGCCGTGACCCCATGCAAATAAAGGGCCGGCCGGCTCGCGCATGCGCGCTTGAAGGAGACCATGGTCAGCACCAGTGCCGATCCAGACCTCCCTGGGGCCCTAAGCAAAATTCTGATAAGGGGCCCTCTATCTGACCTGTGATGCCATCACCCATAACTCTTCACCAATCCCCTTGGATAGCGCCCCAACCACATAAGAGGGACAGACCTAGAGTGGTGATAGGGTGACCTGTGGCCCCCAAATTTTACTATTGCCTCAGCAGGAGTCAGGTCTAGTACCACAGTATGAGTACACAATGCTCTGCCTGGGGCCCACATTACATACAGCAGTGCCGATCCTGACATTAAAGTTAAGAAGTGCAGGGGTGGGGGATGCTGCCGAAAATGACATCTTACATTAAAGTGAGAAGCGGGGGGGTGCTGACTTCTTACCTCTTCTCACATGCAGCCAGCGAGTTGCTGAAAGGGGCCAAAAATTACTTCTCACCAGACGGGGCCTCTAGTAATTTAGGGGGCCCTCTGCAGCTTTGCAGGCCCTAAGCGGCTTGCATAGTGAGCCTATAGGGCGGATCGGCCCTGGTCAGCACCGCTGTGCGCATGCTCACAACTCGGGAACGGCGCAATCAGTGAAATTGGAAATGGACTAAGGACTACGCAGACAGCATAAATAGACAGACACAAACGCACTTCCATTGCAAAAGTACATCCCTTTGTCCCTTCCCATTTAACAAAGTGCTTTTGTCCCGTTGTTAGTTGCGTTGTATTTTGTATTTGTCAGATTAGTGTACTGTGTGATCAAGTGTTTGTTAGTAGATCTTTGAAAGTGTTTTTTCATAAGTGTTTGAGAGACTGTTTGTTTAATATATTTCTGCTCGTTTGTTTTCTTGCTTAATTGTTGCTGTTTGTTTTTGTGACTGATTTTTGCTGAGTGCTTGTGTGATTTTTTGGGTGTTAGTTTTCTCTTTGTGTGTGTTCTTGCTTGATTGGTTGTGCTTGTTTTTGTGAGTAATTTTTGTTGACTGGGAGTGTTTTTTTTTTCAGTATGACAGAGAGAAAGAGAAAACTAAATTTCACTTTGGGGGAGAAACTAATTCTTGCCCGGGCCAATTAGCGATTATGGGCATTTCCTCCATGGCCCGGACAGTGCCAACACCACCCCGGCCAGGAGGAGGGAGATTTTGGACATCATCACTGAGCAGGTTAATTCAGCAGGGGAGGGGGAGACACGGAACCGGTCTGGGATTGATAAAAAGATTGACCTCCGGCGTCTGGTCAAAAAGAAGCTGGCCAAAATGCTTGCCCATGCCAGGGGCACAGGAGGGGGCCCACCATGCCGTATTAGGCTGACAGCGGAGGAGCGTGCGGTGGCCCTGACCTTTCATCGGCATGAAGTGGAGGGCCTGCCCGGCTTTGACTCAAGTCCGGAGCCCGTGGTGCCAGGTAAGTTTTTTTTTATATCAGGTGTGTAGCATGTGTGGGGGAGGGGGTGAAAGGGAATATGTGGCAAGTGTATGGATCCTCCAACCTGTGAATGTTTTGTGTCATCCACAGATGTGCAGGAGGGTGCAGGGCCATCTGGCCTGACCGCACCATCCCCAGGACAGCAGCCTAATGAGGCCCCCCCGACAAGGCCGGAGTCCGCGGAGGAGGAGGAGGAGGAGTTTGAGGAGGAGGAGTTTGAGGAGGAGTCCATGTCAGGCACTGGCCTATTGTTGTTGGAGGACCGTTCCCCTCTGGCTGGCAGCAGCTATCCCTCCCTAAGGGGGAGCCCCCCTCCTCCCCCAACATGGCTCCTTTCCCAAGGGCCTACCCTTCTCCCCGGCCACAAGTATCAGCTGGAGGCAATAAGGCGACCCAGAAGACCAGGGGGTGGCCGATCTCCTGCCCGCCACTCTAAGAAGGGACCAGTTCCTCCAGACCCGCCATCTGGGACAGGTCAGCCAGACATTGGTGCGGATGGAGGAGAGCCTGTCCCCCATCAAGGATACGCTGGGGAACCTGGACTGCCACTCCCGGGCTTTCACAAACTGCCTTAACGACCTGCAGACTACATCAGCAGGTGTTGGGCAGGATGTGAGGGCCCTCACCCAGGCTATCCAGGCCAACACGGCAACACTAGGTGGTGCCCTGGACAGAATAGCGGTGGCCTTGGAGGGCAGGCCGCCAGGTGGGCAGAGATCAGGGGCTGCTCCTCCTTCCCCGATTTTCCCCCTCCCCATGAGTCTCCTCTGAGGAGCCGGGCCGTGGGCGCCCCAGGCGTGGCTCACGTCAAGGGCACTAATTTGTTTTTCCCCTTTTTTTGCTGGAAATTTTTTGATTTTGCTGGTAATTTTTTTTTTTGGGGGTTGTGAATGCTGTTTGAATGTGGGGGTGACATTCTTGCCAGAAAAGGGGTGTCACGCTCAATTTTGGTGGAGAAGGGTTCCCCAAGACCAGGGAGAAGTGATCCCCAGGTCCGTGTGAATGGTGTATGGTGTTCAGTGACATAATTGGAGCCTTGGTGTGGCGTTGCTGCTCACAAGTCCTGCATGGTGGACTGGTGTCAATCCAATTTGATGAGGATGTGGGGTGTGTGTGCTAGGGACCACAGTGGTGTGCATGCATGCATTCTCATTGTGCAATGATTAATGTGTGTGTTTAACGTGCAAAGATGCCCAATGTGAGCTGTCTCCTGGCTGCTCTTCCCTCAGAAGACGGGGACCCTCGGTTAGGGGGAGATTGTCTGGGTCAGGGGTCAGGTCATCACGTAGGTCAATCTGCAGCCCCTTTCTCACTGCAAAGTTGTGCAGCATGCAACATGCACCGATGATCTGGCACACAAAGTTTGGGGAATACAAGAGGGTACCCCCAGACTTATCCAGGCATCGGAAACGTGACTTCAGGAGGCCAAAGGTGCGCTCCACCACTGCACGTGTTTGGGCATGTGCTTGATTGTATCTTTCCTCTCCTGGGGTTTGGGGGTTCCGTATAGGAGTCATGAGATGGGGTCCCAGTGCATATGCAGAGTCACCTGTAAGGGAAAAGACAGGAGGATGTTAGTCATGCATGTGCCCCTTGTGATGTGTGCATCATGGGGGGGGGACAGTCATGCCTGCCACCCATGTCACTCACCAACCAGCCAGCTGTCCCCATACACGTTCTGATCGAATTCCATTCGGATGTGGCTTTGATTGTAGATGTAGCTGTCATGGCTGGACCCTGGGTGTTTGGCACGGACGTGCCATATGAGGCCTTGGGCATCGACTATCACCTGTACGTTGATAGAATTCCAATGCTTCCGATTGCGGGACATGTGCTCTGTCTCATGGGGGGGCTGTAGTGCCACATGTGTGCAATCAATGGCCCCGATGGTGCGTGGGAATCTGGCAATTCTGTAGAAATCTGTCATTGACTTCAGCCGCAGGTCCTCAGTGGTTGGTTTGATGATTTGGTTGGCCATGCGTCTGAGGATTGCTGGGACAACCTGGTGCACACATCTGCTCATGGAGGATTGTGACATCCCAGCCACCACTCCACTTGTTCTTTGAAAAGAGCCACTGGCAAGGACATGGAGTGTTGCCATGACCTTGACTAGTGGCTGCACTGCATGTGAGCGTTGTGTTGGGCTGGTGATGTCCTCCTGCAGGCTTGTGGTTAATTCCATGATGGCTTGAGGGGTGAATCTGAAGATGCGATACACCTCAGAATCACTCATGCCAAAGAGGTCTATGCGTGTGCGGCATATCCTCTCCCGTGCCATCCTCCGTGCCCTCCTCCTTCTTTGCTCATCTAAAGTCAGTAGTATAGCTATGCGCGACGATGCCCCTGGCATGTTGGCATACAGATTGTTGTGCAACACGTGTGACTGCTGAGCTCCTCACTAACAGTGTTGCTTTATCTAACATGTAGACGTTTTTTCTCTTTTTAGACCAGCTTTTATATGGTCTAATTTTAGACAGGACATTTTGCTGTTGCGCACATTGCGTAGCCTGCGTAAGTCCCTCATTAGCATATTTGACTAGCAAATCAATGGTCTGTCTAGCGCAGTTTTGCGCGGACGGATGCGCCTGTCTAACGAAATTACGCTGGACAAAAAAAAGTAGATTACTTGCGTATCTCGTTTCGGGGATGTCGTGCATCGAAACGCACGTGCACATTTAGACTTACACACGCGCATCTCCTGTTGCGCAGGCGTAATCGCTCTGTGAATCTTGGCCATTGTATTTTTTTCAAAATTTACGCACTTTTTTGTTTATAGAGCAAAAAATAAAAACCGCACAGGCGATCAAATACCACCAAAAGAAAGCTCTACTTATGGGGAAAAAAGGACGTAAATTTTGTTTGGGAGCCACGTCGCACAACCGCGCAATTGTCAGTTAAATCGACGCAGTGCCGGAAGCTAAAATTTCACCTGGGCAGGAGGGGGGTATATGTGCCCAGTAAGCAAGTGGCTATAGAGACTTTATAAACTTACTAACACACAATGGTGTTGATTTATAAAGGCAAATAGGCTGTTCACTTTGAAAGACAAGTTGCATTTCCCAAATAAATTTTCCCCAGAACTTATTGAATGTAGTGACAGTTCACTTTGCAAAGGTGCAAAAAAGTAGAAAAAAAAGCATTTTTGATGATGGAAGTCAAAGCTTCTTCTCATTCACTAAGTTCTGGAGAAAATTCCCCTGTCAAGCACAGCCTATAAAGCATTAGTAAATACACAGAATTAGTGATATCTTTTTTTAACCCAGATGTATCTCTGGCCACTCCTTGGTGGTATTTGTTTGGATGCTGCAGACTCTAGACCAGGGACATGGGGTGAGGTCAGTGGCTGGTGAGGCAATACACACAGGTTACATACACCGCGATCGTTAGAGCGACAGCAATAATTCTAGCACTAGACCTCTTCTGTAACTCTAAACATGTAGGGCCAGATTCACGTATTCCAGAGCATCTTTGCTCTGGAGTAACGCTTCTGATTTGCGTTGCGCTGCCGAATTTTTAGGAGCAAGTGCTGTCATTCACGAAGCACTTGCTCCTAAAGTTGCGGCAGCGCATCGCAAATGAGCCGGCGGAATTCAAATGTCGCGGGTACGGGGCGTGTAGTATGCTAACTACGCGCGATCCCGCCGCCGACGTACTGCGCATGCGTCGAGTGTCAAAACATCCCCGTGCGCATGCTCCAAAATCTGTGAATGAACGTCAATGACGTCACATTCCCATTCATGACCGTTTTACGCAAGCGACGTTTTTTTTTTTTTTCCCGACGCGATGACGACGCCTATACCTAACATAGGATACTCCAACCCCATGTAGGTATATCTATGCGCCGCGTATCCCGTCCGGAAACGTCGTAACGTCACTGCGTCGCGCCGGATTTCGATCGTGAATTGCCGATTTCCGCTCATTAACATATTTTTTGAGCGTAAATCGGCGGGAACGCCCCCGGCGCCATTTTTAAGTTGAAGTAACGATGCGATGGCGAAACTCAGTTACGCTCACCGCATCGGAACTTCAACCCGGCGTTTCTTGTTTTCTGGTTACAGAAAACAGAAACGCCGGCTCAAAGCCACTGTTACGCTGGCGGATCACTCGATCCGCCAGCGTAACCTTTCATGAATCTGGCCCGTAATCTGTAAAAAAATTAAAGCGCCGCCTATGGAGATTTTTAAGCACTGTAGTTTGGCCCCATTTCATGAGTGTGAGCAATTTTAAAGTGTGACATGTTACATAGGTATCTATTTACGTTGCAAAACATCATCATTCACATTATACAAAAAAATTGGGTTATCTTTAGTGTTTTTTTAAATTCATTAATTTTTTTTCCAAAAAAAAAAACGTCTGTTTACACGCTCTTAAAGGATCACTAAAGGAAATTTTTTTTTTTATCTAAATAGCTTTCTTTACCTTAATGCAGTGTTGTTTTCATGTTTTCATGTTCTCATTGTTCGTTTTTGCTTTGAAGTAGCTGTAATACTTCTCTGATCTCCACACTTCCTGCTTGTCTGGCTCCTTATGAAAAAACGCATGGCAGATTTTCACTGTGGTCTAAGCTGTGTGTCTAAAACTCCTCAGAACCAATCAGATTCATTTTAAAAACAAAACACTGCCCTGGATTTGTTTGTTTTTTGTTCTGTGTGTCTTTTCTACTTCACAGAAACATGAAACCATTTTAAAAACGAAAGTGAAACTAGAGGCACATTATATGATTGATTTTTATCTATTTTTAATCATATGTCTTTATACCCTGTAAACAGTAATTTCAGCAAAACTTTTTTTTTTCCTTTAGTGACCCTTTAACTGTGTGAGAAAAACATGGGATTGTGGGTAAATCTTATACCCATAAACCCATACTTTTCCTTGTAGATAAGAGGGCTGGGCTGGAAGCAGGGGTGGACTGACCATTGAGGCTCTCAGGCACTGCCCTAGGGCCCCATGCCACTAGGGGGCCCCATCAGGGTTGCCAGGCTCAATAAAACATATGTAAAAATCTGTGTTTTTTTTTTACATCTGTCCCTGATATGTCTGAAACCGACATGCTTTTGATGTGAAAATCCTGAGATTTTAGTTGCCCTGCCTCTGCACTGCGTCCTGGGGTGGTGGCCATCTGTAAGCCGAGGGTCCCATAATCTTCTATTGCCCAGGGGGCCCCATAATCTTCTATTGCTGGGGGCCCCATGAGTTGTCAGTCTGCCCCTGGCTGGAAGGGAGCATTTATCTTTTAGACTCATGCCCCTTCTATGACACTTCAGTGAGAGGCATGCCTCCACTGAAGCATTTTTTTGGACAGCAGGGGCTAATGGTACTTTACCATTGGGCCAAGACTCCAAGCTGCCCATTGAACTCAGTGAATCTGACAAGAAGTGAGTAGAGGCACCGTGAACTCAACCTCTCAGTCTGCTGCGCACAGAGTGTGCCAACTTTAAACTGGCTGCTCTGTATGTAGCTTCTGACAGGCTGCGCAAGTAGCCCCGTATTGCAGGAACCATAGGTCCTAGGAGCCCCAAATTTTGACATGGGGTGGGGAAGGACTTAGACTTGGGGTCACTGAGTTACGACCTGCATCTGCCTCCCCTGACTGCACGTCCAAGCTCCAGACTCCCCTTGTTGATAATAAACCCTCATTTACTGACCATATTCTCCTCAACTAAACTTACCTGCTCTTTTTTGGAGTATTTTTTAAACTTGCAAAATTGTATGTCTGCTCTTAATAGTATATCAGGCTCATTGAAAACTGTACTTAGAGGTCATCTTGTCTCCTTGATTATAGCTAATCCACTTTGGCAGAATACTCTCTGATAGGCAGAGTTAAAGCGGAGTTCCACCCAGGAAAACAACAATTGCTCATCTTGCTTAAAAAAATTAAATAAAAAAAACGTGAAAAAAAAAAAAAAATACCTGTTGCTATGCGGAAATCCGTAATCTGCCTCTTCCACACCACGGTGTCTTTTCTTCTTCTGCTTGTGAATGGGGCGCGCTGCTTTCTGGGAACTGTGTGTGTTCTCAGAGAGCAGCCGCCCATTCACAAGCCAGCGTGAGACTCACGCAGGCGCAGTAGGAAATGGGCAGTGAAGCCGTACGGCTTCACTGCCTGTTTCCCATAGTGTGGATGGCAGTGCGGGACCTGGATCGATCGTGGGAGCGGCATTGGTGGGGCCATCAGTGCGGGCAAGTAGGACAAGGTAAGTGTCCCTATTTAAAGTCAGCAGCTACACTGTTAGTAGCTGCTGACTTTAAAAAAAATAAAAATTGCGGCTGGAACACCCCTTTAACCTCCCTGGCGTTTTTCCCGTGTCTGACACAGGGTAAAAATTTCCTGCTACTATCGTTGATCCCGTGTCAGACACGGGCTCGCCTCGCAGCATCTACAGAGACAGTTTACTTACCTTCTCCGTGGATCCAGCGATGCATCCCCGCTGTGTGAGCGAGCGGGTGCTCGCTCGATTCACACAGCGTCCCCGTGTGCCACCGAGCTCCGTTCCCTGCGACGTTACGACGCACGGGGACGGAGAACGGCGCCAAATTCAAAAATGTAAACAAACACATTACATACAGTACACTGTAATCTTATAGATTACAGTACTGTATGTAAAAAATACACACCCCCCATGTCCCTAGTGGTCTGCCCTGTACACTACATGTCCTTTTATATAATAAAAACTTTTCTTTCTCCCTGCAAACTGTAGATTGCCCATAGCAACCAAAAGTGTCCCTTTATGGCAAAAATTGTTTTAGAGCAGCTAAAAAACAGCGATAATAAATTATAATCACTTGCAGAATTTAGCGATAGCGATTTGTGGGGAAATTCGTCATAAAAAAAAAAATAATGACAGCAAAAATTCTGCAACTGAGCAAATTTCAGTGATTTTGATTTGATTACATTATTGAATAATTTTTACTATAATTATATTATTATTTGTTATAATTTTTTATAATTATTTATTATATTATAATTTTTAATAAAAAAAAAAAAAAATCATACCCGGGATGCCTGTTAGACTCTTGTTTAGATAGATTTAAGTAAGTACTTACTAAGAATTGCAGGCCTATAATACATAACACCACATTTCCTTGCAAAACAATTGCAACGCTTTTGGTACAAAATTCCAGACAGAATCATAACGCCAGGGAGGTTAAGGAGTTTAAATCAACCTACAAACAAATGGCAATCACCCCAAGCTATAACTGGTCTTTGCAGCAAGGAGCACATTGAAGGGTGACACATGTCAAAAAACAAGCAACAAAAATTCCCAGCTCACTTAGCAGCCAGCCTGCAATAAACCAAATCAATCTTGTCTAAGGCCTCGTACACACGAGGCAATCGATTTGTTCAAAACGGTCTGTCCGACCGATTTGAACAAATCTGTCTGCTGGCATTTTGGTTTGCTCGCGTGTACACACGAGCAAACCAAAATCCCCGCCAGCAGACAGCGCGCTGACGTGTCGGTGACGTGGCAGTGATGTTGACGTCGCCACGTCACCGCCCCAGGAAGTAAAACACTTCAGGGCATGCGTCGAAACCATTCGGCGCGTGTCCGAGAAGACATGTCTGCTGGTTAGCATACTAACCGGCAGACATGTCGGGCGGACAGGTTCCCAGCCGACAGATTGGTAAGCATGCTTTCCAATCTGTCGGGAGGCCAAATCCGTCGGCTCGCCCGTACACACGATCTAATCTGTCTGCTGAAACGGTCTAGCAGACCGTTTCCAGCAGACAGATTTGATCATGTGTACGAGGCCTAACAGTTCATGTTAAAACCAAGGGGTTTATTTTGCATACATTTCCAAATCTATGCAAACTAAAGGCTAGCTATAGAAGGGGGTGGTTGCCATTTGTTTATACTGTTGATACTGTTCATAATTAGTGAGGGGATGCACTGGATACATTCACTGCCATTGTGCTATTGCTGGGTGTCCTGTGCATTCCCTTTCCTTTAAGGAGGGGTGGGTCTCCAGAAATACCTGATCTTAATCTCTCCATTATTGTATATGTGCTCAAACTCAGGAGTCTCTCAACATTTTAGAGTTAAGAATGTAGTACACTGGGGTTCCGTGCTCTGCTGTGTCCCATTATGAGAAGAGTAGCCCTAATAGAGTCAGAAGAGTATTACTGCATTTGAATAAATACTATGGGGTTTATTTACTAAAGCTGGACAGTGCAAATTCAGACGTACTTCTGCATAGAAACTGATCAGCTTCCAGGTTTTATTGCCGAAGCTTAAAGGGGTTGCAAAGGTAAACATTTTCCTAAATAGCTTAATTTACCTAAGGGAGGGGGCGAGCACAACACTCCACACCAGGGAGAAAGCCTTGCATTAATGTGTGGAGTTACAGACAGAAGAACAGGAAGTGAGTATTTCTCAGAAGAAATAAGGACATTTAAAAGCAAAATGGAAGGATGAGGTAAGTGAAGGAGGACTGCACTAAGGTAAAGGAAGCTATTTAGGAAAAACAATTGTACCTTTACAACCCCTTTAATTGCACAAGCTGAAGTTAGAAGCTGATTGGCAACCATGCACATCTGCACCAAATTCTAAGTGCTCCAGTTTTAGTAAATCTCTCCATCTACTGTAGGACAGAAAAAGAGAGTTATAAAGGTCAGTAGCAGGTGTGTTTTAAAACCCCATCTCTGCAGGATTTACAACATGTATGCCCAGGGGATTGAATCAAATGCATTGTTAATATCTAGTAAAAGGAGCATACCAGAATGATGACTCTTTACCTCCCATCCTAATTGATAAATTGTCTATTGCTCTCCAAACTTGGTTATGATTTTACCACTCTGGGAAACCTGTATGGGAAAAGTGTACACGAGTAGTAAGTATAGCATTAAGTTTTCACCAAGTGTCCGTCAATTCCATGGAGTGCAGAAGTTTTGCCAGTTTAATTCCATTTTTTTTGTGAATATTATAATTTAATTCTGCTCTAGTCAGACCAGCCAGCAACGAGAGCTAAAAGTAAATTGGAGCCACCACCACAAAAAAATTGAGCCTTCCACACAGATAGGGAGGCAAATATGTCCCTAAAGAAGGTCAATTATCAAGGGCATAGTAGGACGAAAGTGTAATGGGAAATTATTCTTGGTATCCCAACACTAGAATTTTGCAGCCTCAAACGTTCCTATGATCTGGTAAGCGTAAATAAGATGTCGTTGGATTAAAAAAAAGCTTGCTACTCCCCTATTTTAACTATAGCATTTGCTAGATATAAAATTCAATACATGGTTTGCAATCTAAATAAGTGTTAACAGGCAGTGGGAAAGTGAGTTTCCTGCAATATGGCAACATCTGCAGACAGCAAATGTTAATATTGGGAAGCTTTAGAGCCTTTAATAGGGGATTTCAGATCCTGAACATTAGGATAGAGTATATTGAATGTTGCATATATTTGAAAAAATGATAGCCTCCTAGGATTTCATCCTGCTTGACTCATGAAGCGTAATGACAGTTGCAAGCAGTAATCTCAGGTGTAGGGGTGCTCCAAAGTCAGGTTGTAAGAGAAGACAAGATAAGCCAAAAAAAATAATAATACGGTTAATAACATAGATAGAAGGAATATGTACATTGGGAATGGATCACAATTCAAAATTAGGATTCTTAAACTGGAGGATTGTGTCAATCCAAAACCTGACATAAGAATTGGAGTCTGCCCAAGACAGTGTACGGAGATGAGCGCAAGTGGTGATGCATGTCTACCATGTTTGCTTGTTGCTAATCTTTATAGTTCATTTCAGTTTACTGGGACTGTGCAGAGGAAATAGGGCTGCTTGTTGGATTCTGCAGTGCTACCGACCTTGGTATTTTGGATGATAATGCATTTGACCTTGTGTTCTTTAGGCCCCTTTTGGCCATCAGAGAGGTGCCAGTCCTACAAGGAGGCTCACCACCTGACAGAGGACCCGCCAGGCTCTTTGATCAGTCAGTGATAAGCTTTAAACAGTTGGCTTGAAGCTGGGTTGCAGTGCTATGTAGCCATCTTACACAGCTGTATGCATGCACCCCCTGTGATTATCAGCTTTTGAACTACCTTTACAATATGTATTACATACAATCCTGAAGTCTGGTTATGTTATTTACCTGAAATATTTACATAACTAAAATGATTGGATTGCAATATACGGTGTGGCTCCTATCGCCAATTATTTGAATTTGGCTTGCCATCTTAAAAGTTTGAGAAACCACTGATATAGACCATATTTATTTAAGGGGATTAGTCTGATGGATTCAAGGTCTTGGTGATCCCTTCGTACACTTCCTTATGAGTACCAAACTCTGCACAGCATTTTTTAACCAGGGTGCCCAGGCACCCTGGGTTGCCTTGGAAAAATACCAAGAAATTTCCCCCAAAACTGTATACAAAGCACCAAGTGGATCCAGCCTGCCTATTAGGTACACAAAGCCACAGGTTTGTATTGTGCACTATTACAACTTTTTAGCCACCAGTGTCCTAACCACCAGTGATGTAACTGGTTGATAAGAAAGAGGTCGGGCACCTGCACATCATCCTTGTTAGACTTTCCCCTGCCCTTCTCCTTCAACACCAGGATCACACTAGCTAAGTAAGAGAGAGAAACCAAGGGAGAAAAGAAAAAAAATGGAATACTCATCAGTACCACTGTGCCAAGGTGTATTTTTTAACTGCAAATGTTGGGTGTCCTATGCAGGTGGATGCTGTTACAGTATGCAAAACTATTAGTTTTGTTTTATAATGGGGTGCCTCGAGATTGTGCAGAATTTTAAAGGGTGCCTCAACTGAAAAAGGTTAAGAAACACTGATCTTAATCCAATGAACTACTAGGCAAGCCCAGACTGGTAGACTGGCAATAGTGGAAGGCAGCTATGTTGAAGTTCATTTTTATGCCTCTAAATATTCCAATGTGCTACTCTAAAATATTGCATTGTTCTCTATACACTTGGGCCTCAACATTTATTTAATCATTACTACAGTACATTAATATTTTAATAGGTTTAGCAAAATTTGGTTATATATGAAATTACATGTGAACCAGCACACTTCATTCTTCAGACACTTTACTTGAACAGTAATTGTTTAAAACAGTGATTCACAAAACTCTTTTTAATATATGGTTAGCTTAATAGAGCTGATCAGTTCTAGTCTAAAGCTCTGTACACACGATCGGTCCGTCCGATGAGAACGGTCCGGCGGACCGTTTTCATAGGTTCACCGATGAAGCTGACTGATGGACTGATGTGCCTACAAACCATCGGTTCATGAACCGATCGTGTCAGAATGTGGTGACGTAAAACACGACGACGTGATGAAAAAAACGAAGTTAAATGCTTCCAAGCATGCGTCGACTTGATTCTGAGCATGTATGGATTTTTAACCGATGCTCATGCGTACTAACGATCGGTTTTGACCTATCGGTTAGCCGTCCATCGGTTCGATTTTAAAGCAAGCCATCTGTTTTTGGACCGAAGGATAACGGACCGATGGGGCCTACACACGATCGGTTTGGACCGATAAAAACGAACTTCAGTCCGTTTTCATCGGTTTGAACCGATCCTGTGTACCCGGCTTAATACGTCACTTAGCCAACCCTCTAATATTTTTTTTTATCAGAGGCTGGAGTGATCTTGCAATAGAGCTTTCCTCCCTCCAGGGTCAGGAAAATTGACAGGTACCTTTTACACACACATACAAAGGGGAATTTATCAAAAATGGAACAGCCAGAATCTGAAGCAGCTGTGCATGGCAACCAATCAGCTTATAGCTTTCATTTGAAAACGTTTATCTGAACAGACTAAAGATATAAGCTGATTGGTTGCCATGCACAGTCTCCTAAATTCTCCTGATTCTGTGTGCTCCAGCTTTGATAAATTCCTCCACAGTGTGGACTGGTGAGATTTACATTCTAGGGCTACTTTGTATTGCACGCCACTACAGTGGTACCACCTTGACTTTATCAATAATAAAACTCACAGATTTGCAGGTGTCCATCTTGGTCAGATTGGACACTACCACGGATAGATATTAATTTGATTCAAGCCTCGTACACATGCACATTTTTCTCGGCAAGAAACAGCAAGTAACCTGCTGGCAGAGCTTTCTTGCCGAGTATACGGTGCGTGTGTATGAGGCTTTAAGGTTTCTCGTCAAGAAAACTGCTTAGAATCTAGACACGAAAAATAGAGAACCTGCTCTCTATTTTCTCATCGTGACATTCTCAAGAGTGTTTTCCTGCCGAGAAACCCGAGCGTCTGTATACTTACCTCTCCATGGAAACCCGCACATGTTCGAAATGACTTTGACGCATGCGTGGTAGCTTCCAAGGAATAGGTAGGGTGAAGCAAGATGGCAGCGACGGCATCGAATGTGATGAGTGTATGCTCATCGGAGTCGATGACATCACTGCGTTCTTGCCTTGAACGGTGGTCCTTTTGAATGGTGTGTGTGTACACTCGGCCGGCAAGAGAATCTTGCCAGGAATCTCGTCAGGAAAAACAACGTTTTTTTTCCTGACGAGAATTCGGGCCGTGTGTACAGGACTTCAGTCTTAGCACACCTAGTCACCTTTAGCAAAATGAATTTTCCTTTTCTTTGCAGTCGTACAGTCAATGTCAATCCATAGATAAGACTATGCCTACTATTAACCTCCCTGGCGGTCTTCCCGTGTGTGGCACGGGGTGAGATTTTAAAGCTAAGATCGGTAACCCCGTGCCACACACGTGCTTACCTCGCTGGATGCAGAAAAAAGTTTACTTACCTTTTCTCTGCGATCCAGCGATGAATCCCCGCAGTACACGGCGGGCGGATGTCCGCCTGATGCTGTGTGTTCCGCCGATTCCCTTCCCTGCGAGCGTCGCGACGTAGGGGGGGGGAACGGCGCCAAATTTAAAAATGTAAACAAACACTATACATACAGTACACTGTAATCTTATAGATTACAGTACTGTATGTAAAAAATACACACCCCCCATATCCCTAGTGGTCTGCCCTGTACACTACATGTCATTTTATATAATAAAAACTGTTCTTTCTCCCTGCAAACTGTAGATTGCCCATAGCAACCAAAAGTGTCCCTTTATGGCAAAAATTGTTTTAGAGCAGCTAAAAAACAGCGATAATAAATCAGAATCACTTGCAGAATTTAGCGATAGCGTTTTATGGGGAAATTCGTCATAAAAAAAAAAATAATGACAGCAAAAATTCTGCAACTGAGCAAATTTCAGTGATTTTGATTTGATTACATTATTGAATAATTTTTACTATAATTATATTATTATTTGTTATAATTTTTTATAATTATTTATTATATTATCATTTTTAATAAGAAAAAAAAAAAAATCATACCCAGGATGCCTATTAGACTCTTGTTTGGATAGATTTCAGTGAGTTATTCCTAAGAATTACAAGCCTACAGTATAAAACGCCAAATTCTCTTGCAAATAATGGTACCGCTTTTAGCACCTAAAATCTGAAAGAATCATACTGCCAGGGAGGTTAATAGCATTTATCACCTAATACCAGCCTCCATAGACTTTTCTTGGTGGAGAATGTGATATGTGATCATTTCTCTGCCACTACAGATGACTTTGATGACTGACAATAGTATAGCTTCCTAAATCCTTCCAGTATGATACCTTTATATGTTCTCTTCCTTTTCTTGGTTGCCACAGAAACCTTTGTTTTTGTCTCAAGATGTCAACCTAAACATCAGAGGATCCAACATGGAAAACCCACAGACATTTTTCTTGATGTCTAAACCAAGTATACCCTTATTCTACTCTGAAAGGTTTGTGTGATCTCTCAGTGTGAAATCTTTCGAGTACCATGGCTGTCAGTTTGCCAGTATTTTTAAAACTGAAAACTATTAGGCTTTCAAGAAAACATTTCTGAATAAATAATAGTATTTATAATAGTACTGTATGAAGATTTGACTATATAGGGGCTATGGAATCTAAGGCATGTTTATAACCAGTTCTAGTGGCACTGTTTACGATCAAGGTGTTTCGCTTGAGTTTGAACATACAGTATCTCACAAAGGTGAGTACACCCCTCACATTTATTTAAATAATTTATTATATCTTTTCATGTGACAACACTGAAGAAATTGCACTTTGCTACAATGTAAAGTAGTGAGTGTACAGCTTGTATAACAGTGTAAATGTGCTGTCCCCTCAAAATAACTCAACACACAGTCATTAATGTCTAAACCACTGGAAACAAAAGTGAGTACACCCCTAAGTGAAAATATCCAAATTGGGCCCAATTAGTAATTTCCCTCCCCAGTGTCATGTGACTTGTTATGCCGTGTACACACGGTCGTTTTTTGCGATGAAAAAAAACGACGTTTTTTAAAACGTCATTTAAATTGATCGTGTGTGGGCAAAACGTCGTTTTTTGTCTTAAAAAAAACGACCCAAAAAAAATTCCAACATGCTTGAATTTTTTGTGTCGTTTTTCAAAACTTTGTTTTTTGTTTCACAAAAAGTCACCGTGTGTAGCAAAAACGTTGTTCAAAACGACGTTTTTCAACCCGCGCATGCCCAGAAGCTAGTTATGAAGTGAGCTTCAATGGAAAAGAGTGGTGAACGTAACCTTGCTTTTTGTGAAAAAACGATGGTGTGTATGCAAAATTGTCTTTGAAAAGTGACGTTTCAAAAACGTCGTTTTTTACTTCACAGAAAACGTCGTTTTTTTTCATCGCAAAAAACGACCGTGTGTACGTGGCATTAGTGTTACAAGGTCTCAGGTGTGAATGGGGAGCAAGTGTTAAATATGGTGTTATCACTCTCACTCTGATTGCAGTGGTCACTGGAAGTTCAACATGGCACCTCATGGCAAAAAACTCTCTGAGAATCTGAAAAAAATAATTGTTGCTCTACATAAAGATGGCCTAGGCCAGGGATCTCCAAACGTCGGCCCTCCAGCTGTCACACAACTACATGTCCCATGAGGCATTGTAAAACTCTGACGTTCTCAGACATGACTAGGCATGATGGGAATTGTAGTTCCTGAACAACTGGAGGGCCGTAGTTTGGAGACCCCTGGCCTAGGCTATAAGAAGATTTCCAAGACCCTGAAACTGAGCCCCAGCACAGTGGCCAAGACCATACAGCAGATTAACAGGACAGGTTCCACTCAGAACAGGCCTTGTCATGGTCGACCAAAGAAGTTGCATGCACAGGCTCAGCGTCATAGCCAGAGGTTGTCTTTGGGAAATAGATGCATGAGTGCTTCCAGCATTGCTGCAGAAGTTGAAGGGGTCAGCCTGTCAGTGCTCAGACTATACGCTGCACACTGCATCAAATTGATCTGCATGGCTGTCATCCCAGAAGGAAGCCTCTTCTAAAGATGATGCACAAGAAAGCCCGCAAAAGGTTTGCTGAAGTCAAGCAGACTAAGGACATGGAATGATGGAACCATGTCCTGTGGTCTGATGAAACCAAGATAAACTTATTTGGTTTAGATTGTGTCAAGCGTGTGTGTGGCAGCAACCAGGTGAGTAGTACAAAGACAAGTGTGTCTTGTCTAAAGTCAAGCATGGTGGTGGGAGTGTCATGGTCTGGGGCTGCATGAGTGCTGCTGGCACTGGGGAGCTACAGTTCATTGCGGGAACCATAAATGCCAACATGTACTGTGACATACTGAAGCAGAGCACGATCCACAGGGCAGTATTCCAACATGATAAAAAACCCAAACACACCTCCAAGATGACCACTGCCTTACTAAAGAAGCTGAGGGTAAAGGTGATGAACTGGCTAAGCATGTCTTCAGACCTAAACCCTATTGAGCATCTGTGGGGCATCCTCATATGAAAGGTGGATAAGCGTAAGGTCTCTAACATGCACCAGCTCTGTGATGTCATCATGAAGGAGTGGAAGAGGACTCCAGTGGCAACCTGTAAAGCTCTGGTGAACTCCATGCCAAAGAGGGTTAAGGCAGTGCTGGAAAATAATGGTGACCACTCAAAATATTGACACTTTGGGCCCAATTTGGACACCTTCACTTAGGCCGTTGTTAGGGATTAACTCGGTAGCGGGTGTATGTGACCCCCTGGATGGGTTCACTACACGTTGAACTGTACAAAAAGGCACTTGAGGATGAGTGAAAACAAATGATATGGTTTATTTTTCCATCTTGCGGGATACACGTGCAAGCATCAAAACAGCATAAACAAAACAAAACATAAAATAAACCCTTGCCACTTGGGGCGTCCACCTTCCCAACACAGGAACCTACCTATTGAGTCTGGCACAGCCTACTGCTGGGCAGACACTGCTGGTCCTACAGCAGAAAACAATAAAAAAGTCTCTTTGATATTTCTCACACAGAAATATCCATCAGCACCTCACCTCTTCAGAAGTGCTTCTGACTGCTCCTTCACTTCACAAAGCCCCAGGATCCAGCAATCAGTCGTTATCCTATGGCTTATTTATAGGGGCTTTAATTGCTTCATTTTGAACAGCTGAAGGCTTCTAACTCCCCAAACCTCTCTGGCCATTTCTACAGCCGACGCCCAATATTAATTGGTGTATTGTCTACAGAAGGCAGAAAAGTATCTTCCATCTGGGACAACACACACAGATTTACCTGACTTCCTGTCACACCGCATACACACAATCGAACATGTCCGCTGAAACCGGTCCGCAGACCGGTTTCATCGGACCAGTTCAATGGTGTGTACGGCCTATCAGACTGTTTTCCATCGGACCAAAGTTTTAAAACATGCTTTAAAACCTGTCCGATGGAAACCTGTCCGTCGGACAGGTTCGATGGTTAGTACACAAAAGCATCGGACCAAAAACCTGCACATGCTCAGAATCAAGTCGACGCATGCTTGGAAGCATTGAACTTCGTTTTTTTATCACATCGTTGTGTTCTACGTCACTGCGTTCTGGTCTGATCGGATTTTGGTCCGATGGTGTGTACGCACATCAGACCATCAGACAAGTTCAGAGTTGTCTGATAAAAACGGTCCGTCGGACAAGTCTCATCAGACATGTCGGGGCCTTAGGGGTGTACTCACTTTTGTTGCCAGACATTATTGGGTGTGTGTATTTTGCGGGGACACCAAAGTTACACTATTATACAAGCTGTACACTTAATACTTTACATTGTAGCAAAGTGTAATTTCTTCAGTGTTGTCACATGAAAAGTTATAATAACATATTTACAAAAATGTGAGGGGTGTACTCACTTCTGTGAGATACTGTATATTTTTTTTAACATGTCTGACCATAAACTGTGAAGTGAACCAGACAGAAGAGGTGTGCTGCTTTCTTTAGTGGGACACTAATCTGACTGCATAAAAAGAAAAGCATGGGAAGCACCACCATCTAAGTGTAGATTATTGGATGCAAGTTCAAAAAAAAATATATAAAATTTGCACTCACATCTATTGAAAGATTATAAGCGTTATAAGCATGAATGCATCCAGATGGAGAAACTGCAGAGCTCGGCAGAGTTGTGGCTGGGTCAGCAAGATCAGGCTTGGAAACGACTGGAGGATGGTGTCAGTCTCTCTCTGTGCAGATGGGGTCAAGCGTCTCTCTCTCTCTCTCTGTGCAGGCAGTGTCCAGTGGTCTCTCTCTCTCTGCAGGCAGTGTCAAGCCACCTCTCTCTGTGCAGACAGTTTCAAGCGGTCTCTCTCTCTGTGCAGACAGTTTCAAGCGGTCTCTCTCTCTGTGCAGACAGTGTCAAGCAGTCTCTCTCTCTGTGCAAGCAGTGTCAAGCGGTCTCTCTATCTCTCTCTCACCCTGTGCAGGCAGTGTCAAGCAGTCTCTCTCCCTCTCTCTATATCTGTGCGGGAAACATGGTATAGATGGATGGTGAGCTGATTCGGGGGTTCAATGGGCCACTTGACTGGACACCTCCCAGGCCTAAGACTGCTAGTCCTTCCCTGCTCATAACTAAGGCCCTCCAGTCTCTTCATTATACAGTTTTGTTATCCTTCTCTCGACTGTCTCCAGTTCCAGCAGATCCTTCCTGAGGACTGGTGCCCAGAACTTGATGGTGTACTCCAGGTATGGCCGGACCAGAGCCTTGTAGAATGGAAGAATTATTGTTTTATCTCTGGAGTTAATCCTTTTTTTATTGCATGCCAATATTCTGTTTGCTTTCCTTGCAGTAGCTTGGCATTGCATACCATTACTGAGCCTACTAGGACCCCCAGGTACTTTTCAAGCCTAGATTCTCCCAGAGGTTCTCCCCTGAGTGAGTAGATTGCATTAATTTTTTTGCCACCCAAATGCATAATTTTAAATTTTTCTACATTAAACCTCATTTACCATGTAGTTGCCCACCCCATTAATTTGTTGCTTAGCTACAGTAAGTTTTGTCTGCAAATACCCCTGAGGGACCCCACTTTCCACCCAGACTATTCCGAGTACTCCACATTTATCACTACAGTCTGAACTTGCCCCTGTAGCCAGATATTAATCCATGTACTCACCCTAGGGTCCATGCCAACAGACCTTACTTTTTACAGTAAATGTTTATGGTGAACTGTATCAAATGCTTTTGACAAATCCAGATACACCATGTCTATGGGTCTTCCTTTATCTAGATGGGAACTCACCTCCTCATAGAAGGTATGGCAAATAGATTGGTTTGGCAAAAAATATTCTTTATGAATCCATGCTGATTACTGCTAATGATACCATTGTCATTACTAAAATCTTGTATATAGTCCCTTATCATCCCATCCAAGAACTTGCATACTATTTATGTTAAGCTAACTGGTCTGTAATTCCCAGGGATGTATCTTGGCCTTTTTTTAAATATTGGTGCTACATTGGCTTTTCTCCAATCAGCTGGTACCATTCCAGTCAGTAGACTGTTCTTAAAATTAAGAACAATAAGATTGGCAACATATTTACCATAAAATAGTGTGCCTCTAAATGGTGTAGGCAGCAACAATGAAAAGAGACAAAAATTACAAAGTGAGAGTGCCGTGATAGTATTATATGCAAATAGGGTAAAAGCGAATCATAAGGCACTCAATAATTGCAGCTTAAAGAATGTGCTAAGCCAATAGTATTACAGGAATCACCCTGTAAAAATAATATGTAGTACCTGAGATTGACCATGTTAAGGCATGGCATAAAATAGAACCTATTAGGGACATAAAATTAACTAGTAATAATACGTATTTGGGAGGAAAACTATCTTGTAAATCTTCTAAATTGCAAAGGGGACTTACCCCCACTGAAAGACCGATAAACGATATCATCAAATTGGGGAAAAAAAATTCTCCCCTCAGAAGTTCAACCAGAGAGCAGCTAATAGGCTCAGTCAACTGACATCTGGCAGTAGATAATTGAAAAAAAAAGAGAAAGATAAGAGAAAAGTATCAAAAAGAGAATAGAAGCCCCTCCCCAGGAAACCCAAGGCCACCGCCGGCAGGTTAGACAAAATTTCCTATAGGTCCATAAAGCAGGAAGGTTGGCTCTTCTCTGAAAACTGATCCAACCTAGGCTGCCAAATCTTGAGAAACTTATCCTTAGTACCCACTAGATATGTGCATTCCCGTTCGTACGAATGTTATTTTCGTACGAAAATATTCATTTTCGTACCCGCGGGATAATGTGTACATACGAAAAATTTAAAGCACCAAAATACGAAAACGACGGGATTACGAATGAGCCGCATAACGAACAATCGCAAATACGAACGAACGATCTGACAAAAAAAACGACAAAACGAGAACGGCAAAAGAACAAAAATGACATCTATAACAAAAGATTTGCATTCTGTATTTTGTTTGAATCCATTTTCTGTTTGTTTTCAGTCGTATGTTCATTGTTCATATGACATCTATAACAAAAGATTTGCATGCTGTATTTTGAATTCCTAATTTCTGTTCTGTCATATGAACATGCAACTAAAAATACTAACAGAAAAAGGATTTTCTTCATTTTGTACTTTCGTAAATATATTGCGGGATTCGGGGCACTTTCAACACGCGGCTCATCCATATTAACTATTGTTAAGCCCCATACACTTGGTCAGACCTTTTTTTACCACAAACATAAAAACAATCGTTTTCCGTTCGTTCTCAGAAAATGTGTTCGTTTTCAAACTACATCAGAAAACCATTTTTGGGTTCAAAAGTCTGGCCAACTGATCTCCCTTCAGATGAAAATCCATAGAAAAGTTTATTTGGCTTTACTTTACTACTCACTGTACTAGTACCCAGCACAAAAGAGAAGCTGCTTCACTAACTACACTCACTCACTGCCCATTCAAAAAAACGAAAATGACATCTATAACAAAAGATTTGCATTCTGTATCTTGAAACCCTTTTCTTTTGCTATTTTCAGTCGTATGTTCATATGACATCTATAACAAAAGATTTGCATTCTGTATTTTGAATTCCTATTTTCTGTTCGTATTTTGTATTCAAAATACAGAATCCAAATCTTTTGTTATAGATGTCATATGAACATATGACTGAAAATAGCAAAAGAAAAGGGTTTCAAGATACAGAATGCAAATCATTGACGAAAATTCACGAAAATGATTGTCTAACAAGTAACGAACATGAATTAAACAGAATAACGAACCATCGTGCATGTACGAAAATAAAACGGTAACGAAAATACGAAACGATCGGAATACGAAAAAAATCGCGTCGTATGAAAAACGAACGGGAACGAACAGGAAAATGGGCGTCTTACGAAAAACGAACAGAAACGAAAAAACGGAACGATACGAAACGGAACAAAAAAAAAACGAAAAAAAAAAAATTTGTGCACATGTCTAGTACCCACTAGTATCGCCATAAGCTTCTCGTTTGTCAGCATACCATGCACCCGTCGCTTCACCTCAATGCTGGATTTACTTCAGGGAGCATTGTTTTTGTTTTGTTTTTATATAAAGAAATTGACAAAAACTGTGTTTTTATTTATTTTTGACACTTTTTTGGTGAATAAATAGGGGTACAATGTACCCCATACTCATTCACATAGAGGGGGGTGGGATCTGGGGGCCCCCTTGTTAAAGGTGGCTTTCAGATAAGCCACCTGTCTGCAGATCCCCACAACCACTGACCAGGGTTGTGGGGAAGAGGCCCTTGTCCCTATCAACATGGGGACAGTGTGCATTAGGGGGCAGAGCCCCCCTGCCCCAAAGCATCCCCCCCATATAGAGGGAATGTGACCCGGTATGTTTCAGGAGGGGGTGCTCCATCACCTCCCCTTTCCTGGACTTCTTCCTGCATGCTCAGATAAGAGCCTAGTAAGGGTTGGGGGGGACCCCACACCGTTTTTTTTCCCGGAAATTCTTTTTTTTTAAGTTCAGCTGTCAGCAGGGAACCCTGCTGACAGCTGATGACTCAGGCTGGATTCACACTTGTGCGGTGTGAATTTCAGCTCTTTTATTTCTGCAGAGAGATAAGAGAACTTTTCAGCAGATCATCTCCGTTTTAGCTGCGAATTTGGAAACCTGGGAGAGGGGAAGTGTATTGAGGTGAATGAAAGAAATCCTGAAGAGAAATTAACACATCTGCGAATCAGATGCATGCCCACAGCAGATAATGGGCCTTAATTTGTACCTGAGCCGCACCGCAATGCCTAGAAAAGGCATGTGTTTTTTTCGGCAATGCGCAGTGTGAATGTACCGCACATATGTGAACCAGCCTCATTGAAATCAATGTATTTTATAATGTTATGCAAATTTGATGCAGTTTAAGCCACAAAACAATTTTCATAGGTGTGAACCCAGCCTCATGGTTGTTAAGGGCACAATGGCCACCTGCTCAACAGCCCCTTATTCACAGTTGTTAAGGAGAAAATCTTCGCAAGATGAACTACCGCATGCGAAAATGCATCAAAAACGCATGTTCTAAAACGCAAAAATCACTGCAAAACATGCTGGAAAACCATATCAACTGCAACCACATAGATGTGAACCTGAGCCTTCGAGCTGTGTAGGCAGTGATCGAATGTTCCCTTGTAAACAAAATACATATTTCTAGACATTAAACTATAATAAAGTATATGAAAGTATTTTTATATTTCACTGGCACGCCTTTAAAAGAAAACAAACACGTTTTGTTAAACGCCCCTGAAAAGCAGTAATGAAACAATGTAATTAATACACCTTTAAGGAAAGCCTCAACAATTTATATTGTCTTCCAACGAGGGGAAATGTTTACCAAGAAAGTACTTTTTCCATTGTTATCGGCGACGCCATTATATTTTTCTTCCATATAATTTCATTAAACTCTCTGTTTCCATTGATTTTCTGCTCTCTAAATACGTGTTGCCATCTTCTATTGAAAGCCGGTTGTAGAGTGTTATTACAGGAGCCTATCTGTTCACGCCGGTCCCTTATTTCTCTCAGTGTGCCACATTCTATAAATATTCCTTCATGCAATTAAGCATCACATTTAGCCGCTTAATCCGTCCCCTTCTGAGCCTTTCACGGAGCTCACATTTGGTTATCCAAATCCACAAAAACAGATAAATCATCAATGAAACACAGGAAGTGGAATGAACAACGTTGAGCGGAGAAGCACTCCAGAGGGTGAGAGCGATCCATGGTTGCTTTCTGCATGTAATGAGTGATCTCTCCTTGTGTCAGATGTTTCTCCAGCACTCTTCCTAAAGGAGTAGTTACTTTCAATCTAGATGGTAATGAGAAGTCAGATGGTCTCCTGTTTGCTTAACACGGCACATATTTTTCTTCCGAACTGCCTGCCTTGCGTGAACCCAGCAGGAGAGGTTTCCTGATTAAACCAAATCCTGTCAAGAACCTGAGTTAAAACAGAACATAAAAAGGAGCCTTGCCACTTCAAAGTAGCACAATTTCTACTCCATGCTGCTATGAGCTATACGGGTATAATAGAGGTGCCCGCCTCCATCTATTATTCTATATATTTCCCCTGTACTGCCAGCTCATACTCAACACTAGAAAGCTGAAAAATATTGACTTTAAATTAGTAAGTGGCAAGACGTTTCATGCGCACACTGCCTTTTCTTATAAATACCGGCCATGGGGTGTTATTATATAGCATAGTGGTCCTTTCTTACAGTGAGTCATTAATACAGCTTTCGGAATGGAATGTCTACAGAACAACGTGTCCTTAATGGATGCTGACTTTTACATTTCTGATTGTTTTTACTGTAACATAAATTTAGTGCAGTGTTCAAACAATGCAAGAATAGTCAATCTCATATTATGAAAAGGATCAGTTGTCCAGCAAATGAAGATCACTCTGCAGGGATGTAGTCCCAAGCGAGGGGGCGAGCATGCTGACTAACCCCCAGCCAGAATTGCTCGGATAATGGGGGCAAGCTTACTGAGGAGGAACGGGAAGTCAGAAATTCAGACAAAGAAAAAAACATTTATGCCGAGTACACACGATCGGTTCGTCTGATGTAAACGGACCGTTTTCATCAGACGAACCGATCGTGTGTGGGCCCTATCAGTTTTTTTCCCCATTGGTGAAAAAACGTAGAACCTGTTTTAAAATTATCTGATGGTTAAAAAAAACAATAGAAAAAAAACGATCGTCAGTGAGGAAATACATTGGTTAAAAATCAACACATGCTCAGAATCAAGTCAACGCATGCTCAGAAGCATTGAACTTTATTTTTCTCAGCACGTCGTTGTGTTTTACGTCATCGCGTTCTGACACCATTTTTTAACTGTGTGTATGCAAGACTTCTGAAAGTCAGCTTCATCGGATATCTGATGAAAAAATCCATCAGACCGTTTTCATCGGATGAACCAATCGTGTGTACAGGGCATTGGAAGGGAAATCGAAGGAAAAGGTAAGTGAACCAACAAAGCACTAGCTTAAAGGAACCTATTTAGAAAAAAATAAATAAACCTTTACAACCCCTTTAATTCTCTGTGGCATAGATTCAACTAGGTGTTGGAAACATTCCTCAGAGATTTTGGTCCATATTGACATGATCACATCACGCAGTTGTTGCAGATTTGTCAGCTGCACATCTATGGTGCAAATCTCTCATTCCTTCAAATCCCAACGGTGTTCTATTGAATTGAGATCTGGTGACTGTGGAGGCCATTGCAGTACAGTGACCTCATTGTCATGTTCAAGGATCCAGTGGTGAGATGATTTGAGCTTTGTGACATGGTGCATTATCCTGCTGGAAGTAGCCATCAGAAGATGGGTACACTGTAGTCATAAAGCGATGGACATGGTCAGCAATAGTAGTCAGGTAGGCCGTGGCATTTAAACGATGCTCAATAGGTACTAAGGGGCCCAAAGTGTGCCAAGAAAATACCCCCACACCATTACATCACCACCACAAGCTTGAACCATTGATATAAGGCAGGATGGATCCATGCTTTCATGTTGTTTACAACAAATTCTGACCCTACCATCTGAATGTTTTTAGCTGAAATTGAGACTCATCAGACGAGACAATGTTTTTCCAATATTCTATTGTCCAATTTTGGTGAGCTTGTGCGAATTGTAGCCTCAGTTTCCTTATCTTAGCTGACAGGAGTGGCACTCGGTGTGGTCTTCTACTGCTGTAGCCCATCTGCTTCAAGGCTCGATGTGTTGTGCATTTAGAGATGTTATTCTGCATACTTTGGTTGCAGAAGTGGTTATTTGAGTTACAGTTGCCTTTCTATCATCTCAAACCAGTCTGCCCATTCTCCTCTGACATCAACAAGGCATTTTTGTCCACACAACTGCCGCTCACTGGATATTTTCTCTTTTAAGGACTATTCTCTGTAAACCCTAGAGAAGGTTGTGCTTGAAAATCACAGTAGATCAGCAGTTTTTGAAATACTCAGACCAGCCCTCTCTGGCACCAACACCCCTGCCACATGCTCAAAGTCACTTAAGGGCCCTTTCACACGTGCATCCGCTAACGTCCGCCTACTATCCGCGTCCGCCTGGATCCGTTTTGCGGACGGAAGAAAACCCTATTTTTCTTCCGTCCGGTGGATCGGATCGGATGCAAACGGACAGACGGTCCGTTTCCATCCGATTCCCCATAGGGGATAGCGGAGGAGAGACAGGGCGGTCCCTGCAAGTGTGCGGGGACCGCCCTGTCCGCCGACAGCTGAGCGGGACCCCCCGCTGAGCCGACGGACACACACGGTGCAGACCGAAAAACGGTCCGCACCGTGTGAAAGGGCCCTAAATCCCCTTTCTTCCCCATTCTAAAGCTCAGTTTGAACTTCAGCAAGTTGTCTTTACCACGTCTAGATGCCTTGACCTGCTACCATGTGATTGACTGATTAGCAATTTGTGTTACCAAGTAATTGAACAGGTGTACCTAATAAAGTGTCCAGGGAGTGTATATATAAGTGATTCTGCTTTTCCAGTTAGTGGGCGCAAGCATGCTGGCTGTGCTGTGATTAGTCACACCACAAGCCGATCAACAGATGCCGACCAATGAATGACCACCAGCACTCACTGATCAGCGAGGAGGAAGACAGGACAGAGCTTTCCCTGCAAAGCAAGGGATTAAAACCTACACATTCCATAGTAAAAGCAGCTCACAGTACACACAAACACTTGTTAGGCACACATTTAACCCTTTGATCGCTCTAGATGTTAACCCCTTCCCAGCCAGTGTCATTAAGTACAGTGTATATTTTTAGCTGATCACTGTATTAGTGTGACTGGTTCCCACAAAGTGTCATAAGTGTCAGAAAAATTCCAGCATATTTAGCAAAGTTTGAATAATTATTGGCCTTTTTTTTTTTTTTAACCATTTATAGTGCAAAAAATAAAGAAAACCCACCGGTGATCAAATGCCAAGAAAATAAAGCTCTATTTGTTGGAAACAAATGGTATAAATGTCATTTGTGGAGTTGAGCGAACACCTGAATTTGAAAAAAAAGTTCGGGTTCGGGACCCGAACTTGGCCCGTACTTTGACCCGAACCCGAACCCCATTGAAGTCAATGGGGACCCGGACTTTTGACTACTAAAATGTCTCTAAAAAACAAAAGGAAAGGGCTAGAGGGCTGCAAATGGCAGCAAAATGTCGGGAAGAGCATGGCAAGTATTCTGAAAATAAATGTGGATAGGGAAATAACTTAAAATAACATAAAAAAATAAAAATAAAAAATAAAATCATTTTGACCTAAGAGGACGAGGTCCATGTGTACTAGGAGGTTGAGGTGGATGTGGAGGTGTAGGTGGAAGCGGCGGTGGAGGAGGATGAGGTAGCCAACACAGCAGGTTTTGGTTTTTAATTGATTTATTTTGAAAATTGGGGTACACCCCAAAAGAGTGAGAAAGATCTAGGGTTGCTACCTCATCCCTTTAAACCTGAACACAGAGTAATTACACAGGTTCTGGGGCTAATTTAATGTCGATAAGGCACCAAGTGAGTTTAATTAGCACCTTAATCAGCCAGAGAACCTGTGCAATTAAATATGTTTTTGCTTTTAAAGGGATGAGATGGCAACCCTAGAAAGATCAGAAAAAAAAACAATGGCTGGGTAAGGCCGGCCCGGTGTCTATTCTGCACAAGGTACGGACAAGTCCTCTGGGATCCATGCCTGGTTCATTTTGATGAACTTGAGCTTGTCCACATTGGATCTGGACAGGCGGCTGCGCTTGTCTGTGATAACGCCCCCTGCCGTGCTAAATACACGTTCAGATAATACACTGGCTGCAGGGCACGCCAGCACCTCCAAGGCGTAAAGGGCAAGTTCAGACCATGTGCCCAATTTGGAGACCCAGAAGTTTAAGGGGGCATAGCCATCATTCAGCAGGAACCTAGCGCTAAACAATGTACTGGACAGACAGTATATCACAGGGGACAGGTGCAGTGCTGGTGAAATATGCAGAGATTCTGAGGGGAGAGAGAAAAGGCAGAGGCAGCGCGGCGCTGAGACAGGCTGCATGTGCACACACTGAATAATAAAGATCAGCAGACCAATTGAGTGAAGGCGGGGGAGGAGCTTTCCCCTCTGCGTGGAGTACCTGCTGTCTCGAGGAGGCACGGTGAAGGATCTTTTCTGGGGGGGGGTTGATTAATTGGCGGTAAGTCGTGACATTTTGCACTGCAATCGATCCCTAACACCACCACCCCCCTCCAGTACCAATGCTATCACCCCCCCCCTCCAGTACACGGCTATCACCCCCCCTTCCAGTACCACTGCTATTATCCCACCTCCAGTACCACTGCTATCACCCCCCCTTCCACTACCACTGCTATCATCCCCCCTTCCAGTACCACTGCTATCACCCCCTCCAGTACCACTGCTATCACCCCCCCCTCTAGTACCACTGCTATCACCCCCTCCCCCTCCAGTACCACTGCTATCACCCCCCCTCCAGTACCACTGCTATCACCCCCCCTTCCACTACCACTGCTATCATCCCCCCTTCCAGTACCACTGCTATCACCCCCCTTCCAGTACCACTGCTATCATCCCCCCTTCCAGTACCACTGCTATCACCCCCCTTCCAGTACCACTGCTATCACCCCCCTTCCAGTACCACTGCTATCACCCCCCCCTCTAGTACCACTGCTATCACCCCCTCCCCCTCCAGTACCACTGCTATCACCCCCCCTCCAGTACCACTGCTATCACCCCCCCTCCAGTACCACTGCTATCACCCCCCCTTCCAGTACCACTGCTATCACCCCCTTCAGTACCACTGCTATCACCCCCCCCCTCCAGTACCACTGCTATCACCCCCCCCCCTCCAGTACCACTGCTATCACCCCCCCTCCAGTACCACTGCTATCACCCCCCCTTCCAGTACCACTGCTATCACCCCCTTCAGTACCACTGCTATCACCCCCCCTCCAGTACCACTGCTATCACCCCCCCCCTCCAGTACCACTGCTATCACCCCCCCTCCAGTACCACTGCTATCACCCCCCCCTCCAGTACCACTGCTATCACCCCCCCTTCCAGTACCACTGCTATCACCCCCCTCCAGTACCACTGCTATCACCCCCCCTCCAGTACTACTGCTATCACCCCCCCCTTCCAGTACCACTGCTGTCACCCCCCCTTCCAGTACCACTGCTATCACCCCCCCTTCCAGTACCACTGCTATCACCCCCCCCCCCCTTCCAGTACCACTGCTATCACCCCCCCTTCCAGTACCACTGCTATCACCCCCCCCTTCCAGTACCACTGCTATCACCCCCCCCTTCCAGTACCACTGCTATCACCCCCCCCCCTTCCAGTACCACTGCTATAAGCCCCCCTCCAGTACCACTGCTATCAGCCCCCCTCCAGTACCACCACCATCACCCCCCTTCCAGTACCACCGCTATCAGCCCCCCTCCAGTGCCACCGCTATCAGCCCCCCTCCAGTACCACCGCTATCAGCTCCCCTCTAGTACCATCACCATCACCTCCCCCCATCCAGTACCACTGCTATCAGCCCCCCTCTAGTACCACTGCTACTATCCCCCTCCAGTACCACCACCATCACCCCCCCTCCAGTACCACTGCTATCAGCCCCCCTCCAGTACCACCACCATCACCCCCCTCAAGTACCACTGCTATCAGCTCCCTCCAGTACCACTGCTACCACCTCCCCTCCAGAACCACCGCCACCACCCCCCTCAAGTACCACTACCCCCCTCAAGTACCACCACCCACCTCAAGTACTACCACCCCCCGTCAAGTACCACCGCTACCACCCCCCCTCAAGTACCACCGCTACCACCCCCCCTCAAGTACCACCGCTACCACCCCCTCCAGTACCACCGCTACCACCCCCCCTCCAGTACCACCACTACCAGCCCCCCTCCAGTACCACCACTACCACCCCCCTCCAGTACCACCACTACCACCCCCCCTCAAGTACCACCACTACCACCCCCCCTCAAGTACCACCACTACCACCCCCTCAAGTACCACCACTACCACCCCCCCAAGTACCACCACTACCACCCCCCCTCCAGTGCCACCACCACCACCCCCTTTAAAGTTGAAATCGGAAACAGAAATGTTTTACTTTGTTGTACAATGGAAAAAAATATAGTATTAAAATCATGCTTTTCGGGGGGGGTCCTTCATGATTTCTTGCACCGGGGCCCTGAAGTTTCTAGTTACGCCTCTGCCGAGGGAACATGTATCAATGGAAAAAACTTTTAAAAACTGACGTTTTTTCAGGAGTCCTGAAAAAACGACAGTTTTTAAAACTTTTTTCCATTGATACATGTTCCCTCGGGCAAGACCCGGGTTCTTAAAGACGTTTTCACAGGCAAACTATAGACACCCAGCACTGCAGGTACAATATTTAAAGGAATTTTTCATTTTTTTTTATTTAAACATTATTAAAATGATTTTAATGATGCTTAAATAAAAAAGAAAAAAATTCTTTAAATATTGTACCTGCTGGGTGTCTATAGCTTGCCTGTGAAAACGTCTTTGAGAACCCGGGTCTTGCCCGAGGGAACATGTATCAATGGAAAAAAGTTTTAAAAACGGTCACTTTTTCAGGAGTCCTGCTCCTGAAACAACGACTGTTTTTTAAACTTTTTTCCATTGATACATGTTCCCTGGGGCAAGACCCGGGTTCTCAAAGACGTTTTCCAACAATAACTTGAATATTGTTCTTTAAAATTAGCGTTTTTGAATTCGAACGTTCGAGTCCCATAGACTTCAATGGGGTTCTAAATGTTCGCGCGAACGGTTGGTCTGTTCGACGGTTCTGGTGCGAACCGAACGCGGGTATGTTCGGCTCATCCCTATTCAATACAGTTGCTCCAGAGGTTGGTAAGTGAGTGAGGTAGAGCATTACAATTACAAAGAATGGAACAGTCTATTTTCCTTTAGTAAAAAAAAACCTTAAGAGCCGATTTACACAGGGGCAACACGACTTTGTGCGCAACTTTGTGAGGCGACTTAGACACGACTTGAGCGTGAACCACATCGCGACTTGGGGGGGACTTACAACGCGACTTGAAGTTTTCTCCAGAACAGGGGACTTTGCCAGTGGCTTATCATGAGGGGGAACTCCATGCCAAGTTTTAAATAAAAAAACGGCATGGGTTCCCCCTTCAAGAGCATACCATGCCCTTAGGTCTGGTATGGATTTTAAGGGGAACCCCCTACGTAGAAAAAACGGTGTGGGGGTTCCCCCAAAATCCATACCAGACCCTTATCCGAGGCCGCAGCCTGGCCATTCAGGAAAGGTGGTGGAGACGAGCGAGCGCCCCCCCCCCCCTCAACATGGGGGGTAAGTGCTTTGGTGCAGGGGGGCGCCTTGCGGCCCCCCCACCCCAAAGCACCTTGTCCCCATGTTAATGAGGACAAGGGCCCTGTGGCTTATCAGAATCCGGGAGCCCCCTTTAATAAGGGGGCCCCCACCCTATGTGAATGAGTATGGGGTACATCACATGGGGTCGCCGCTAGTGAAAGAGCTGGAAGAAGATAGCGGAGAAGCCCAGCAGAAGGCATCGGAGAGCGGGAGAAGAGGTAAGAACACGACGGAGAAGACCGGGCCACCGCTAGTAAAAGAGCTGGAAGAAGATAGCGAAGAAGTCGGAAGAAGACCCCCGAAGTCAGAAGAAGACACTCGAAGTCGGATTGAAGTAGTACAGGAACCTTTTATGAAGGCGGAGCGACTTCAATACTTTACACTAAGACGGTTCTCATTCACTTACATTGATTTTCTCTTGTCACACGACTTGGGGCGACTTGAAGTCGGATCCCAAGTCGCCCCTGTGTGAACCGGCTCTAAATATCACCAAAATATCTGCACAAAAAACAACTGTAGCAATTTACAAAAGCGATAAATAATTTATCTACAAGTATTCAGCAAGATTTGGAACTGTTACTGTGTAAATGTAGTTAAACTTAAAGGGGTTGAAAAAGTTTGTTTTTTTATTTTCTAAATAGGTTCCTTTAAGCTAGTGTATTGTGGTTAATGATTCTTACTCTGAATGGTCCAAGGTTATCAGCGGTGTACCCCAAGATCAAAAGTAACATTTCTGTTTTTGCAGATGACACCAAGCTATGCAGTGGAATAATGTCCTTGCAGGATGTCTCCAATTTACAAGCCGACCTCAATGCTCTGTCTAATTGGGCGACTAAGTGGCAGATGAGGTTTAATGTTGATAAATGTAAAGTTATGCACTTGGGGGCTAAGAATATGCATGCATCATACATGCTAGGGGGAGTACAACTGGGGGGATCTGTAGTGGAGAAGGATCTGGGTGTTTTAGTTGATCATAAGCTCAATAATGGCATGCAATGCCAAGCTGCGGTTTCCAAAGCGAGCAAAGTCCTTTCTTGTATTAAGAGAGGTATGGACTCCAGAGATAGAGATATCATTTTGCCCCTGTACAAATCATTAGTAAGACCTCATCTGGAATATGCAGTCCAGTTTTGGGCACCAGTTCTCAAAAAGGATATCGGAGAACTGGAGAAAGTGCAGAGAAGGGCAACCAAACTGATAAGAGGCATGGAGGAGCTCAGCTATGAGGAAAGATTAGGAACTGAATTTATTCACTCTTGAGAAGAGGAGAATAAGGGGGGATATGATCAACATGTACAAATACATAAGAGGTCCATATAGTGAACTTGGTGTTGAGTTATTCACTTTAAGGTCAACACTGAGGACAAGGGGGCACTCTTTACGTCTGGAGGAAAAGAGATTTCACCTCCAAATACGGAAAGGTTTCTTCACAGTAAGAGCTGTGAAAATGTGGAACAGACTCCCTCCAGAGGTGGTTCTGGCCAGCTCAGTAGATTGCTTTAAGAGAGGCCTGGATTCTTTCCTAAATGCACATAATATAACTGAGTACTAAGTTGTAGGTAAAGTTGATCCGGGGTAAATCCGATTGCCTTTCGGGGGATCAGGAAGGAATTTTTTCCCCTCCGGTAGCAAATTGGATCATCGCTCTGCTGGGGTTTTTTGCCTTCCTCTGGATCAACTGTGGGCATGGAGTTGGGTGTATGGGAGGATGTACTGTGTTTTACTTTGTTTTATTTTTATTTATTTTTATGGTTGAACTGGATGGACTCGTGTCTTTTTTCAACCTGACTAACTATGTTGGTTCACTTACCTTTTCCTTCAATTTCCCTTCTAAATGTTTTTTTCCTTTGTCTGAATTTCTCACTTCCTGTTTCTCCTCAGTAAACTTGTCCCCATCATCCGAGCCGTTCTGGCTGGGGGTTAGTCAGTCAGAACAGCTTACTGAGGAGGAACAGGAAGTGAGAAATTCAGACAAAGAAAACAAAGAAAAAAAAACATTTAGAAGGGAAATCGAAGGAAAAGGTAAGTGAACCAACAATGCACTAGCTTAAAGGAACCTATTTAGAAAATAAAAAAAACGAACCTTTACAGCCCCTTTAACAATTCAAAAGCTTTTATCACATTCCTCAGCACAATTAAAGCATTTATAAACCTTGACATAAAACCTCACATATCTTCTTCCTTTTGGTCTTTTAAAAATACCATTGGAAGTGTTTGTTATAGCTGTTCAATGGGTGTAAACAAATACCTTTTCATTATGTCAGAGATTCAGAGCTGTCCTGTTCATGCTTTCTTTATTATCTCAAAGGGGTCTAGTTAGCCCTCATAGTTCTTATCTTGGGACTATGGAATGATTAGTGTCTATGTTATAGATATTGGAGAGCGGCAGGGTTGGATTAGCAAAAGCCAACTGGGTAGGGCTGACACCACTCCGACCACAAAAAAAATGTGTTATGTGGACCCACAACAGGATTTAGGAGCTTAGTGCATTTCTTAAGTTTTTCTTCTTTTTTACTCTTGTATACCCTTTATATATTAGATTTCAAGCTTTCTGTTCATTGTTATTGTAAATAGTTAGTAAATACCTTGTGATCCTGCCAATATTTCCTTCCTGCTTCCTGTTTCAGTCTGACGGTGCTAACCAGTGATTGCAAATTTAATGGTAGTGTTGTCAGCAGGTATGCTCTCTCCCAGACTAGGAACATCAGTACAATATGCTGAAGCACAAAATGCCTGCAGTCACTTTGTCAGCTCTTGCATTACTTTGGAGTCTTCTCTTCTCTTCTGACAAGAATTTTTTTTTTTACAATTTACAACTACAACATCTTACCGCATTGTTTCCTGATTCTGTTACCTTAACAAGTGGCATTATAAAAAAAACAGCTGACCTCCTGAAAATGATAGTTCCTTAGCTGTCAAACTGCTTTAATGCAGCTGCTTTTAGGGGCGTCTGGCGTTTTTTTTGTTTTTTTTTGACAGCCTCTGAACTCTCCTCCATGTTAGACTATGTGTCGATACACACATACATTTTCAGAGGAGTCTGGAAACATAAGCATTTAGGGGCAGTAAGAAAAATGACTGCCAGTGTGTTCAGGAGCAGAGGTTGTTTGACTGTAAAAATGCAAAATGCGAAAAAAAAAAAAATGCAGCGTTTGGTATTTTTAGGCGTTTTTTCATTTTAGGGAGTGTGTACACTAAAACGCACATATACACTCATGAACACTATTCAAAAACAAATTTTTAACACTGCTTTTTCCTTTCAGGACAGACCAGGAGCTTAGGAGCAGCCTAAGCGTAGGGCCTACATGATAGGGTTTGTCCAGAAAGGCTATGGTCACTTAGGGGTTAACACAAGGTTTGGTTTACAGTTTTTTTCCATTGCTTTGGCTCATTTCTTGAAACAGAAATGACATTCTCAAAACAACATGGACAAATCTCCAAACCACTTGACAATTGTTCACAACTGAATTGCATTTCTCATTCATTTCATCAAATTGCAAATGTCTCAGTACATGTCTGAATGTCTTAGTACATTTTTCAAATTATTTAGTACAAGTAGCCTACATTTAGCACAATTTTCAATTGAATAGATCTTGTTGATCTAAACTGATTTGTCAATTCTCAGTCTAATGGTTGTTCTCTCCAAAACGTGTCAGCGTAATTTCATTGTTTAAGTCATCATATGCACAATAGTCTGTTCAATTGTCAAAAATATTAAGGAACATAATACCACAATTTCTGAACATGGAGGCACCTGGCCAAGTAAATGAACAAGGGCAACTGCCTGCTGGAGGAAGAGGAAGAAGAGAAGGAGGAGTAAGGGTGCGTGGTGGTAGAATAGGGGGAAGAGGCCAAGGAGCACAAAGACACCATGCTGTCCCTGATGAAATTCGGGCCACAATTATAGACCATGTCATCAACCATGGCCTCACAATCAATGATGGAATTATATAATGTATAGGACAGGACACTGTGCATAGAGCAACAAATATGTTTATTTACTCATTTACGTATTCATTTAGTGTGTGTGTGTGTGTGTGATAGACCTACAGTATTACAGTATCTTACTTCAGTGGGATGTTACGTATGATACTAACCATGACAAGAAAAATATTGTAGAAAATAAACTATGGAATAGTATGGAATAGTTTATTTTCTACAATATTGATGATACAGTTTACAGTAGTATTCCAGTATTACAGTAAAAACTGCAGCCTACTGTATGATGCAATTATCATTAAAATTCTTATTTTGAAGAATATAACATACAATACAGTAAGTAAAAGGGTCAAAGAGCTGCAATTACATTAGTGCCTCCCATATACATCTATCTAATAATGTTACTGTAACATTTCAGTAAGTCTAGTCGTTGATATTTTTTCCCCTCCCCTTTCTGTCAAATACCCCCTGTAGTACCTCTGCATAGGGTACATGTACCCCAGGTTTGGATCCACTGGAATACTGGCCAGTAGTATATTGAAGTTGTGTAGAAGATAGAACATTCCTAAGTAGCTGTCTGTAACTGTAGTGTATGACTTGTCTGTATGACTCTTCTGTATGACTGATTTGATGTTTTCTTTATTTACTCTATTGTAGAGAATAATAGCATTGGAAGGAAACAAGACCTCTCACATACTCGTGTGTGGGGATGAGGCTGGCTTTAACCTGGCCAAGGGCCGAAGACGTGGTCGTAATTTTATTGGTGACTGGGCCACGGTGGATGTCCCAGGCCAGCGAGGGGGCAATATAACTATGTGTGCTGCCATTTCTGAGAATGGTGTGGCCACTCACATGCCCAGTCTTGGCCCATACAATACAAAGAAGCTCCTCATCTTCTTGGACCGCTTTCATTTGGATTTGATCGCTGAAAATGAGAGAGGTCTCATAGGGCCTCACCTACCACAATATATAATTGTATGGGACAATGTGAATTTCCATCGTGGCCCGCTTATCAGGGCCTGGTTCACTGCTCATCCAAGGATGGATATTGTGTTCCTACCACCTTACTCTCCTTTCCTCAATCCTATTGAGGAGTTTTTCTGCGCTTGGAGGTGGAGAGTGTATGAGCATCAGGCTCAAGATCAGAGGTCCCTGCTCCATGCAATAGACGCTGCCTGTGAGAATATTACAGGAGATCAGTGTAGGCGATGGTTGCGACATCTCCCTCGTTTCTTCCCTCGTTGCATCGCAAGGGAGGATATATGCTGCAATGTTGATGGGAATCTGTGGCCAGACAGACAGCAGCGTGTGGATGGGCAGGAGGGTGAGGGCAGTACCCAGGAGAGGGAGGGTGAGGACAGCGACCAGTGAAGAGATGTTAGAGCTCTTTCACACGGGTGGCCTGTTCTGGTCCACCTGCCAGTTTTTTAGGCGGACCTGAATGGGCGCTCTGTTCTCCTCTATGGAGTCGCGGATGTCAGCGGTGACATGCCCGCTGACATCCGACCCGCTCCGATTCGCCAAAGTGTGACGGAGGAAAAACTTACTTTTCCATCCGTCTGGCGGATCGGATCGGGTGAACACGGACAAACGGTCCCTGTTCATCCGATCCCCCCATAGGGGAGAGCAGAGAGCTGACAGGGCAGTCCCTGCACAGTGTGCGAGGACCTCCCTGTCATCCGGCGGCTCAGCGGGGATCAACGGAGCGATCCCCGCTGAGCAAGTGGAGGTTCACGGGGCAGATCATTGCTGTTACGCCCCGTGTGAAAGGGGCCTTACAGTAGTTGTGAAACTCAAGCTTTATTTACAGCATTGTAGGCTAAATTTAATTGTCCTTGTTTTTTGTTTGTGTGCTTATATTTCCGTATATTATGCTGTATACGTTTTCTTTTTAGTCTCATGTATGGAAGTTACTTTGTGTGTGAATGATAATGGTTACAATACTGTAAAGTAATTTTTCCTTGGCAGTATGAGTGCAATGTGTGATGTCAAACCTTGGAGGCTACTCATACCATAAAATCTTTTCTTTTTTTTTCAGTTTTATACACAATTGTATTCAGTTAGCTAGACAAAAACTGTACAGTAACCATTGGCAATGAAGGACTGGGCTAAGACTGAAAGGTGGACATGAGGGATATTTCAATGGTCCTCTGCCATAGAGATAAAACATCTAAACATTTTGACTTGCAGTGCTTACACAATGCCAGAGGGATGATGCATTTTGGGGGCACTGACTATTTGAATGAAAAAGAAATTTAGTTTTGACACATGAGTGAACTGTTTTGGGAAGGATATGAGCTTTTGAAGGTGAACCATGGTGTTGTGCCGAACCATCCAGGTTATTTTGGCAAAAGCACCAAGAGAGCTGAGAATGTCTGGTCTGTTTCAAGAAATGAGCCAAAGCAATTGAGAAGAATATTTGCCATTTTGGAGGCACTGACTCTTTATATGGGAAAGGAATATGGTTTTGAAGCATGAGTGAACAGTTTTGGGAAAGATATGAGCTTTTGCAAGTGAATTATAGTGTTGTGCTGAACTGTAAGACTGTTTTGCCAAATGATCTTAGAGTTTTGAGAATGTCATTTCGGTTTCAAGAAATGAGCCAAAACAATAGAGAAAAACTGTAATAGGAGAGGAATTAGGTCTTATCTCATTGGAGGAAGCTAGGGTGGGGTCTTGGGGGTCTTAGGGGTTCCTTGGTGAGAGGCGACCCTCCCAGTTTCAGTTGGCCCAGGGGACAGCAGTGAAAAGGTTTTCCCGCCCTCCCTCTCTGTGGTTAGTTGTTTGGTCACAGGTGGTTTCCTTTTCATTCAGTTCTTTAATGTTCTTTGGTGTAGGGTGATGGAAGGTAGTCATAGCATCGGGCAGAGGTCGTAGGGTTTTTGAAGCTGGGGATGGTTATGTTCTTTGGTGAACAATGGGATAGGCCCATCTCTGGTATGGGAGCTACTGCCCTAAGGGCGGAAGTGATACGTTTTGGGGCCGATAGCTGTATAGGCTGGAGAAGTATCAAACATTGTCCCCGAGTCGGTGTAAGTTGCGGCTGGGGGGTGTAAAAAGGCAAGGTGGTACCAGATACAGGTAGTTTGGTCAGTCAAGGGTGCCTTCAAAATCCTAAGACATAAATTGGCAGTTACATTCAGGCCGAGAGGTTAGGGTATGTTTTTCTGTTTATTAAAGTACAGAAATAAAGTTATTTCTTTATGGTTGGTGTTTGTATTAAAAGGTCTGCTATAGTCATTTAAACCCGATACTTGGGCTATACCTCAGGCATGCAGCGCTGTTTTTTTCTTTTCTTTTTTCACACTAACATTAAAAAAGAGCAGGGCTTTTTTTCAGGGGGAACTTGGGGGAACTCAGTTCTACCACCTTTGGCTCAGACCCTTTGGTGCCCGCTCACCACAATCACTTGTAAACACAGAAGTCTGGTTTCTGTGTTTATAAGTGAGAGCTCTGCACTCTGTGTGTAACCCCCTGAACTCTGCACTCTGTATGTAATGCAATCCTGGTATTTAATGCCCCTTTAAGACCCTTCTACTGTTTGTGAAATCTGAACGGGGTCGTGGTTGAGTTCCTGCACCTATTCTCTGAGAAAAAAAGCTCTGAAAAAGAGTCAACTGTCAGCACAACAATACACCAGCACCCACGAACAATTTGGCTCCAGACCATACCAGTGACCAGTTTCTTGTATAGAGGTACATAAGTAAAATAAAGCACACATTACCCCAGGGACATCAACAGGTATTAGGTCAGGTGCTCACCAAGGCACTTTTAAGCATACAATTGGGTTTATTTACTATCGCTGGAGAGTGCAAAATCAGGCTCACTTCTGCATAGAAACCCATGAGCTTCTAACCCCAGCTTGTTGAATTAAGCCTGGTTATATTTACTTGGGAGAATTTTAAGATTTGTATTTTTCTAACTTTAGTATATTTATTATTTATGAGTGTTTTTTAATCACCTTCTAGCGCCCTCCTTTTTCATATATGACTTCTGCATAGAAACCAATAAGCTTCTAACCCCAGCTTGTTGAATTTAGCCTGGTAATAAAACTTGGAAGCTCATTGGTTTCTATGCAGAAGTGAGTCTGATTTTGCACTCTCCAGCAATAATAAATAAACCCCGTTGTGTACTTAAAAGTGGGGAATGCCTGTATAAACTTTTAATGAATAAGCAGTTAATCTGAAGTTGTAGAACTACGGTATCATTCATCCAACTGCCCCACACCTTTTCCAATTTAGTTGGAACACCTCTACTAAGGTATTACTTTATAACGCCTTCCAAACCACAATGGTAGGGGCCACTGGTTTCTTCCATGGCAGTGTGCATAAGCCCTAAATGCTTCAGTATTTTCTGAGTCACTATACCTCCCAACTTTAGAATTTCATAAAAAAGAGACAGTCTGGAGAAGGCATAATGTGGAGCGTGAAGCTTGCCTCAGCAAAAAGGACATAGGGGTTGATTTACTACAGGCAAATAGACTGTGCACTTTCCAAGTGTAAATGTTCCAGAGCTCAGGAAATGAGGTAAAGCCTCACTTTGCAAACAATATCCAATCACGTGCAAGGAAAACTAAAAAATAGGAGACGCCCCCTACCCGCCTATTTTGATTTAGGCCGCCCAATTTACGCTATGCCGCCACAACTTAACACGCAAGTGCTTTGTGAATACAGCACTTGCGTGTTAAGTTGCGGTGGTTTAACGTAAATAAAAAAGTTACGCCGCCGCAACTTTGCGTGCGGCTTTATGAATCTGGCCCTTAATGTCTATATGAACAAGGATGCTAAGAGAGCCATACACAGATGAGCCCATTATTCATGTATATCCCTTCTTAAAGCGGAGGTCCACACAATTTTTTTTTTAAAGCCAGCAGCTACAAATACAGCACTTGCGTGTTAAGTTGCGGTGGTTTAACGTAAATAAGAAAAGTTACGCCGCCGCAACTTTGCGTGCGGCTTTATGAATCTGGCCCTTAATGTCTATATGAACAAGGATGCTAAGAGAGCCATACACAGATGAGCCCATTATTCATGTATATCCCTTCTTAAAGCGGAGGTCCACACAATTTTTTTTTTAAAGCCAGCAGCTACAAATACTGCAGCTGCTGACTTTCTAAAAAATGGACACTTACCTGTCCAGCATGCCCGCAAGGTCAGCAGATGAGGCTGAGCAAAAAAACCAAACAAAAAACAATAGAATAGAAAGAATATTAACAATTTGCCAAAATTCAAATAGAATTAATTAGAATTTGAATAGAATAGAATAGAAAATAATAGATTAGAATAGAATAACAAATAACAGGATCAATCCAGTATCAAATAGAATAAAAATAATTTAACAATTTTTTGAAATTAAAATAGAATCAATCCAATTTGAATTTTGGATTGATTCTATTTTAATTTTAAAAAATTGTTAAATTATTTTTATTCTATTTGATTATATTGTTTTTGTAATTCTATTATTTTCTCTTCTTTTCAAATTTCAGAAGATGGGTTTAATCTTTCTATTTAAATATATTCTTTATTTTATTCTATTCCATTCCTTTCTATTCTATTTTATTCCATTATATTCTGTTCTTTTATTTTCTATCCTAATTCTTTTATTTTCTGTTATTTTCTATTACATTTTTTCCATAGTATTCCTTTATTTTCTATTCTATTTTACTCTCTTTGGAAATTGGAAAACGATTCAAATTCGAAAACAATTCGAATTTTAAAACGTTTCGAATTTAAAAATGATTTGAATTAGAAAACTTTTTAAAATCAATTTGAAAACTTTTTAAATCGATCCGAATTTGAATTCACAAATTGTAATCGACTTGAATACAAATAAACAAAACAAATTCAGAAAAATAATTAAACAGATTCAACAAATTTAACTAAACTAATTTATGTAAATAAAAAATAGAAACAAAACTAATTTATTTTTTCCGTTCTGCACATGTCTATTTATTACTAGTTTCCACTCATACTTGAGGTTGTTAAATGAGTAAACAAGAGGTAGGAAGATTTCTTTTGTGCCCTAGAGACAGCTTTGCCTTATCTGACGTGCACTTCTTGCTTTACAGAAGACAGCCGTGATCAATAATTAAGAACATCATAGAAACTCGGTATAGGGTTTAGTAGAAACATTTCTGTTGAAAATGGAACTAAACTCAAGAAAAATAGCGGGTAAGTAGAGTTTTTTGGCAAAAGTGAAGCAGAAAGTCAAGCCAAGAATGGAGACTGGAGCCTAGAATGATATAATGGTTGAGCGCATGTGCAGGACTTACATCATTAGTGACTGCCCAATGGCCAAAAAAGAACTATGCAAGACCCAAAAGAAGTGGACAGAATGGCAACTGAAAGTCTGGATCTGCCAGCACTGGAGGAAGGCATAAAATTAAGTAATTTCACGTACACACAATCGGCTTTTCCGTTGGTAAAATCTTGGATGTTTTTTTTGATGGAATTCCGCTCAAGCTAGGCTTGCATACACACGGTCACACAAAAGTTCTCTGAACTTCCGTCCATCAAGAACGTGGTGACGTACAACACTACAATGAGCTGAGAAAATTAAAGTTAAATGCTTCCAAGCATGCGTTCGAATTTTACACGTCAAAATTGCTACAGACGATCAGATTTTCCGTTAGGAATTTTTTCTGTTGAAAAATTTGAGAACCAGCTCTCAATATATTGTTGGTGGAAATTCCAACAGCAAAAGTCCGATGGAGCATACACACGGTCGGAATTTCTGTTCAAAATCTCACATCGGACTTTTGCTGTCGGAATTTCCGATCGTGTGTACGGGGCATTAGTGTGTCATGATGTTTAACCACTTTCCTACCGTAGGATGTCATATGATGTCTTGGACTTTAGGGGGGGATGTCTGAATAATGTAGGCATCATTCAGATATCCTTCTTTTCAGCTGGCAATTCTGCACACCATAAGAGCGATCATAGCAGCAGTTCCGCTGCTTGATCTTTCTTATAGGCCGCAGGGTGGGGCGTCCCCCCTCCCGCCACCATCCGGTGCTTCTCCTTATTGACCCTGCATCTCTCCATAAAGAGGACCTATCACAATATATTCCTATTAAAAGGGATGTTTACATTCCTTGTAATAGAAATACAAGTGATCAAAAAATAAAAATGTAAAACACGTTTATGAAAATAAAAAAATGATGTAAAATAAAAAATAAAATAATAAAAAAATATTAAGTATCGCCACGTGTTAGAGCGAGAGCAATAATTCTAGCACTAGACCTCCTCTGTAACTCGAAAATGGAGTGTCGCCTATGGAGATTTTTAGGTCTCAAAGTTTGGCGCCATTCTATGAATGTGCGCAATTTTAAAGCGTGACAAGTTAGGTATCTATTTACTTGGCGTAACATCATGTTTCACATTATACAAAAAAATTGGGCTAACTTTACTGTTTTGTTGTTTTTTTTTATTCATGAGACCGTTTTTTCCCCCAAAAAAGGCGTTTGAATTTTGTTTGCGCTAATACCGTGCAAAAAATATATATAATGTTTGGGGGTTCTGAGTAATTTTCTAGAAAAAAAATATGATTTTTATATGAAGAAGAGAAGTGCCGGAATAGGCCCGGTAGGGAAGTGGTTAAGTATCTAGTCCATACTTGCACATTTTGGCAAGAGCTCCTCCTGTACCCATCCAGCAAACTAAAGTTCCACCTGAAGAAGAATTGTGCAGGTATTTTTGTTGGTTGAAAATACATCCATTTTTCAACCACTACCTTAAAAAAGGATAGTTAAACGGAATGTGTAGACCTGTAGCTCAGTGGAATATCCAATGTTTAGCTGACCTGGCAATGAATTACATGGGAGATGGGCATTGTATAAGGTCAAGTCTGATGTCCCTCTGCACATAGTGGATTATTTAAATTTTCTTTCACTGGGTCATTCAAGCAATATAATAATGAGTTTTTAGCAATGAAATGATCACACATGCATAACAGTTCAGGGTGACTAACACAGGAGGGGTATGGAATTCTGCTTTCCATCAATCTCATTTTAATTACATCTTATAAATTGGAGTTCACAGTCAATTTAATAGAAGGAGGAAATTGACAAAACAAGGTTATGAAAGGACAGTCTTGGAGAGCATTTGAATATGACACTTTAATATTCGTAACTGAGCGCCAGCTCTGTGTCTTATATTACTGTATTCATCTTCCACGAATGCATTTCCATCTTTATTCTGTGCTAAATTTTAGTGTTTAAAATAAATCTTTGCCGTCTTCACTGTTCACATACTACCAGTTTCTTACAAAATTGAAAACATAACGGATGTAAGACTTTAGAGTTGCATTAATGTGTACCTATTTGGCTAGCTGGCCTTCCAGGGATGTTGGTTCATAGCATAGCATGTAGAGCAGGGGTGGCCAACCAGTGTCCCAGGGGCCACATGTGGCCCGCGGAGCCCTCTGATGTGGCCCGCGACCTCCTGCTCTGGAATGGTGGGTTGGCAAGCCCAGATTGCAGATTGCTGACCTGCCATACCATAGAATCAGTGTTGTGAATGAAGCTGGTGGTAGAGGAAGAAAGTGGCTGTGGAGCAGAGCCCCATAAACCGATGCTTCCTCTACACCCCCGGCTTTTGCCACAGATGGAGTCTATGGCAAAGTTCAACTAACCCGCAGGATAGACACAGGTGCACTATGCTGCACCCGCGGTGTGGGTAAACCACAGCACATCAGTGTGAAAGCAGTCTTAGGCCCTCACACCAAATGGGACCCTCAATTCACCCCTATAGAGTGACAGATGTCTGTTTACGCCCGCCTACCTCCAATCCGAAAACAGGAGGGAATTTGTCCCCTTTCATCTGCGCAGATAGGAGGACCTATAGATTAGCCATGACCTGCTCCATATATTGTGGCCCCTGACTGATTACCAAGTTGCTTAAGTGGCCCTCGCTCTTACAAAGGTTGGGCACCCCTGATGTAGAGTCAACTAATTGAGGGTTGAACGCCCAAAACTGGAGCTAGAGGTCCACTTTAAAGTCATATATGTAGGACACTTTGTTAGTCAAGGCCACATAAATTTGCTAGTGCATCTAATATTTACCCACCCACAGAGATTCAATTCAGCAGTCCATAGCTTCCTCCAATGCTCTGCCAGTGGAGTGTAAGCACCCCAAGACAGGAAGTGTGTTACTGGCCAGATCACCAGCTGAAAATAAAGGAACAAAAAAAAAAAAATTAAGAAAACTAACACAACCATTTCATTGGAGAATTTGTAATGTGCAATATGTATAATTTTTGTTTTGGGGTTTAATACCACTTTATGTTTGCCTCAATTCTAATGGGTTACTAAAAGATGTCTTGCAACTCTTTATCGCATCGCCTGTGAAATCATAAGCTTCAGCAGCTTATTTGATTAAGGAATGTGGCATTCCTATGATCTAATTTTGCTATGTAGTAGTCACTATCCCACTCTGTGGGGTCTCTGTACATAACTCTAGCCCAATACTAATATATGTTAGGCATTTTTAGAGTCCTATAAAGTCGATCCACTGTCATTTTCATCACTTTGACTTCCTTCTCAATCACTGCAGTGCAATCTGAGTGTAAAACCATGGGACAAGAGAAGAGTAAAGAACATATGTCAAAGAGGGCTCAATTTTTTTATACCGACTGCAGTGATATTCATTTTACTGCTGCCTTTCCTTTTATATGTTTGTATTTCAATTTTTTTTCTGCATTCAAGTACATACTTTTAAATTTACAATAAAGGATTCATTTGAGATACAGATAACAATTGTCCAGGAGGGTAATATCATCTCTCGTAGTGCTGCTTTCAACAATAATAGCACTATGGTATATTGCCCATGGAATTATAGTATTACAATGATAGCTGTAAAATAAACACATACAATTAAATTCTTGGGGACCAGTATTTTGACCTCAAGGTCTTAGGCTTAGCATAGCTGGTGTAAGACCTAATTGAGGGAAGGGAACCAGGAAAATGTATTTGTTGTTCAAGTGCCAGCTTAATAGTGTTCTTGAGAATATATTGGGATGTCTCATCTGGACATAATATGCTCTATAAAATCAGTTTCTATGACTTGTGTTAAAAATCATAATTCTAAAGAGTGTATTCATGCATACAAAGTAAAGTTCCCTCTTTGAGTGGGCTGTGAACAGTACATGCCATTTCATTTGTATTCTCTATTATAAAAAAGCAACAATTACAGTATATTAAACTTGCAAACTATTCAATGACCCTTTCTAGAGTATCACATTTACAGGACCCCCCCCCCCCCCCATTCAAATATAAGCCAAAGCAGCAATTATATGAAATGGATAGAGGATCCAATCCATCCATGGACTATTAATTTTGTATAATTTTGTATATGTATTTTAATACTTTTCAATTTGTTTTTAATTTTTGTTTTTAATTGTAATACTTTTTAATATGTGTTTTAATACTTTTAGCTAAAATAAGAATGTGTTATACTCTCTCCACCCAAAAGGGCAAGGTCCACTTTAAGGCCTCCTCCCCGCTCCTCTTTGACATTCTAAAAAAAATTTTTTTTTTGGGGGGGGGGGGGGGGTAACTGGTTTTGACAGGTACCAGCTCCTACTTTCACTTGGATCGCCTAGGCAATCTTCCTATACACAAGCCCTAGAAGACTACGGGACCATTCACAATGCGCAGCACGTCTCACACTGGTATCTTAACTCTGTGTACCTGGCTGTGACAGCTTGTGGCTTCACAGCCGGGTGCCCATAGTTAAGATACCAGGGCCAAGAATCAAAGACAGTACCTGGCGCCCCCTCGGGTGAGCACAGCGCTGGATTCTGGTACAGGTAAATGTCTGTTTATTAAAAGTCAGCAGCTACACTTTTTTTAGCTGCTGACTTTTAATTTTCAGAAACCCAACTGGAGCTCATCTTTAAGCAGGAGGGATAGTCATTTAATTGTGACAATTTGCATTTTGAAATTTTTGCTTGCTCTGTAACAGTTTCTTAATGGTGTTCTTTGTCTTGTGTTTAAGCATAGGTGTGCGCACAGGGTGTGATGGGTGTGCCTGGACACACCCTAATCAAGGGCTCAAAACCCATTGATCACGATCTACCTGTCAATCACAGGCAGGTGACGGTATACTGCAAATGTTCCTTGCCAACCCCTGGAAAAAAAATAATAAGAAGAAGAATAAAAATCTTCCGACACCATCTACTGCCCTACTGACACCAATCTCTGCTATACTAACAGCATTCACTGCTGTACGGACACAATCCTCTGCCCTCCTGACACTGTCCATTGTACTACTCACACGTCACAGCTCTACTGACTGACACCATCCAATGTCCTACTGACACCAACTTCTACCCTACTGAAACATCCACTGCTCTACTGACATCATCTAATGCCCTACTAACACCGTTTACAGTATACATACACGCATTTATGTTTGAGCTTTGGGGTGCACACCCTAATGCAATAATCTGCACACACCTATGTGTTCAAGGGTCTGTTCAAACCAATTATTTGTGATAACGCAAACATTACTGCAAAGTGCAGAAGTTCTATTCGTTCTGAGATGCAATGAAAGCAACTTGCTAGTGGACAAGTGTTACAGTAACATTCAATGCATAGTAATGTTCCAATGTGTGTGGTAGTGAGCTGTAAAAAAATGTACTATTTTGATGCAGTGAACAACGCTGCATATTAGTGCATTGCCCTTTGTTGCATTCAGCTGTAACACATGGCAGTCAACAGATGAATTGCAGTGGCATTCAGAATCTTTGGGGCAGTTTGGGAGCAATGAATACATCGCTCCCAAACTGCCCCTGCCATTGAAATCAGTGGTCAGCGCTGCCAAAGTGTCTGCAAAGGGTCGCTTTGCGGGTGCTTTTTACCCTTTTTCGGCTGCAAGTGGGAATTAAAAGCGCCCCGCTACTCGCCAAAAACCACCGCTAAAGCGACAGTAAAGCAATGCGGCACTTTACCGTCAACCCGGCCATCACCTCAGTGTGAAAGTGCCCTAAGTAATTTAGCATTTCTTCACAAATAAACATATAATGCAAGGAACACAGTCCCACACTCTGTTTTTTTTTTTTTTAAAGAATGCACAGTAGATACATTTTACCTTCACACTGAGGAGTTTTTCAAATGCTTTTGAGTTAAAAAAAAGCTCCTAAAAAACTGATGAAAACTGCTTCCCGTTAAAATCAATGAATTCTTTTACACTGGGGCGGTGTGCTGGCGGGGAAACTCCTGCAAGCAGCATCTTTGGGACATGTTTGAAATGAATGGGAAGTGCCTCAAAAACACCTCAAAATGCTTCTTACAGCATTTTTTTGAGTCATGCGACCTTCAAAAAAAAGCACACCACTAACTCAAAGTGCCCAAAAAGCACCGCAAAATCGCTCGTCATTTTATAGGCTGTTTTAAAGAGCCTCAGTGTGGAAGGGGTCTCATATTCTTCTTAGACTGTCCAAATAAAAGTCTGAACTGAGCAAGTGGAGAAGGGGAAGGGGAGGGGAGGTATGATACTCTCCAGTGTGGCATGCAGTTGTGTGTGTAAATTTGCTCTTGAACTATTGGACTTTATAAACAGCAGTTTTTTTCAGCAGATCAAATAAGATTAGCCTGGAAAACAAATGAGAAGATACTGAGAGCTCCACCTGCTTCTTGGAAAGGTAAATATGAACTATTATGTAGCATTTACAAAATAAAAACAATTAAATAATAAAAAAATAAAAATTAAATTAAAAAACTCCTATCTTACATGATAGAATCCCAGAACATCAATATGTCATAATCAAACACAAATATACTGGTAATCAAAAAAAACATGATCCTGAAATAATTACTAAAGTGTGTTACCAGTATAGAATGAAATGACAATTCAGATATAGGGATCGGGAATCGGGTACATGCAAGGATCCTTTTGTGGCTCAAAACACATCCAGAAAGCCTTAAAAAATATCAGGTTGAATCATAAATGTTATTTTTTACAGCAGCAAAAAAAATATTGCCGAAGGGTAGAAATTTCCACCAATCAACATTCACATGGCTAAAAGTTATCGTACTTGGATGATAGTTAATGATTGATTTATGATACAAAGCCGTTTAACAAATTTATCAAAATCTGGCAGCCACGCAAGTTCTATTATCACCCAGCCGAATTTGACAGGATTCAACCGCTAGATGTGTATTATCTGTAAAGATGACAACTTTATATCAGAACACTGTTTCTGGAAGCACCATTTCTTCTTTTCATATACTTTCAAATCTGTCTAACATATTCATCATGCATGTGGTGTAATATTTTATGTGGCTCTTTCCAAGTTAGCATTAGAGGAACTATTGAGTAAATCAGAACCCACAGTAAACCCAGTTGTTTTTCTCCAAGCCAGGGATCACCAAGTACCACCTATTTTTTTAATTTCAGGGTTCCTTAAATATAATTTAATGTAGAACCTGTTTTTAATGCTACTTTGCCCACACAGTGCCCGCGTTTTACATATTGCTCACAAAATGAAAGCTGTGTTCGCTTCCTAAGTATACAGAGAACACTTCATAATTGGTGGAAAAGCAGGCCACATGACTTTGTCAGACCATATAACAAGGTACTTCTCCTTTTCAGAGTCCAAAACCAAATGAAGTGCTAAACAGGTTTGCAAAGTACAGTACTATGCTTTAAAGAGGAAGTAAACCCTGATGGGTTTAACTTACTCTTTATTTCCCTGCAAAGGTAAAGCATAATGGGCATAGTAGCCCATTATGTGTCACTTACCTGAGACTGAAGCCTGTGATGTCACCGCTGTCCCCTGTACAGGAAGCATGCTTTCTTCACCCCTCTTCCTTCTGGGGCCCCGGACTAAAACTCTGTGACTGGCCGGAGTCGCGTGGGAGATCCCAGTCACAGCATGACCCCTTTTGAAATACATCAGCACATGCGCAGAAGACATAAGCATACCGGGACGTTGTAAAGATCTCCTTAACCTGCACGGTTTAGCAGATATTTCCAGCTTCTACAGGTAAGTCATAATATAGGCTTACCTGTAGATGAAAGTGGTTGTACAGGGTATACAACCACTTTAAAATGCAGCTGTATGATAGCATCAAAGTTATAGTATCATAAGCCCAAAAATCTATTACAACCTGCACCCTTGAAAACCCTTGTAATAAAACCATCAAAAATATTGACTTTAAAAGTGATCACAACTCGAAAAAATAAATGAAATTACTTTTAATGTCAATGTTTTTGTTGGTTTTATTACAATAAAACCTTTTATATAATTTTGACCTGCACTATTGGAGCACCATTTTGTCTTTCTCCTTGCATGATTAGTTGGATTCAGTTTTTGGAGCTGTTCCATCGTGCCTTATTAACCCCATTGGGGGTTCTTTTCTGTCTCTTAACACCCGTTGGAAGCAGGGCGGTTGCCCTTTAATTTCTGGTCTGTTCCATCGATCCAGACTACCATCCATCCAGGGTCTTCAGTCGAAGACTGTCGGGTCCTAACGGCCAAGTTTTTGGTTCCAACTACTTAGAGTCACCAGACAAGTAGAGTTGATCCATTTTGGGATTATCCATGCCTTCATGATCTGCTGTCGCTGACAAGTAGATCCACTGGTTCTGGTAAGCATATTCCATCTATTTCACATAGTCAGAAGGAATGTTTTCCCCATGATGATCCACGTGGCTATATGTTTTTCAGCATCAACCCACATGTTATATTGATAGACATTCATTTGTTTGTAATTTTTTCTCCTTTTTATGGACTTTTTGGCACATTCACTCATATTGATTGTTTAGTTTGTTTTACTATTTCGCATTCAGTGATTATATGTACTCAGTGTGATACTGAGTTTTTTTTCACCATCACTAGTACTACATTTATATATTCACTATTCAACTCTGTACCCAAACAACATTTTTGTTCATACAAATAGAGCTTTCTTTTGGTGGTATTCAATCACCACTGGGTTTTTTACTTTGTGCTAAATAAATGAAACAAGACTGAAAATATTGAAGAAAATGCTTTTTTCTTTGTTTCTGTTAAACATTTTGCAGATAAATAATTGTTCTTTATAAATTTAGGTCAAAGTGTATTCTGCTACATTTCTTTGGTGAAAACAACTCAAATCAGAGTATATTATTTAGTCTGCGTGAAATTTATAGAGTCTAAAAACTATGGGATACATCTGAAAATCAAACAATCCTAAAGTACTGACCAGAGTGTGTGTCTTGAGAAAATTATTAATATATATATATATATATATATATATATATATATATATATATATATATATAAATAAATGTTTTTTTTTTTACATAGTCACTAGTGCAGTATAGTATTACCATATAACAGGTGTGGCAGTAATCAGGGACACTGGTGATAATACGAAAAAATGAATTACATTGTTTTTATATTTTTTTTTTATTACATTTTTTTTATTTTTCTTGTGATTTTTTTTTTTTACACATTTTGTTTGCTTTTAGCAGTGCATTACATTTCTATAAGGAAGCATTTTACTGATTTAAACTGATTTATTCCGTGTGTTTTGTTTTGATTAGCTGTGATTGGCCAGAGCTAATCACATGGTACAGGTGGGCTGTGATTGGTCCTGTTATACCATGTGATCACACTGACCAATTACAGCTAACAACACAGGTATATGGAAGGAATCCATTCATTGTATACAACTGTCATGTGACCTGCCCTCACATGGTACCAGCAGTGAGCCAGTAATCTGATTGGACATCCTCGCCTCTGCACATCACCGTGGTCGCACGATCGGTGCATCCCAACAGGATGCCATTTGACATCCAGTGAGGATAGGAAAGCACCTGCCCGGCTGTCAATCTGCCATTGGTCGGGCAGGAACTGGTTAAAGTGGATCTTTCCTTTCCTTTTTTTTTTTTTTAATCACATCAGCATCATATAAAAAATCTTACTTTTATTAGTTTAACAAACTTTTTTTTACTATTTTTTACTATTATTCCACTTCCTGGTTTCTTGAGGCACTGGTGATGAAACACTGGCCTCACAGATGCATCCTGAAAAGGCTACACAACCAGTCCTTAATCCTCAGATGATGTACACTGTCACATGTTCCAGGAGCAAACCCAAAGTTTCAGGAAGTAAACATAGATGGCCTCATGTGTCCTTAAAGTGGAGTTCCATCCTTTTTTTTTCTTTTCCCCAAAAATCTTAAAATAAATAAAAAAATAGATTTATTTTTTATTCTCACGTGAAAGGGCGGTTGCTATGCGGAACTAGCTCTTCTGCCTCTTCTTTCACCACAGTGGATCTTCTGCCTCGTCCTCTGTCGCGTCGTCTTCTGGTGAATGAGCCACGCTGCCTTCTGGGAACTGTGTGTATCCCAGGAGGCAGCCACCCATTCAAAGGGCCTTCCGAGTCGCACATGAGCACTAGGAAACGGGCAGTGAAGTCGTAAGGCTTTACTGCCTGTTTCCCTTAGTAAGCATTGAGGCGCCAGGACCAACATGTTAAATATTCATATGTGGAATCCCTCTGGGCTTTTAACCCCCGCTAGTGGGCGAGAAAGGGTTGATACCGTCCACAATGCACCGCTACAGCAGCGTATTGCCGGAAGTATGGCGGCGCCCCCCTACTGATTTTAATGGGAAGGAGCGCATTAGTTTAAAAAAAAAATTGTGGGTGGAATCCCGCTTTAATGAAAATGGGTACTGTTGGAAGAATGAGGAGACAAAGTAAAATAAGGTGTGCAAAGAATTAAAAGCTTACTGTTATTAATAATTTTTTTTTGTACATTTCCTGTACAGAACATTTCTAAATGTGCCCCATTGTTGTAATTGTTAGGGTTGAGGTCCTTTTCATTTTTCTTTGTATTGCTTTATTAAATATGGCCATATGAGGTCCTATAAAATTAGCTTGAGCTATGCTTTTCTCTACTCTGCTACAATGCAACCTGTTATGTAATGCCTTTGTTTAGGTATCACTATAAGCCCTGTGTCTGCCATGGGTCTAGATGAACAATAAAGCATATGCTGCTGGTTTATGCAACTGTTCCGTACGCTTCATGTTTCCTTCTTTTTCCTAGTAGCTGCTTTTTACTTAGGAGACAGCTATGAATCATTGCATAGTATGACTGATCTGTAGCAGATGGCTTTCAGGAGACTTGTTTTTTTTTTTTTTTTGTGGTAGCAGACAGCATGTCATCCATTATTAAGCAAGTTCTGTCCTGATCACCAGCTCAGCTCCCTGTGTAGAATAACACTGCAGAATATGCATTGATTATAGGTTAAAGCTATTGGCTATGCCTGTCTACTCATAAATATCAAAAATCTATCCTTTATGTGAGTTTATTGCTGTTCTAGTCAATGATTTTAGGTTCCTTCTATGGGATTTGCTCACATGTTATATATTTATATGTGGAATCCCTCTGGGTCTGTCACTCGGATTTATGCTCAGAGGGGTTGATATACCAAAGGAATCAAATGTTCACTTGGCCATATGAATTTTTGTTCAGTTATTTAATTATGTACAAGAGAATTTTTTATTTTTTTTTGTAATGCCCAACATATGATTGTATGTATATTCAAAGTGAAAGAAGATTAAAAAGGTTAAGTGAACTTGCTACTTCTTTGGTAAATCAGTCTTAAGGTCATGTCCTTCAACCCTTGCGTCAAGAGTTTTACATGTAATACATCCGCTCATTCTACATTTATTTAATTGGCCTTTTACCTGTATGTGTTTAATACTAACATACTATATGCTCTGATCAAAGGTCAAGGATTTGTTAATCTTGAGGCTTTTACAAGAATCACTAAATCTGAAACCTCATTAGTAGAAACCTTTTATCGAAAAGGGCACCTAAGTATTCTAGATAGATATGAAAGACACAAAGTACTGCAGCTCTATATTATTTTCCACTCTATTAAATGTATTGTTTAAAAGAAAAGTATGACCAATGCGTTTTTTGGCCATACTTCTCTTCTGGGTCACAGAAGTGCACTTACTTGTGCTCTCTGGTGACCCAGAATGAGCCAACAGTGGGTTTAAGCCTGCTGTCAGCTAACATCACAGAGCCACTCCATGTTCTGGAAGGATACTGACCATAATGTTGTGATTCACCCAGATGCCTGACCAGCAGCTGGTTCAGTCTCCCAGGGCACAGCTGAGAGCCTAATTCAGCCACTCGCACCTACTGCCCAGCGCTCTGGTGATCAGACCACCAGAGTGGGGACTGACATTAGCCACTATCTACTGTAGGCAGGTAAAGTTTTATGCTTCCCCAACTGGGAGGGAAGCAGTTAACCTGTTTCCGGCACTTTTTGCTGAGCTCTACCTCTTTCCCTGTGCTGCAAATAAAAGGGGGAGGGCTCTGCTCAGGCACACACAGTCTGCATGGGAAGGAAAGACACAGACAAGACCCAGCAGGTAATCTCCAGCCACTACACAGAGCTGCTGCAGGGTGCCAGAGGGAGAAATGTGCGGGAATTGCTCATTGCATTGCTGGAGTCTTGATTACCAGCGCCGAGTTTAGAGTTCTCGTTATTAAGGGAGATTGCTGGGACTTGCAGTCCTCCCTGAAGATACCATACATGGACTTTGCCAAGAGTTGACTCTTTCCTATGCCGGTATGCTAGGGCAGCCACACGCCTGAAGTTAGGGACTAGGGATGTTAGGGAAGACTGCACATTATGTTAAACTTTTTGTTCAGTAAACCTTTGAAACTTTGCCTTTGATCAGGTCCATCTCCCAAAGCAATGGGAACAGATCAGCACCACAGAGGTCCCCCACCTCTACACAGATATGGAAGAGGAACTAAGTAAAATGCACACATGGAGTCAGTGCTAGGTGCACGGCAGGGCTTTATACTGTTATTGGGAGTGAGGTAGCAGTGATATGCTGGACAGTGGTAAAGGGCATTTGCTCTGTGTGTCTGCCTAAACATTTTTTTAGAACTTAGTTATCTGTTCAAGTAAAGGTGCCCCATGTGTAAGGCAGTGACTCTGTACAAAGTGCCTAGCGTAGCTCAGAAAAAGCAACCTCAGGGTAAACCTCTCATGTGAACCTTGCTTTGTGCCCAACAAGGAGGGAAACATAGAGAATGTGACAACCACCCCATCACCCTAAACACCCTACCATTACAAGCGGACTGAAAAACTGAGTGATTATCGGTCATGTGAGCGCTCATTTCTCAGGCCTAAAGCAGATCGGATCAGACTGATGCTGCAGCATGGAGGTGAGTATGTATGTTTGTTTTCTTTTTTAAATCCCACACTAAAGCAAAGCTCCACCCTAATTTGCACCTTCCTCCCCTCTACTGTCACATTTGGAATTTTGTTGGGGGAATTAGTACTTAGTTTTGACTACCACTTCTGGATCATATCTCTGTGGCAAACTGATCTGGAAGTTCGGACCCCCCTTCTTCCCCTGCAGTCTTCTGGGACACGTCATAGGTCACAGAAGACCATGGGATCATTTAAAAGGCAGCACCACATGGCTTTTCTTCCTGTTTTCCTTCCTACTAGAGATGCCAGTGCCTGCACCAGAAGCTGATTGAAGAATCAGCTTGAGTGAGGACATTGTGGGATCCCTGGACAGGTAAGTATCCTTATATTAAAAGTCAGCAGCTACAGTATTTGTAACTACCGAGTTTTTACTTTTTGTGAAGGAGCCTGGAGCTCCTCTCCTAATTCAGCTAGTGTTAGTACCCGGAAATTGACTTAGTAGGAGGCTCTTGTGGTCCCTTGTACAGCAGTGTGCAGAGGGAGGGGCAGGACCGGGGCAAACCAGGTCTACTAAATGCAATTGTGTTGACTTGGAAAATGCTGAGAGAAGAATAGCAATGTAAACAGAGGGTTGACTTCATTGGTTTGTTGCTGCAATATAGGGCAGTGTTTCTCAACGTTTTTTCAGTCAAGGCACCCTTTAACTACTTGCCGACCGCCCGCCGTCATATTACTGCGGGGCCGTGGCACTGTTTCGCGATAGAGCACGTAGCTCTACGTCCTCTCCTTATCGGCCACTAGGGGGCGCGCGCGCGCCAGCGGTGGCCGGCGCGCGCGCCCCCCCCGCACGCCCCCGAGTCCCGCATGCGTGCCTGGCGGGTACGATCACCGCCGGGCACACGCAATCGCTCGTTACAGAGTGGAGAACGGGAGCTTTGTGTGTAAACACAAAGCTCTCGTTCCTGTCAGCGGGGGAAATGCTGATTTTCTGTTCATACAATGTATGAACAGAAGATCAGTGATTTCCCCTAGTGAGTCCACCCCCCATACAGTTAGAACACAAGCAGGAACACACTTAACCCCTTCCCTGCCCTCTAGTGTTAACCCCTTCACTGCCAATGGCATTTTTATAGTAATACAATGCATTTTTATAGAATTGATTGCTATAAAAATGCCAATGGTCTCAAAAATGTGTCAAAAGTGTCCGATGTGTCCGCCATAATATCGCAGTACCGAAAAAAAACGCTTATCGCCGCCCTTACTAGTAAAAAAAAAATATTAATAAAAATGCCATAAAACTACCCCCTTTTTTGTAAACGCTATAAATTTTGCGCTAACCAATCAATAAACGCTAATTGCGATTTTTTTTTTACGAAAAATATGTAGAAGAATACGTATCGGCCTAAACTGAGGAAAAAAAAAAGTTTTTTTATATCTTTTTTGGGGATATTTATTATAGCAAAATGTAAAAAATATTGCATTTTTTTCAAAATAGTCGCTCTATTTTTGTTTATAGCACAAAAAATGAAAACCGCAGAGATGATCAAATACCACCAAAAGAAAGCTCTATTTGTGGGGAAAAAAGAACGCCAATTTTGTTTGGGAGCCACGTTGCACGACCGCGCAATTGTCAGTTAAAGCGACGTAGTGCCGAATCACAAAAAGTGCTCTGGTCTTTGGACAGCAATATGGTCCGGGGCTAAAGTGGTTAAAATTCTACACAATCTTACTCAACTTTGGAACAAGTTTCGCAAGAGACTCTTCACTTAGGACAGGCTTGGTAGTTGGCTAGGCTGCGGGGGAATGAATTATTGACCTACTTGCCTTTCCCCTCATCACCTGCACCTTCGCCGATCCCCTTCTAGCCATTTTCTCCCTTTATCCCCCTTAATGATTTACCTGTTTAGAGGTGAAATATGATGGCTTTACAGTCTTTTTGATACACTTCTTGTCCACCACTGTCCTACCTTTGCTTGTTTTTTTCTTTTTCCTTTTCTTTTCTTTGGCTCCCCTTTTTCTGGGTGTTTCACCCTTTCTGGCCCTCTTATTTGTTTTGCCTTAATTATTTGGTATAATGCTTATAAAATGTTCAAACTATTTTAATAATGTTCACCTGTGATGATTGTGGTACCGCCCATGTACTGCTAATGATTATTACTTTTCCCCCCCTCTTTTATTTTGTACCCCTTTGAATTATTTTTTCATAATAATACAATTATATTCAATTAAAAATTGTATGCAATCTTGCGGCACCCCATTCTAAAATGTAAACAACTAAACTAATAGTTTTACACAACGCAGCAACATCCAGCCACCTCTGTCTGGCAAAGCTGTGTCAATCTCAGGACAAGATGAACAGCAGTGAGTACATATTCTTTAGCAAGTAAAACTTCTCTGTTGTATGTAGGTATTTCATCTGTGTATTTAGCTGTTTGCCTGGATTTTATTATAAGATTAGTAAGAAAATCCATTCATAAAATATGTCAATTAAAAGGAAAGATGGCAAAAAAAAAAAATTCCTACACTAATTCCCATAAGGCCCTGTACACACGAGGAGACATGTCCGATGAGACAGGTCCGACGGACCGTTTTCATCGGACATGTCTGAAGGGATATTTTGGTTTGACGTGTGTACACACAATCAGAACAAAATCCCTGCAGACCAGAACGCGGTGACGTAGAAAACACCAACGTGCTTGCAAAAGGAAGTTCAATGCTTCCACGCATGCGTCGAATGCACGGGATTTCGGTCCGATGGTTGGGCGTACTAACCATCAGACATGTCCGACGGACAGGATTCCAGCGGACAAGTTTCTAAGCATTTTTAGAAACTTTTGTCTGCTGGAAACCTGTCCGCTAGGCCATACACACGATTGAACATGTCCGCTGAAACTGGTCTGCGGACCAGTTTCAGCGGACATGTCTCCTCGTGTGTACGCGACCTAAGAATTAAAAATAAAACACGTATTCCTAAAATTGTGATTTCTAAATGGCAGCTGTGAACCAATGTGCTTTTTTTTTTGCCTTGGAGGTATTGCAAGAAGGGCTCAGATCTTTAATTTGAGGTTATAATGAATGGGTACGTTGGCTTCATTTGCTTTGCTTCATATAATCAGTGTGGAGAATCCTCAATGATAATAATAATGCTACTATTCTAAACATATTCACAACTGTGACAATCTACAGTATACGTTTTTTTTGTTTTCTTTTTAGCAACCAGTGATTTAATGTCTTGCTAGCTAGCTATATACCTACTGTGGCTTGCCATTCACCAGTATTTTTTTATTTGTTTTTGCTGCATGCAAAGACAGGATATATTAGATAAGTAAGTAAGATTTATGAGGATCAGGAGACACTGTAACAAGTATGTTAACAGGCAGTTAATCCATACCTTTATCTTGACACCCTCATCATCACATATCCAGGTGTACCTGGCATATTACCTATTTAACTATCCAAAACATTCTCGCTTTTAACAAAATGTTATTTACACAGTATAACATACTTTTTCGAAGAAGAACAATTCCATTAAGACTTTGCTTTTTATGCTTTTTATCTAAATGGGCTATAATATACTTCTGTGGTTTTAGAGGAAAAGATGAAAAAACGTTCTGTGAAAGAGAGAACAAAATACAATTTTATGATTTTCCCAGTACACGTTGGCTGAAATTCAATTTTTTATTTCTGAGTGTGACCAGGATACTCCTCTTCCTTGGAATGTTACAGGCAAGGAGCAGGTCTTCACCAGTCAAGGAGAAAGCATGTCTCCCATTGTAAATTTAGAAACAATCCTGCATCAGCTGTGTCATCAGTCATTATGATGTACTGGAGTGTTGGGCAAAGACAGTTTTGCAAGGTTGTCAGTAGGGATGAGCTTCGAGTTTGAGTCGAACTCATGTTCGACTCGAACATTGCCTGTTCGCCGAACAGCGAACTATTTGGGGTGTTCGCGGCAAGTTCTTGTGAACTTTAGAACCCTGTTAAAGTCTATGGGACTCGAACGTTTGAAATCTAAAGTTCTAATTTTAAAGGCTAATATGCAAAAGTGTTTGGGGACCTGGGTCCTGTCCCAGGGGACATGTATCAATGCAAAAAAAAGTTTTAAAAACTGCAGTTTTTTTGGCAGCAGTGATTTTAATAATTAATTTAAGTGAAACAATAAAAAGAAAAATATTGCTTTAAATTTCGTACCTAAGGGGGTGTATAGTATGCCTGTAAAGTAGCGCTTGTTTCCCATGCTTAGAACTGTCCCTGCACAAAGTGTCATTTCTGAAGGAAAAAAAGTAATTTAAAATCACTTGCGGCTATAATGAATTGTCGGCTCCCAGCAATACAGAGAAAAGTCATTCATTAAAAAAAATGTGTGGGGGTCCACAGCATTTTTTTTTTAAAATTTGGGGTGGAGTTCCCCTTAATATCCATACCAGACCTGAAGGGTCTGGAATGAATATTTGGGGGGAACCCCACATGATTTTTTTTAATTTGACGCAGGGTTCCCCTTAATATCCATACCAGACCCAAAGGGCCTGGTAATTGAATTTGGAGGGACCCCCACGCATTCTTTTTTTATGAATGACTTTTCTCTGTATTGCTGGTATCCGACAATTCATTATAGCCACGAGTGATTTTAAATGACTTTTTTTCTTCAGAAATTACATTTTGTGCAGGGACAGTTCTAAGCACAGGAAACAAGTGCTACTTTACAGGCATACTATACACCCCCCTAGGTACGAAATTTAAAGGAATATTTCAATTTTATTGTTTCACTTAAAGCATTTTTAAAATCACTGCTCCTGAAAAAAACGTCCGTTGATACATGTCCCCTGGGGCTGGACCCAGGTCCCCAAACACTCCCCTGGGGCAGGACCCGGGTCCCCAAACACTTTTTAGGACAATAACTTGCATATTAGCCTTTAAAATTAGTACTTTAGATTTTAAACGTTCGAGTCCCATAGGCTTTAACAGGGTTCTAAAGTTCACACAAACTTTTGGTCTGTTCGCAAGTTCTGGTGCGAACCGAACCCAGGGGTGTTCGGCTCATCCCTAGTTGTCAGGTACGGCCAAGTATAAGCAGTGTTCCCAGGGAGAGAAATGTTAGGCTATTAATGATTTATTTATTTAGATTTTTTTTTTTTTTTTTATGTAATCCTCTTTTAAGCAAGACCTCTTTTTTTTAAGTTTAAAATATTTTTATTGGAAGAAAAATATTTTGTACATAACAGTGGTAAAAGTGCATAACAGTGTGTGTTACATCAAGTAGCAACAACTTCCAGTATTACAAATAATGCAGATATGACTAGAAATGCATATGAGAAACTTCAAAACATAGAAAAGTAATAAGCCAACTCAGGAGATAAGAATGGGACTGTCCGGGAGCCCAAAAACCGTGTAATATCTAAAGGGACTTCTATCTCTCCTAGCCTCTAATCCTGTCTCACTAAAACAGTAATGCCGCGTACACACAATCGGTTTGTCTGATGAAAACAGTCTGATGGACCGTTTTCATCAGACCAAACCGATCGTGTGTGGGCCCCATCGGTTATTTATCCATCGGTTAAAAAAAAATGTTTTTAAAATTATCTGATGGATACCTAACCAATAGAAAAAAAAAACAATTGTCTGTAGGCACGTCCATTGGTTAAAAATCCACGCATTCTCAGAATCAAGTCGACGCATGCTTGGAAGCATTGAACGTCATTTTTCTCAGCACGTCGTTCTGACATGATCGTTTTTTTTTTAACCGATGGTGTGTAGGCACGACTGATCATCAGTGAGCTTCATCGGATAACTGATGGAAAAATCCATCAGACCGTTTTCATCGGATTGACCTATCGTGTGTACAGGGCATAAGATTAACATTGTGAAACATAGAAATCAACCTGCGGGTGACTGCCGGTCCCCCTGAAAGGCTCCACGCACTCCACCCCTTTGGGAACTCTCTGTGGATATGCACGGTTCCCCTCCAGGAACCTATTCCCACCCTTATCCTGCACTGGCCACCGTTCTTCCAGTAAAGGCTATATAACTGAGCCCACCAGAACAATGATCAGCACAAGGGTGGCAGATTGTCAGCTGTGCAAAAAAATATGAGAGACCAAAACCAGACAGTCCATCCTACCACAAAAGAAAACGTAACCTCCTTAGGGGGAGGCGTTATATCCTGCCTAACATAAAAGAAAAGAGGGACCAAGATGTCTCTGAAAGGAAAGAAGAGAAACATGGGAAGGAGAAGAGAGGTGTGAGTAGATACATTCACCTATTTTTAAATACTTTCTTGAATGAGCTAATGAAATCACAAACTCACATTTTCACACAATATGAACAATTCTACTGTAATTGTACAAAAAGTGTCTGACTTGTTTATTCTGAAACCCCTAAAAATAGGAATTGTAGCTCCATGTAACTAATCTGATTTTGCTTTTCATTCTATGGAAGGGTGAAACAAGAACTCAGAAGTGCCCATTTTAAAAAGAGGAGAATGCATCTTCAAAGAATTTGGCCAATCTCATCCTTCCTTGCAATTCACAATGTTGTAGTTATTTTGTTATGTGCATGCTGATTCAAACTAACTACTGATCCTGCAGGTCATGAATTACGATTGCCCAGTTAAGATGCCAGGATTCTCAAATAGATCTGATAAGTCAGCACATTTTATGAGAATTGCACAGTAACATTTTGATAGAATCAGATTCTTGCTTAAAAACCACCGTAGCTTCCCATAATTCCTGTGGACTATACCATGAGGTCTGAAAGACAGCCCCCAGTAGCCATCTTCCTTCTTCATCCATGCACCTTCTCCAGAGTACTCCAAACCTATTCAGCTGCAAATCTAATGTCAGCCTAATGGAAACATTGCCGGTATGTTCATAATCCCTTTCCCTAGTTACACTTGAGGGGTTAGGACTGTATATTTGTATATTGTGTATACTGATTGTATGTCATTTATTTTATTTTATTTTTTACTTCTTTTCATGCAGGAGGTTTCATGTTGATGTGAGATCTCAGACAATCCCATGTGTAGTGTCAGGTAGATATGTGCATTCCCGTTCGTACGAATGTTATTTTCGTACGAAAATGTTCATTTTCGTACCCGCGGGATAATGTGTACATACGAAAACGGTAAAGCACCAAAATACGAAAACGACGGGATAACGGATGAGCCGCATAACGAACGACCGCAAATACGAACGAACGATCCGACGGGAAAAAACGACAAAACGAAAATGGCAAAATAACGAAAATTAAATCTGTATCAAGAGGTTTGCATTGTGTATTTTGTTTGAATCTGTTTTGTGTTCGTTTTCAGTTGTATGTTCATTGTTCAATGACATCTATAACAAAAGAATTTCATTATGTATATTGAATGAATTATTTTTTCTTTTTTCTGTGTATTCAAAATACTGAATGCAATTTTTTTGTTATAGGTGTCATATCAACATACGAAAATAACAAAAGAAACAGGTTCAAATGCAAATCTTTTGTTTATGGGTTTTTTAATGGCCAGAGAGTTAGGCTGGCCATACATGATACAATTTTCTGTGCAATTTTCTTTAGATTTACCTTCAACTATGTAGTGCAAGGGCCTGCCTGATTGCATACAATTGAAAGTGTTGTTTAGTTTGACCTCATATATGGTTTTTGGTAAATCTAAAAGAAAATTGTACAAGAAAATTGAACATGTATGGCCAGCCTCAGTAACTGAAAGCAGCTTCTCTTTTGTGCAGAGTAGTGAGTACACTTGTATAGTAAAGCCTAATAAACTTTTCTGTGGATTTTCATCTGAGGGGAGATCAGTTGGCCAGACTTCTGAACCCAAAAATGGTTTTCTGATGCAGTTTAAAAACGAACGAATTTTCTGAGAACGATCGGAAAACGATCGTTTTTATGTGTGTTGTTAAAATAGTCTGACCAAGTGTATGGGGCTTAACAATACTATTGTTAAGCCCCATACACTTGGTCAGACTATTTTAACAACACACATAAAAACGATCGTTTTCCGATCGTTCTCAGAAAATTCGTTCGTTTTTAAACTGCATCAGAAAACCATTTTTGGGTTCAAAAGTCTGGCCAACTGATCTCCCTTCAGATGAAAATCCACAGAAAAGTTTATTAGGCTTTACTGTACAAGTGTACTCACTATTCTGCACAAAAGAGAAGCTGCTTTCAGTCACTGAGGCTGGCCATACATGTTCAATTTTCTTGTACAATTTTCTTTTAGATTTACCAAAAAACATATATGAGGTCAAACTAAACAACACTTTCAATTGTATGCAATCAGGCAGGCCCTTGCACTACATAGTTGAAGGTAAATCTAAAGAAAATTGCACAGAAAATTGTATCATGTATGGCCAGCCTAACTCTCTGGCCATTCAAAAAAAACATAAACAAAAGATTTGCATTTGAACCTGTTTCTTTTGTTATTTTCGTATGTTGATATGACACCTATAACAGAAAAAGGAATTCATTCAATATACATAATGAAATTCTTTTGTTATAGATGTCATTGAACAATGAACATACAACTGACACTAACAAAAGAAAAGCATTCAAGATACACAGAATGCAAATTGACGAAAATTCACGATAATTATTGTCTAACAAGAAACGAACATGAATTAAACAGAATAACGAATCATCCCGCATGTACGAAAATAAAACGGTAACGGAAATACGAAACGATCGGAATACGAAAAAATCGCGTCGTACGACAAACGAACGGGAACGAACGGGAAAACGGGCGTCTTACGAAAAACGAACGGAAACGAACAGACGGGACCATACGAAACGGAACAAAAAAAAACGAAATTTTTTTCTGTGCACATGTCTAGTGTCAGGTAGTTACCCTTTAAGTAGACGGCAATCTAGATACATTAAAAAAAAAAATCCTGTTGTACTATTATTCTTCCATGTAAGTGGTGTCATTTCATAATGTCTGCTCATTTCACCCTCTGCTCTGCACTGACCTTAACCTGATAGGTATGCACAATTTTGCATGTTTATGGAGTGCTATTTATTAAATAGAAGAATGCTGCCCTGAGAATGTTCAGATTGTGCCTACCTACATTCTAATAATGCAGCTTTTTTGTGATTTGGTTGGTTAAAGAGGAACTCAGCTCATCTAAACAGCAAAGAATTACCTTTTCTGTCCTCCCTCCCTCCCCTCCCTCTTACTCAAATGAAGAAAAAAAAAGGTTCATTTTTTTTTATCGTTTTGTTGCAAGGCAGCACTTCTGCTTTTCCAGCCTAGGCTGGGTCTCGCTTCCTCCTGAGATTGCAACGTCACAGCTATCCCAAGGGGCAGTGTTTTGCTAAGTTTGCGGCAGACGTACACACGCTTGGTGGATTTTGGCGCATGCGCATAAATGCCACCGCACATTATGTGCAGCAATCTGCTGAGAAAGCGCAGAGGTACCAGAGGTCTCTGATAGCTCCCAAATGCCTGGAAGAGAAAAATGGTGGCACTGGGAGGGGCCATTTTAGGAGTGGTTACGTTCAAATTGAATTTTTAATTGTTTTTTTTAGCTAAGCAAACTAAGAGAAAGTAGCTCATCACTTAGGCCACATGCACACTGGATGTTTTTACAGCTGCTTCTAGGGGCACCTTGTGTTTTTTTTCCTGCCTCTAAATTTCCCTGCAGGTTAGCCTATGGGGTACATTTACTAAAAGTGGTGCACTCAGAAGTTGTGCATGGTAGCCAATCAGCTTCTAACTTCAGCTTGTTTAATTAATCTTTGGCAATATAGCCTGGAAGCTGATTGGTTTCTATGTAGAGCTGCACCAGATTTTGCACTCTCCTGTTTTAGTAAATAACCCCCTATGTGTCCATGCACACGATGACTTTTAACAGCGTTTAATGACAGGAGAGTTCAGAGACAGGAAAAACCCTCTGCCAGTGTGTCCAAGGGCATCAGAGTTTGGGCAGAAAAACTGCTTGACACTTGTAAATGTGTCTAGACACGCCTAAACGTATGTTAACGTATGTTGACCTCCCTGGCGGTATTCCCGAGTCTGACTCGGGGTTACATTTTTGTGCTGCGATCAGTAACCCCAAGTCAGACTCGGGCTCGCCTTGCAGCATTCACAGGCAGGGTGCTTGCTCCGCTGTGTGAGCGAGCAGGTGCTTGCTCGATTCACACAGTGCCTCTGTGTGGCGTCGATCTCCGTTCCCTGTGACGTTACGACGCACGGGAGTGGAGAACGGCGCAAATTCAAAAACATAAACAAACACATTACATACAGTATACTGTAATCTTACAGATTACAGTACTGTATGTAAAAAATACACACCCCCCTTGTCCCTAGTGGTCTGCCCTGTGCCTTGCATGTTCTTTTATATAATAAAAACTGTTCTTTCTCCCTGCAAAATGTAGATTGTCCATAGCAACCAAAAGTGTCCCTTTATGTCAAAAATGGTTTTAGAGCAGCTAGAAAACAGCGATAATAAATACTAATCACTTGCAGAATTAAGCGATAGTGATTTGTGGGGAAATTCGTCATAAAAAAAATAAAAGTAATGACAGCGACAATTCTGCAACTTTTAGTGATTTTGAGTTGATTACATTATTGAATAATGTTTATTATAATTATATTATTATTTGTTATAATTATTTATAATTATTTATTATATTATAATTTATAATTTTTTTTTCTTTAATTCATACCCGGGATGCCTACTAGTCTCTTGTTTGGTCAGATTTAAGTGAGTTATTCCTAAGAATTACCAGCCTACAGTATAAAACGCCAAATTTCCTTGCAAATAATGGTACCACTTTCAGCACCTAAATCCAGAAAGAATCATACCGCCAGGGAGGTTAAGGATAGGTGCGTTTAGCGCTTGAGCGTTATTTCTTTTCAGTGGGCTAATTTTTTTATTCTGGTCAATGAAATTAATTAACGCCTAGGTGCTTGACACCTGTAAATACACCTAAACGCTTGTAAAAGCTTTAGACACTTTTACAAGTGTAAGGCCTCGTACACACGACGAGGAACTCGTCATTTCAGACACATCGTTTTCCTCGTCGAGTTCCTTGTCAGGCTTGTTGAGAAACTTGACAAGCTGTCTTTGCGTACACACGGTAAAGACCAAATCACCACGTCCGATGGCACTATAAAGGGGAAGTACGATTCCTTTGGCGTCACCCTTGGGGCTGCTTTTGCTAATCTTGTGTTGCCGCGTGTTATTCAAAGTTTGGTGAGTGACGATTCGCGATTTTCAGTCTTCGTACTTTCAGATCGATTTCTGCCGTTCAGTTTGTGCTTGTGGGTTCGTATCTTGACTTTCAGGACGTGCGGTCAGGTCGTATTTGTTTCACATTGCGTTCCTGTCCGCTCGTTTCTGGTTTTCAGGTCGTTCTTCATAGGACTTGCTGTTCTTCAGTGCGGTCTGTTTAGTGTGTTCTGATTAGACGTTCGTTTCTAGCCACTTTAGCCATGTTGCAGGCACCTTTTCATCGTCTACGAGTTCGTGCTGTGCAGGCGATGTGTGTACAGTAGGTCTCCTTCTTTTAGACCTAGACGAGTCCATGAACAGGGTGAGGAGGCGTTCATGGACCAAGAATTGGTTGCTCCATAGGAACCAATTCTCTCACATGCCTTTGCTGCGGGAGATCCAGGAAAATAATTCTGATGACTACAAGAATTTCCTGAGGATGTCTGATTCCGTATTTCAGCACCTGTTAGCTTTGGTGTCGCCATATATTACCAGGCAGGACAACGTTATGCGGGAGGCTATCAATGCTAATGTTTAAAAAAGAAGGGGGGTGGGACTTTGAATGAGGCATATAGCGATTTTGCCATAGGCCTACATCCCTGTAAATGGATAAAAACTGGAACAGGTTGGGACTTTAAATGAGATGCGATTTTAGCAATATGCAATTAAGTATAAACATGGAAAATAAATTATATATAACCATGTGACCAGGCTCAGAGTTGTCAACCAAACAGCACTAAACCAAATTAATCTGTCTAACTGATGTAAGTAAAAACAGAGGTTTAATTGCAAGCATTTGCAAATACCTGGGAAGCTGCCGCGCCAACTTCACAGCACTCTGCATGGCTGCAGTCCTAACTATAAATTTAGGGTCTCCTGAAAGGGAGCCCAGGTGTGCTAATCAACAGGCAGAGGACAGGTGATGACCTAAAACCCGCCCCTACCTGTAGTTGGTATGGGAAACGAGAGCACTGGAAAAAAAGAAAAAAGAAAAGTAGGAGTGGAACAAGGACTGCCCAACAAACCAACATACCACCAGACTAAAGGCAGACCAACTCCAACTGGGTCTGCCAGTAAAAAAATGACAATGCATAAAAAAACTGATCAGTGGTAAATCTGTGCAGGCACTACATTCCAATCCTAAATCGCATTTCCATCCCTGGATAATGTTTAAAAAACCTGTTCCAGTTTTTAGCTATCAGTGATAAGCAGAGGCTAGTTGCCACCTTACGTTATCTGGCAACTGGGAGAAGCCTTCAGGACTTAAAGTTCACCACGGGCATCTGCCCCCAGGCTCTGGGCCGCATCATTCCTAATACCTGCTCTGCCATCATCCAGGTTCTGCAGGACGACTATATGGGGGTAAGTTTTCTCCTTTAATCTCACATTTAATGTATTTAATGTATGCTAGTGTATTGTATTTATTTCTTCCTTACATAATTACCATGATTGTAATATGCTGTGAATGTCCCCTTTGCCCCCATGCATGCTGTAAGCTCTTATTGCCCCTTATTTGGCCTACATGCATATTTCCCTTCATTTACCTCCCCAGCATGCTATCCTGGGCCCAAAAACACCTAGCCTAGTCACTTCCCAATGTATTGTGTTATATTAATTGTAATGCTCCCCCCCCCCCTCTAAAATGTGTTGTAAAGTATAGCTTCACCTTTTTTTTTTTTTTGGTTGAACTTCCAAACTCATCTAGCCCCCCCTCTAAAATGTGTTGTAAAGTATAGCTTCACCTTTTTTTTTTTTGGTTGAACTCCCAAAATCATCTAGCCCCCCCCTCAAATTTTGTCAATGGTCCATCAGAGGGGGTGATGGATGTGCTATTAATTTTTTTGGGGGTTTTAAAATGCTCTTTCCAAAAATGTTTGGAATGATAATTATGTCTTTCTATAACCTGCTTGCAATTTTATGTGTAGATTTAATTTTTTAATATTTTTGTTTTGATTCCACAGCATCCGTCCATGCCACAGGAATGGCAGACTGTGGCATCGGAGTTTGTGACGCGGTGGAACTTCCCCAACTGCGGGGGAGCCATCGATGGAAAGCATGTTCGCATCGTGCCACCACCCCGTTCTGGTTCCCAGTTTTTCAACTACAGGGGGTTCAATAGCATTGTGCTGATGGCGGTGGTGTTAGCACAGTATGAATTCCTGTATGTGAATGTGGGGAAGAACGGCCGGATGTCGGATGGGGGAGTCTTCAGACAGACAGAGTTTGCGTTTCGTCTTCAAGACGATGATCTAGCATTGCCACCAGATGCTCAGAATGTGGAAGGATGCCCGTTCGTCTTTTTGGCTGATGAAGCCTTTGGCCAGGGACCCCATCTCATGAGGCCATTTCCCCAGCGCACCCTCACCCCAGAAAAGGAGTGTGTTCAATTACCGGCTGGCTAGAGCCCGAAGAGTGGTGGAGAACACCTTCAGGGTATAATCCACAGCCATTTCCGCCTGTTTCTTACATCAATACATATGGGGGAGCACACATGGAACTACATCATCTTTGCATGCTGCATTTTGCACAACTTCCTAGGGAGACAGTCTCCGACCTATATGGTCACGGTTAGGCCCGAGGCTGGACTTACCTGGACTGAACTGTCATTGCCGGGCCTTGAACCTACTCGTACTGGCTTGCCCCCCCCAAAGTGCCTGTGCAGTCCAGGATCAATATGTGAACTATTTCATGGGTAGGGGGGCCATTCCTTCACAAGCCAATCTGTAAATTTTACTTTTGATTCCAAACCAACAAAAAATCTGTTTAAAACACATTTTTGATGTCTCGCTTGTGTTTATTTTAGCTGTCTACTAAGTTTTCCTAGTGTACTACATGTAGTATCAAGTGTATTTTCACTAACAACTAACAACCATTTCACAGGTAACATCAAAAGTAATCTCATCTTAAGTTGTAGGTTTATTTAGAAAAACAAGACACACTTTATTGTTGGTTTGAACCAAATTTTACTTGGTGCATATTCACACACATTGGGCCAGATTCAGGTACACGTACATTTGCGAAGCGTATCCGAGATACGCTACGCAGCCGTATTTTACCAGGCTGTCTAACGAATTCTGGTAGATTTTTGCCCGTATGTTACGGCGGCGTAGTCTATTTCTCGCCGCGTAATCGAAATACGCGATTAGGGGGCGTGAAGCATTTAAATTAGGCGCGTCCCCGCGGCGATCGAACTGCGCATGCTCCGTTCAGAAATTTCCCGCCGTGCATTGCGCAAAATAACGTCGATACGTCATTCGTTGTTTGAGTAGCGTCGTTTACGGACATTCCTATTCCCGGACGTTTTACGTCAAAAATAAAAAAAGACGCCGGAAAACAATGATATTCGACGCGGGAACGACAGCCATACTTAACATGGGCTGTCTAATATTAGACCAGCAAAAAGCTGGTATAGTTTTACGCAGCAAAAAGATGACTAAAGATGCCGTAAGAGATTGCGATAGACGTTCGTAATTTCGTGGATAGTCGGCAAAAGCTCATTAGCATACCCCGACGCGGAAAACGACGGGAACTCCACCCAGTGGCCGCAATTTTATTGCAGCGTAGATCCGAAGGCGTACGAACACGTAATCCAGTCTAATTGAAGCCCGCAGCAGTATTTTCATGGTTTGAAGTTTCAGACTAGCTAGAAAACGCGCGTAATTTGAAAGTACTCCAGTCTAACACCAGTTAGACAGGAGTTACGGCTCTCTGAATCTGGCCCATTATTTTTATTTATTTTTTTAGTTGCCATAATCTGTCATTTTTATTTTATTTAACAAAACTAAAAACAAAATCTTAGATAGCACAAAATTTAACAATGTGAACCTCTAGGCAATCACATAGAATTGTTACATATCGAACAACATTCTCTATCTGCCCATATAACAATGGGGTGTTGGCACCCCTGGACAAGTCAAAATTTGAGCATGCACGCAGTATTTTTAGGGTCAACATCTGCTATCTGCCATCATGGGTGATCAATGGACGTGTTTTGTGGATGCAACCCCTTCTTCCTTTCACCTATTTAAGGAACGAGGAAGGGGTTGCACCCACAAAACGGACACGGACCTACGGACATAGATATCCCGAGATGGCAGATAGCATATGTTGACCCACTGTGTGCATCCTCAAATTTGGGCTTGATTGAAAAAACAAAAAAATTTGTGTTTAAAACTGGGAACCCAAACATTTTTATTTGCCCCCTAGTCCTCCGTTATGTCCTTCAAGGTTTTATCAATAAATGCTGACATCTCCCTCCTGCAGGCCTTTATTTTTTGGAGAAGATTTTGGGATTTGGCCTTGGAGGATGAAGGCCTTGCTTCTGGCACATAATCATCCCCCTAAAAAAAAGAAAAAAAAGGGGAATTACACATCTGCAGCACTACATCTCATATTACCTGAAGCTGTAGTGACAGATACTGACCTGTTGTGGAAATCTCAAACCCTTCATCCTGAGGTCTGGGTGGACGGGTGGGTGTTGGCTCCATGCGAGGAGGACAGGTGGGTGTTGGCTCCTTTGCGAGGAGGACGGGTGGGTGTTGGCTTCTTGCGAGGAGGACAGGTGGGTGTTTTTTTTTTTTTTTTTTCAAGAGTTTATTAAAGGTCACATAACAAGTCATACATTAGTGCAATAAAACAAGTAGATGAACAAGGCTTGCGGACGCAGCCGCGTCATAACAAGGTGTGAATGAACAATAGTACAAATCGTATAAATTACTGAGAAATACAGATCTCAGATTTCAACATGGAAACAGAACACATGAATAAAATAACAGTTCGCGATGGGAGGAGGGTCACAGTTGTCACTCGTGGTCGAACGGGAAATGAAAGGAGGAACTTGGGGGTGGGGTGAAGAAGATGGGAATGGTCTTGGCAGGAGTAGTCAATTGGCATCCCTATCGTCGTCCACAGCAAGCATCTACTAGGGGGTGTAATGGGGGTCCGAAGCATAGGACTAGTGAGTGGAGGAAGGGGGGGTTTCCATTCAGAAACCTGGCAGGTATGAAGGTTAAATCAGAATGGGTCAGTTGGTGGTGGGAGCAGAACCAGTATGGGGTTGAACGGCAGGACACCACGGAGGCGTGATCAGCATTATCAGTTTTTTCAATGTTATCAGTGTCGCACCGCCTGTCTAGGTAGATAGTGAAGACATTATCCGCTTGTATCCGTCTGTGGTGGTGAAGTGTATCCAGCATGCCCATTGTTCCGTGAATTTCGTGGGCGTGTCTCTGGTTTGGTGGATTAGGCTTTCCATCTCCGCAATATGGCCAATTCGTCGGAACCAGTCCGCTATCGAGGGTGGGGCCGTCGCCTTCCACCTTGCGGGGATGCAGAGCCTCGCAGCATTCACTAAATGCATAGCCAGGGATCGAAAGTACGATTTCGGGGCTAGATGGGAATGGTGCAGTAAGAATTGCTCCGGTGTAAAGGCTAGGGAGAGTGTCGATATGTCCGCCGTGATACGATGGACCTCGCGCCAGAATTCGGTTAGTTTGGGGCACGACCACCAGATATGTAAGAGGGACCCTCTATCGGAGCCACACCTCCAACAGAGCGGGGAGATTGCGGGGGAGATCGTGTGAAGTCTCGTCGGGGTCCGATACCATCGTGAAAACAGTTTGTATGCATTTTCCTGTGTGTGCACATTCACCGTGCCTTTGTGAATGTGCGAAAACACAGTTTCCCATTCTTTGTTTGTGAGATCAATGGAGAGTTCTGTTTCCCATTTCTTGCTGGCCCAATTGTTTTTCGGGGTGATATCAGGGAATAACAGCGTGTACACAAAAGACAGCAGGTGCGACGTTGGGGTGGAGCTCGTGCATATTTCTTCAAAGGGAGTGAGGTCACGGGACCAGGGCGGACGCGGACGCGGAGATTCTAGGAAGTGTCGCAGTTGTACGTACGTCCAGAACGGCAAGGGACCCGATCGCATCCTAGATTGTAGGGCTTCGTAGGGAATGATGCGCTCGCCTGCATAGAAGTGAGTAGCTCGGACATGTGAGTGAGGCCATATGTCTGTTAAAAATGTGGGTGTATGGCCCGGACGAAAGTCGGGGTTCAGTCGTAGGGGGGTCATTGGTCCAAGGCAAGAGGAAAGCCGGTACTTAGTGCATGCCGTTTTGAAGCCAGCTAAGGTTGGAGCGATAAGTGGGTGTGTCCGGCAGGAGGGAGGGAGTGAGGACGGCCTGGTCCAGGGAGTTTGCGCCAATGGAATGGGAGAGAAGGCGTGTTCCAGGGCCACCCATGCTTTTGACTTGGCATGGACGTTCCAGTCGGCCACTCTGGACAGGTGGCATGCAAGGTGGTACCTTTCTACGTCAGGGAGACCTACACCACCCTTCAGTTTTGGAGTCGTTAGTTTGGTATAGGATAGACGGGGGGTCTTCTCGTTCCACACAAATCGTGAGCATGCTGCTCGGTATGTAGAGAAGAAAGTTTTGGGCAGCCTAATTGGGACCGTTTGGAAGAGATATAGCAGACGGGGTAAAACGTTCATTTTAATCGCCGCGGCGCGACCAAACCACGTAAAGGGGCCTGCAGACCATCGTTTAAGGTCAGATTGGATCCGTTGCAACAGTGGTAGATAGTTGGCAGAGTATAAGTCTGGCAGGGATTTCGGGATTTGGATGCCTAAGTAAGTGATCGAGGTGTCTTTCCATTTGAAAGGGAAGTTCAGTCGACATTGGGCAAGCAAGGAAATGGGGAGGGAGACATTGAGGGCTTCAGACTTCGAGAAGTTTATTTTGAAGTTGGACAGGGATTGGAAAGCGTTGAGATCTGCTAGTAGGTTTGGAAGAGTTGTGATGGGGTCTGTCAAAAAGAGGAGTACATCATCAGCAAAGGCTGCGACTTTGTACGTGCGGCGGTCGATATCAATCCCCTTAATGTTAGGGTTAGTCCTGAGGCGTCGTAAGAAAGGTTCAAGGGAGAGGACGAAGATGAGTGGGGATAGTGGGCAGCCCTGTCTGGTCCCGTTGGTGATGGAGAAGGCATCCGATAGGTGACCGTTGACCCGGACCTTGGCGGTGGGGTTGGCATAAAGTGCAAGGATAAATTGGAGCATACGCTGCGGGAGACCCAAAAAAATCAGTACCTCCCGCATGTAGTCCCAGGCCACTCTGTCGAATGCCTTCTCCGCATCAAGGGACAGCAGGAACCCCCTCTGTTTTTGTGTCGTGAGCCAGTGGTGGATGGAGATGGCCTTGAGGGTGTTATCTCTAGCTTCCCTGCCGGGGATGAAGCCCACCTGGTCTAAGTCGACCAGTCCCGGCAGGAGAGGCAGGAGCCGGTTTGCCAGGACTTTGGCATACCATTTCAGGTCAACATTCAGTAGGGATATAGGCCTATAATTCGAGGCCAATAAGGGGTCCTTTCCGGGCTTAGGGATCACTGTAATGTGGGCTGTCAATAGGTCACGAGGAGGGGGGGTGGCCGAGGGGTCTAACGTGTTAAAGGCTGTGAGAAAGCGGGATATGAGTATGGGGGCAAAAGATTTGTAGTAGGCCACTGTTAGTCCGTCGGGGCCCGGGCTTTTTCCGGGTTTCATTTGTTTCAGGGCAGCTTCGGCCTCTGTCATCGTCAAGGGGGAGTTCAGGTCAGCTGCCTGATCAGGTGAAATGGGCTTGGGACTATGTTCAGTCAGGAAAGCCTTGATGGCCGCCTGCCGTACGTGCGAGTCATCTGGGGAGTCCGATGGGTGTAGGTTATACAGCTGAGTGTAGTAGGTGACGAACTGTTGCGCTATGTCAGGGGGAGAGGATAGCTTTTGACCTGACGGGTCAGTAATTGAGTGAATGGTGGTGGACGCTCTTTTCGCCTGAAGAGCCTTGGCCAGCATGCGTCCCGACTTATTACCAAATTTGTAAAAGACCCGTTGGGAAAGAGCATATTTGCGTTTGATTTGTTTGTCTAGCAAGTCTAAGAGTTCCTTTCTGGCAGATTGAAGCATAGATAGAGCGGAAGTCGCTAGGGATCGTTTATGTGTCTTTTCAAGCCCATGGATTCAGGCGGTAAGTTCCGCAAAGTGTTGTTTACGCTCTCGGTTACGCTTGGCCGCCGCTGCCATCAGAACTCCCCGGATCACACACTTGTGTGCTTCCCACGTTGTGATAGCTGAGGTGTCACCCGGAACGTTCTCTAGAAAATAATGAGACAGAGTTTGTTGTACATCTGCCACGACTACGGGGTCAGTGAGGAGCGAGGGATCCAGCTTCCAAGAGTACGTCGAATTGCGTCGTGCGGGCAGGGTGACAGTAAGCGATATCGGGTGGTGGTCGGAGAGAAACATCGGGTCAATAGAGGCTTTACTCAAAACAGGCAAGTCTGCCTGTGATAGAAAAAAGTAGTCGATTCTCGAATACTTCTTGTGCGGGGGTGAGAAGAAGGTGAAGTCCTTATCAGTCGGGTAGAGAGTACGCCAAGTGTCATGTAGAAGCAGTGATTGGAGGTGGGCTTTAATAGATTTAAGGGTTACGTATTTGAGGGAGGATGTCCCGGTGGACGTGTCGAGCAGTGGGTCTAGGGGGACATTAAAATCTCCCCCTAAAACAAGCATTCCTTCCTGGAAGGATGACAAAATCGTGGCGATGCTGTTGAAGAATGAGACCTGCCGGGTGTTTGGGGCGTATATGTTGGCTAATGTGACGGTCCTGCCATACATGGACCCCTTAACAATGACATATCGGCCGTCGTCGTCCAGTAGCGTGTCTTTGAGCTGGAAGGGACAATTTTTTGCTATGAGTATGGAGGTTCCCTTAGACTTAGAGAGAGGTGTTGTAGCATGAAACCCTGTGGGGTATCGGAAATTGTGTAGTTTCGGCGCGGCGTCCCTGCGAAAGTGTGTTTCTTGTACGAAAACGATATCTGCCCTGTTACGGTGCATAACCTGAAGGAGTTGCGATCTCCGTTCAGGAGTGTTAAGGCCACGGGCATTGAGGGACACTAATTTGAGCGTGGGTACTTCCGCTTTGGAAGGGACGGGGGCCATCTTATCACCAGCTGTTCCAAAGCAGAGGTAGAAACAGAGAGGTCGCGGAAGGGACGATGCGACACTGGAGTGTAGTGAGCGTAAGGTAGTAGGGTATGGGTGCTGACCGCAAGGAAAAGTGAGTGAGGAGAGGGCTCGTCTTTGAGTATATCAGGTAGAGGTGTGGGGAGGGGGGGACAAGGGAGGAGTGACAACAGTCGGTCTAGGGTTTGGGAGGATATTAATCCGTAGAACGGTGAGGAGTATCCCACCGGTCTATTATCGTGTAGGCCAGCTACCGGAATACTATCGGAGAAGGTCAGTGGTGTGTTTACTTCCTGTGGGTGATGTGACAGAAGAGGAGGGAAGGGCCACTGTTGGGAGGTTGTGATTGTCTCGGAGGAGAGTCTAAGGAGAGAGGTCGACAGACCAGTAGCCTCTATGGTAGGAGAAGGTAGGAGATCATCTCTCGTCTGTTAAGGGCATAGATTAGAGGTTAGAGTCGCCCGACAGCCGAGGATCAACATGGCGGGTGTCGAGGGAGGGCGGATGTCAGAGCCGGAGGCCCTTCCGGGCTGCAGCACTTAATGTACCATAACCAGAAAGGGCCGCCTTGGCCGCTGCATCAGGGACCCAGCAGCCCGGAGTCCACCCGTAATGGGCATCCATCGTGGGTGGTTCCAGCAGCGTACCGCACGACCCATAACAAGAAACAGCGACTGAAGGCCATAACTGAGAGAGGCATCAAAACTTGAAACTGTAAAACTTTAAGATTTTAAAACTTTAAACCAGTAAACCTGAGAATCACTTACAGTCCGTCAGAATTGTAACAGTATAATTTTGCAGTGTTCCAGAGCTTTAAACAAATATTCCCAGGAAACTAAACGTGAAATTGAGTGGGTCCATACTGAATTGTCAGAAAGGAGGGGGAGGAGGGGGAGGGGAAGGCGGGGGTGAAGGGGGAGGAAAAGGGAAGGAGGAGAGGAGGAGAAGGGAATGTGGAGGGGGGGTAGGTGGGAATGTAGGCATGGGACTTGAGGTGTGATAGGGGGGACATGGGACTGCATGTATACGACCCTAAGAACCGTACGAGGTCGCCAGAGCAGCGTAGGCAGTGGGCCATATTGCAAAGGGAGGGGTAGGGGGAATGACACATAACGGTCTAATGGGCATGGCACAGTCGCATGCAGCTAGCCTCCCATAGCGGGGGTAGTATGGCTCGTGTATGCGGAGGCAGTTGTCTAGGAGTATGTATGGAGCGGCAGGACCTGCAATACACGGGGGACGGAGGCATAGGGTTAGGTGGGGGGTGGAGCGGAGTATGCCTTTGACGGAAGGCGCTTTGGGGTATAGAGCCGAGCTGCGAGCAGTGGGGTTGGGGAGGTGCACATAAACTCAGAGATAATTGTGGTAAACATTAAAGCAGTACACATATGAAAAGGTCCATGTATACTTAGCTGTCCGTGGAATGACACTGTGTTCTGCAGTAGTCTGTAGCTGCAATGCAAGCCACCATTGCGATTGACAGGGGGTCATGTAAAGGCAGTTCAGTACAGCATTGGTGGAGCGAACATCATCTCGGAGAATGCAGATGTATGTGTCAGATGTTGGCCCGGGTGGTTCATCGGGACTTATGGTCCATTAAGGGTTCTCGTCAGAAGAGTGTAGTGGGAGAAAGGGCAGGGGCGCGGGGTCAAGCGCTGCCTCAGCTCTGTGTTCATAGGGGTAGAGGTCCCGAGCGCCTGCCAAGGGGTGAAAGGGGGTCAACCCCTAGAGGGTGCAGGGCGAGTCTGCCAGCCAGGCCAACTGAATGGTGAGATCCGGGGAAACAAAGCAACGAGCCAATGGGGTGGAAATGCAGGATACGACAAACATTGTCACAGGGGAGTCTTCCAGAGGCGTTTAAGAGTGAGGATGTGAGTGGTCTGTGTAGCAGGAGATCACGTCTCGGGAGTAAGTCTGTGTCCGTTGGGGATTGGAGAAGGTAATGGAGTAGGTGGTATAGGAGTGAGGGAGGTAGGGAAGCAGGAGCATAGTCTAACCTTCCGGTATGGACCCATCTTGGAAGAGCCGTCTATCCTCAACGACCTCGGCGTGCTCTGCGGGGAAGCGGTGCTGAGTGCGGGCTTAGGGGATGATTCCCAAGTTGAGAGGCGGCTGGCGGGGGCTCCCTGTCGGAGGAAGGCGAGCGGCGTCTTCTGTATCGGGAGGTTTGCGCATCCATCGGTTCCTCTCTGGGGGGTCTGCGACTCATGTCAGGTACGTCAAATTCGGCATACCAGTTGGGAAGGGCTACGAATGGGATGTCCATAGCCCGGCAGAAGTCATCTAGTTCCTCCGGGACTCGGAGGAGCGCCGAGCGCCCAAGACGTGAGGCGGAGAGGGCGAAAGGGAACTTCCAGCGGTACTGGATTCCCTGCATTCGGAGGATGTCCAGCAGAGGGCGGAGGTCCTTGCGATGGCGAAGGGTGATAGCAGACAGGTCCTGGTAAATCTGGATCGGGCGACCTTCACGTTCCAGCCTGGGTTTTCCACGCGCTTTTCGCAAGATATCTTCCTTCGTCTGGAAGCTCTCCAGGCAGCAGATGATATCCCTCGGCGGGTCCGCATCCTTACCACGCGGCCGTAGAGCTCTGTGGATTCGCTCCATTGGGATCGGCGTTTGCAGAGGCCTATCCAGGACCTGGTTAAAGAGGTCCGTTATCGCAGGCAGGATATCATCTGGCTCCACCGACTCAGGTAGGCCTCTTACCCTCAGGTTCCGTCTGCGGCCTCTGTTATCCAGGTCTTCCACGTGTCTCTGGAGGTCCCGGAGCTGTAGGGTGTGGGTGTCCAGCTTATGACTTGTCCTCCGTAGGGCCGTCTGATGGTGGGCCGCGGTGATCTCTATCTCTTGTACTCTAGTGGAGATGGCGCGCATCTCGCGGCTGAGGTCTGTAATGGCCGCGAACAGCGTGTTCTTTATGTCAGCAGCAACGGCATGGAGATCCGAAAGGCTTGTGTGTGCAGAAGAGCCTGGGGTCCCGACACCCAGACCGGGTGGGGATAAGGCTGATGGCGTTAGGACGATGTCCGACGGTGGAGGGGTGGGTGCCGATGCGTGAGGTGGCATTGCCATATTGGATCTTTGGGCCCGGAACATGTCCGGTATTTGCTGGGCTAATCCACCGGTCGTGTCCCTCGGGGATCGTGATCTTGAGGCTGAGGGGTGTCGGGAAGAGGTCCCCATCACTCAGGGGGGTAAAGCTCTCACTTGTCTCCTAGAAAGGCTGATGAAAGGCTGTGGTCTGTCGGAGCTCAGGGATTAGGCGTCCATCTTCTCTCAAGGCAAGCCACGCCCCCGACAGGTGGGTGTTGGCTCCTTTGCGAGGAGGACGGGTGGGTGTTGGCTTCTTGCGAGGAGGACAGGTGGGTGAGGGCTCCTTGCGAGCTTGACTTTTATGTGGCTCAGAGGAGTGGTATCCTCCCAGTCTTCTGTCCCCTATGAGAATGAAACAAAAATTATATTTATCACACACACATATTTGAGGTGAAAAAACTGAATATTAAACATTGCTTGGAAGTGGGGTACATGTTTGGGAATTTACAAGCAGAAGACATGTTTTTTTTGCAATCTCTATTCTTATATACTCACCTTTTTGGGACACGTTTCACATATGTAGACACCCACAAAAATGCACAGGAGCACCTGTGTGGGTCACCCTAAAAAGGTTGTTCTGGTGGCCCAAACTAGTGCTCCTGAGTGCAGATGTGTTAAAAGCTGAGGAGTGTCCTCTCCTTAATAAGACTGATCAAATTTGGATATGAATTGTAGGTCCAAACATATGAGGTAGACACCTATTTAAAGATCCTTTGGGAATATAATCAAGCCAAGATTAAATAAGTTAACCCTGTCTCTTCTCAAAACATTGTATGTAGTGGACGAATGGATGTGACTGAAACAAACGTTTTTTGGAAGGTCCTATATGCATAAAAAGCAACAACATGGAGCAAAATGCAAGTTAGGAAAAACAATAATGATATAGGGACACAGGAGAAGTACTTACTTTTTCCAAGCATTTTCTGGATGCTCCTTAGTTGTTCTGGCTCCCGAAGTTTGATCTGACCACCTCTTTCGCAGTTGTTCCTTAGAACATTTGACTCCAAAATGGCTATCGAGACTGGTTTGCACCTTCTCCATTATTTTGGCCTTCCTAACATTCGGGTGGGTATAGGGGCCATGCTTGGCATCATAGTCCGACCTTTGCAAAATGTCCACCATTTCCACCATCTCCGCATATGACATGTTAGTTGCCTTGAATCTGGTGCTCTGCGTTTCGGACGGTTTGTCCTCAGGCTCCAGGCTTGGGGTGCGAACTTATAAGGACAGACACCTGCTCCTCATCAGACTCCGCCACATCATAGATTCTTGAAGAACTAGGCCAAATTGGAGCCACCTGCTCGTGTGACACCGCCACTTCGGGTTTTCGTGATGAGCTAGGCCTCCTCACATACACCTGCTCCTCGTTTTCTGATGAAGATGACCGATTATCCGACACCTGGTCAGCAAATTCCGCAATGATGTAATTTTCTGATGAACTTGGCCGAATCCGACACCTGGTCAGCAATTTCTTCCATGACCTCGTTGTCAGATGAACTTGGCCGAGTATCACGCACCTGTTCAGTTAATTCCTCCATGTCATTTGCGCGCCGAAAGAGAAGGGGCAGGGAAACATCGAGTGGGCGACGTGTGCAGAGTGTCATGCATGCGTAGTGTATATAACGATTTGACACACATGTGTCGTACGTACGTTCAGGTGCGAAGGAAGACCTTTGAACGACGAGCGTGTGGATGAAGGTATGTTTTGAACTTGGGACATCAGTGGCCTAAACTGCTAATAGATTTAAGGGCTATATGGGAATAAAGATTACTAGAGTTTCTAGACTGTGATTGACATTAGTTTTTTTGGCTTTGTTTTTGTCTGACAGACAACATGAAACCCTTCAAAGAAAAACCATTCCTGGCCGAATTCATAGACAAATTAAGGGAGCTACCTGTTCTTTGCGCCACAAAAGACCCAATACACAGGAATAAAGAGCTAAGGGCAGCAGCACTGAAAAGCCTGCTCCCATTTGTGCACACAAAGATTCCCCATGTAACAGCTGAACAGCTGGAGACTAAAATTTTGACCTTGAGAGGCACATACAGAAATGCACGCAAGAGGGTACTGGATTCTCAGAGGTCAGGAGCATCAGCAGTGCAGGTATATGTCCCGAAGTTGTTGTATTACAGCAGAATGTCCTTTCTGGATAACCACCTTGAAGTAAGGGAATCCCTTTCCAGCCTTCCCCCCAGACAACCTACAAGAAAAAACACAAGACAAGCCTCCAGCCTTCCCTCCAGCCTTCCCTCCAGCCAAGCTGATCCTCCTCAAGGAGACCCCTCTCAGGAGCAAGAGGAGCCTTCCATCCTGTAGGAAGATCCGGATTTGGCTGTCTGGAGCCAGGTATAGTACTTTAAATGTGTATTTTTTGTTTTAAAAAATGCAGCAAAATAGATGTTAATATGTTAAAAAAAAAAAGTTTGATGTAAAAGTGTTTTGCATATCAATAGTCAGTAGTGGCCGAACAAGTTGGGGAGAAAATAATGCAAAATTCTGTGGTCATAATGATTGGCTTTTCAAATTCTGTAAAATGCATTTGAAACAGTCATGAGCTGAAAATTGTGTGTGATTTTTGAACACAAAATTCAAACTGTCCCCTTTTCATACACAGGAGGACATCAGCCAGGAGGAGGGTCAGAAAAATGCCAGACAGGAGGAGGCCAGGGTGAGTGATACAGAGTAGGTGGCAGGAGTGAGTGTCACAGAGGAGGTGGCAGGAGTGAATGTCACAGAGGAGGTGGCAGGGCCAAGTGGCAGCACAAGGTGCCAGGTGCCTCCTATCCGCCTTCCTACCAGAAGGGCCAGGAGGGATATGAGGGTGAGTGAGGCATCACTGGCCCTGATTAAAGAGGCACAGGCCACCCTCCAGCTGCCTACCAGCCCTGAAGAGGGCTATGGGACCCTTGTGATGGCCAAAATGGCCCAGATGAGCGAGGACCAGCGCCTCTTATTTGAGCCCCTTCTCATCAGTTTGGCGAATAAGGGGGTGAGGGGCCTACTAACTGAGGACACAGTTATTTGTTGCCACGGCCATCCTCCCCCACCAGCTTCTTCCCAACCTCCTCCTTCTTCTCCTTCTTCATCATCTCATCCACCTCCTCCTCCCCCCCTTCTTCTCCTCCTCCTCCTTCTTCTCCTCCTCCTTCTTCTCCTCCTCCTCCTTCTTCTCCTCCTCCTTCTTCTCCTCCTCCTTTTTATTCTCCTCCTTCTTCTTCTCCTCCACCTTCTTCTTCTCTTCCACCTCCTCCTCCACCTTCTTCTCCTCCTGGCACGAGTACACCTTTAGTGGCACAGCCTCCAGCCAAGCAGAAAAGGAAGGCTGCAGAGAAGGCTGCAGAGAAGGTTGCAGGGCAGGCTGCAGAGCAGGCAGCAAGGAAGGTTGTCCGGAAGAGCAAGAAGTGAGGGCTTTGCTTCAAGGTGGTCTGACAGAAGGTAGTCTGCTGTAGTACCACAACCTTGGGACATCTATCTGACCTGCTGCTGTTCATGACCTCTGGGAGTCCAGGAACAGATTGGGCTCCCTCCTGTATGTGCCTCTCAATGTCCCAATTTTAGTCTCCACACAAGTGCACAAATGGCAGCAGGTTATTCAGTGCTGCCTTCTATTTATTTTCTTTATATCCTTTCCCAGAATAAATGGACATTTTTGGTTTACAGTTCATACTTGTCTATGTGTTTTTCATCTATCCAAAAATGTAGCTTGGGAGTAGGCAGGTTAACTTAAAAAATGTAGAAAAGGTCTAATTATAAAGGGACAGATCAGATAAGACCAAACAATAATGTTACATTGGTGGTAACTTGAAAAAATAAAAATAAAAAAAGGAGATGACGAGAAATTAAATCATAATAAAAATCATAATAAAAATGAAGATCTGTATTTGGCAAAAAATATGGCCTCTATCAAATATTCTGAAATATTCATGAGATCAGCATGAAAAAAGGTTACAAAAAGTTAGTCAGAACTCTACCATTTTAAAGATGGTTTTAAAGCGGAGCATTTAAACTATGCAATACAGTAGTTTTTGCAGCGTGACGAATGTGCTATCTCTATTACAAACACTACTTTTACCGAAGGAGCGCTCCCGTCTCATACTTTATTCTGAGCATGCGCGGGTTTCTTAGCATACACACGATTGTGTTTCTCGACGAAAACCAGTCCGACGAGGAACACGCCGAGGAAATCGAGACTCCCGTTGAGGAAAAAGAGAACTTGCTCTCTTTTTTCCTCGTCAAGTTCCTCGACAGTTTTCTCGATGAAAAGCATGCACACGACTGTTTTCCTCTGCAAAAAAAGCTCTCCCACCAAGTTTCTTGATGGATTCTGTCGAGGAAAACGGTCGTGTGTACGCGGCCTCAGACATTTTTTTTCTGCAAAGGTGATGCTGGCTTATAGCATGAGGCCTTATAGCTAGATCCTGTCGATTTTTTTTTTTTTTTTTTTAATATTGACCGTAAAGAAAGGCATGCAAGAGTAATAATTTGCTAGTCACTGTAAAGTCACCTTGTGTTTTCCAACCGAAAGAATCCAAATTGTATAATAATCCACATAGAAAAAGTCCACATAGTTTATTCTACCCAACAGCATGTTTTTGCTTATTTTATGCTATAGCAATACCTCAACAGCCAGATGAGACTGCATTTATGTAAATGGGGGCATAGAGCCTTTCTATGATGCATAGGGGCTTACTGAAAGTTATCATCAAAGGAAAATGAGTGAAGCACAGGGATGACCTTGAATGTGCCCTCAGTCCTTCTGAGCGGGAGGCGAATCAGCTGCATTATGCCAAATCAGAGATCCTGTAATTATAAGGCTAATAGCTATTTCATAGCTAATAGAGCCAAACATCCTTGGCTCCATACAAATCCATTACAGGATAAGTCTGCAAAGATAGTGCTCTTTTATGTGTGTGTATGTGGGTACAATATATAATATATATATGTGTGTATATATATATATATATATATATATATATATATATATATACATACATATATATATCTCCTGTATGTGTGTGTGTGTGTGTATATATATATATATATATATATATATATATATATACTGTATATTAGGCAGTGTTGCTCTTCATTTTGTTTTCGATGTACTGAAAGTCATCAGACATCTAAATGTTTTTGTCTATGCCTAATTCTTTATTCTTTCTAAATGTGGACAATCCACTTCCCCCAGACTGTTTAAAATATTCATTGTTTACATGACATGCTATTAAGAATTAAAAGTGATTGTTGACCACAAATTAATGTATAATTTATTGCGTCTTGAAACACTGGATAAATTTGACTGCTGATAATGTATTTTTTTCCCGCTGAGTCAGGCTCTAGAAAAATAATTCTGCTTAATTTTATCAAAGGTTTTTTTTTTTTTTTATCTGTTTCAATCATTTTTATTATTTGAAAAAAAAGGACAAATACATTTTGTTTTTGCAAAATCAAGCACAAAACTGAAATAATGAAAAGGAAGGAAATTGTTTTCAATCTTTTTAAACCTACAGCTTTTAATAAAATTATACCTGGTGGTCCTGTGATGAAGGTCTTTGTCTTGGGCACGTCTTTTAAGGGATAGGTTCACCTTTTGTAATATGTTACATGTTATACCCATATTCTTCTCCAAACAGCTCGCTGTCAGAATAAAAAATATAAAAAAACAGTGCAGGGCTCTGCCCGCTAGGCTGTATCATTCATTTGCAGTGTTTTGTGAATGTAAAAACTACAAGTACTGTCAGCTTTTGCAGCTGTTGGATTTAGTTCTCAATGAACTATCAGGATGCTGTTGAGCGCTGTAGGTAGTTCATTGAGCTTCCTGCCATTCAGTAACTGCCTGCCCGTATTGGAGGTACAGGCAGACAGCTACACAGAGTGTCGGACCGTTACATTACTCCCATGATCTGCTGATAGTGGCTGCAATGCTTTACATGATTTTACAGGCTTCTAACAAAAAATATTAAATGCATAAGTAGCACACCCCACGTAGAAGCTGCAGATAAAAGGGATCCCCCACTTTTGCACAGCCATGCACGCCAAATCTTTACAGCTACATTGAGTCAAAAAACAGTCCTGAGCTTTGTTTATATTGTTTATTAAGGGGTTAATGACTTGAATAGGGATGGTAAGTGCCCACTTGACTTTAGCAAACTTCAGGAACAACTTCCTATATACATCTATTTACAGTTTCCTCTTCACTCTCCTGCACACTCTTGGCCTCTGCTGGTACACGAATGGGGAAACTTTACAGTTTCCTTGTCAGTTCAGTAGCAGCCCATTACAGGTAGGAATAGCCATTTCAGGTGGAGTGACACCCCATGTAACTTTCCCTTCTGCTTCTTTGTGGTCACTGATCCCAGCACCACTTCTTCAAGCCCTGCCAACCCCCCTGGCTGCAGCTGCCTCCTGGCTAACTCTCACGCCAATCCACCCAACTGACCTTTAGGAGATCTCTCAGGGGAAGGACTGAAGACTTAAGCTCATCACTGTCTTCAAGGGAGATTGGCTACATGTGGCAAGCTCCACCCTTTGTTAGTTTCAACCAGTGATGAATTACTCACTCTGTTCTCTCTTTGCTCTCATGGCTCCGGGAAAGATTCCTCTTTTGGCTTTGACAGGATCCTTCCAGCACCCGAGCCTCAACCTATGGCAGGACACCCACCCCAGACTAGAAGGTACCTCTCAGGGCCACTGACAGCCTCCTCAAAACTGCAATTCCATCTTCCACCTGACTACCCTTGCTGGCATGACTTATATATATTTAAAGGCTCCAAGGCTTTCTGCCAGACCCACTCCCTGGCATTGGCCAGGGACCTCCAAACACGATGAGCAGCCCCTCCTAGTCTCTACTCAATATCTTTGAGAACATTCTCCAACAAGGCCCAGGCCTAGGGCAGCATTTTTTCGGCTTGCATTACACTGTTAGGTAAATTAGTCTATAAAGTGGCCGCTCGGCTTCCGCCTGGCATTCTGCAACTCCTATCATCCTGGACCACAAATCTTACTCACTGTGCTATGTTTCTTTTGCGCCATTGGCATGGTTATATTTTCTTAGTCCTCTCAATAAAATTATCAGAAATTTGTGCTTAAAGTAGAACTATAATCAACACTTTTTTTTCATTTTGAATATAGTAAGGGAGGGTTATAGCCCCTGTCAGTTTATTTTTTTACCGTCCCTGTCCAATTGCGGAGATTTCCCTTCACTTTCTGCCCCATAGCCAAACAGGAAGTGAGGGAAAAGCTATGCAAATTAAGGAAATCCATTGCCCACCCCAGGGCCCTCAGAACTAGTGTCCCCCCCCCAAAAGTTTCAGGACGGGTCTTAAAAAAACGGGGTGTGGCCTTGACAGGAAGGGGTGGGTCATATTTAAATTAGGAGGTGCAGAAGTTTAGTCAGGCCTAGTGCAGCACAAAACCTAAATACACTACTGCCTCCAGCCCTGACCTCTAATAAACCCTGACCCAATTAAGACACACATACAGTATCTCACAAAAGTGAGTACACCCCACACATTTTTGTAAATATTTTATTATATCTTTTCATGTAACAACACTGAAGAAATTACACTTTGCTACAATGTAGAGTAGTGAATGTACAGCTTGCATAACAGTGTAAATTTGCTGTCCACTCTGTTTACCTCTTCTGCCTAGAACCAGCCTCCCCTTCTCCTGTGCCCTTTGGAGTGCCTGCTCTGTTTGTAACAAACTCACCACCCTCAATGACCTATTTATCACAAACTCCCTGAACCTACTTGCAATTACTGAGACCTGGCTTCAAGAATCTGACTTTCCTTCTACTGCTGCCCTCTCCTATGGTGGCCTCATGTGAACTTACTCTCCCAGGCCTAGTGGATGGAAATGAGATTGTGTTAAAATCCTACTATCCCCTCAAAGCACTTTTTAGGTTCTTCATCCAACCCCTTCTCTGTCCCTCTCCTCATTTGAAGCTCACTGTATTCTTCTATTTTCTCCAGTTTCATTGAGAATTGCTGTGATCTATCGGCCTCTTGGACCTGTAGCAAGCTTCCATGACGCCTTCTCTGCCTGGCTTCCCTACTTTCGCTCTTCTGAAATTCCAACAGTCATTCTTGGCGACTTCAACATTCCTTCTTAATCTTAACACTCCCTTTACTTCTAAACTGCTGAGCCTAACCTCCTCTTTTGACCTAAAACAATGGACAAATGCTTCTACTCACTCTGATGGCAACTGCCTTGACCTCATATTCTCCTACCGCAGTGAAGTGAGGTGATGGTACTCAGAGTATGCTTCAATGGTCATAGGTTGTCAAAGTAGTTTACAAAAAAATGGCGGATGGGACACCAACATATAAGAGAGCGATGAAAGAGGAGAGAGAGAAAAAAAAAGGAGGGGGAAAAAGGAAAGGTTAAAGTGGGGGATTGTGGGGGTAGGGAGGATGGAAGAAAAACATGATCCTGTTGCCCTTTGGCCTCAAGCATCTTGACTCTGTCACACTTCCCTACTGTCAGGGCCTGGATTTGAACCTGGACATTCTGCTGTGTCAGGCAATGACGCTTCTTGCTGTGGCAACCTGGAATGCTAAAGAGTTCCCTGGGCAATTCCTTGAATGGTCTTGCCTTTAATCTTGTTTGTCCTGAACCTTGAACTCTTTGCTCCTTCCATAAACTTCCTGATTTAAGCCATGTCTCTAAATGTTCTGTTTGCTAGATTATTGTGCTCTCTCTCTCGAGTCAGTATCTTGCTTTTGTCTTTCCGGCTGCTGTCCGTATCTTTACTACGACTCATTACTGACCCTTGGCTTGTTCCTCAACTACAATTGAGCTTGACCCCAACCTGTAATTACTTGTTACCACCCTTTGGCTTGTTTACTGACTACATTTCAGTTTCATTCTTACCTGCTATATGCACTACTGGATCCCAGCTTGCTCCCCTCCTGGTGGGGCGATCCTGAGGACCGCAACCTAATACTAACACGCAGCTAAACCCATCTCCATAATCAGGAGCTCTAGTGAACACTGGTTATTACTTATACTCTACACCTTAGATGAGCCTTCTTTTTTTGCCAGGGTGACTTGATTGTATAGCAATCCTGCTGGTCGGTGGGGTCCATCTACTGGCCTCTAAGCCTGACTCCTGACCGGTGACACCTAAATGTGAATAGTCACCAAAGGCAACTATTCATGTTCAAGCCCAAAGCGGAAGGAATTATGTCCACCAATGGCTTTGATTTCTGAGGATAAAATAGCAATTTGTAAAGTTTTCTATCCAATCATTTCAATGTCCTAGGCACTAGCTCAGGAATATTATGATAGGGGTCTGTACACCAATAGAAATAGGGCCAGATTCACGAACACTTGCGCTGGAGTATTTGGATATGCGCCGCGTAACTGTGCTGATGCGCCGACGTTTCTATGTGCCCGTACCCACCAAACTAGATGCGCCCAATAACGGCTCATTTGCGACCGGCGGAACGTTCCGACGCCAGAGTATCGTCAGCGTTTATTTTCGCTGGGCGCATCAGTCGCGCCCATTGATTTCCCCTGCAAATATGCAAATGAGGGAGATTTCCCAATTCACGAACGGATTAGCACCATACGCTGGCTACATGCGCCGCGCGTATCTGATCCGTCCAGCGCAAAGTTATTTCTACAAAAGGCTGCTTTATCTTTACTCCAGACGGTCACAGGTCAGCAGGAGAGCAGCTACAGCAGCGTTACCGACGATAGGAGCTTGCTGAGCACCCCCACTTGCAAGGACAACACCTCTGTGTGCCAACATGCCAGGGGCACTCGTGGTCCTAGAACTACTGATGGGTCCCCTGGAACCAAGAAGGCGGGCACGTGAGAGGATATACCGCACTCGTATGAACCTCTTTGGCATGGGGGATGAGGAGGTGTATCGCCTCTTCAGATTCAGCCCTGATGCAATACTTGAACTAACCACAACCCTGCAGGATGACATCACCAGCAAGACACACCGATCACAAGCAGTGCAGCCACTGGTGAAGGTCCTGGCAACACTCCATTTCCTTGCAAGTGGATCATTCCAGCGTACAAGTGGAGTGGTGGCTGGGATGTCACAGTCCTCCATAAGCAGATGTGTGCACCAGGTTGTCCCTGCAATCCTCAGACGCATGTCCAACCAGTTCATCAGACCCACCACTGAGGAGCTGCGGCAGAAGGCAATGACAGATTTCTACAACATTGCCAGATTCCCACGCACTGTGGGGGCCATTGATTGCACACATGTGGCCCTACAGCCCCCCAGTGCCACAGAGCACATATACCGCAATCGGAAGCATTGGCATTCCATCAACGTACAGGTGATAGCCGATGCCCAACGCCTCATATGGCACGTCCGTGCCAAACACCCCGGGTCCAGCCATGACAGTTTCATATACCGTCAGAGCCCCATCCCAGCAGAATTTAACCAGAACATGTATGGGGACAGCTGGCTGGTTGGTGAGTGACATGGGAGTCAGGCATGACTATCCCCTCCCGTCATGCACAACAGAAATCGCACATGCATGACTAACATTCTCCTGTCTTTTACCTTACAGGTGACTCTGCATATGCATTGGGACCCCATCTAATGACTCCTTTCCGGAACCCCCAAACCAGAGGAGAGAGAAAATACAATGAAGCACACATCAAAACCCGTGCAGTGGTTGAGCAAACATTTGGGCTCCTGAAGTCCCGTTTCCGCTGCCTGGATAAGTCCGGGGGGGCCCTATTGTATTCCCCTACCTTTGTGTGTCAGATCATCGGTGCATGTTGCATACTACATAACTTTGCTATGAAAAAAGGCCTGCATATTGACATACGTGATGACCTGACCCCCGACCCACACAGTCCCCCCCTGCCAGAGGACACCCAGTCTGCTGATGGAAGAGCAGTCAGGAGGGTCCTCGCCGTAGGCATCTTTGGACACTAAACCAAAACATTAATTACACAGACAGTGCACGCGTGTACACCACTGATGTCCCTAGATCACACACACCACATGCACATCGCATTGGATTAGCCCAAGTCCAGCATGTAGGAGTTGGGAGCAGTAACGCCAGCGTCAAGGCCCCAATGATGTCACTGTCCATTCACACACCTTTCACACGTCATTCATACAGCCGTGGGGTTCACTTCACCACCACGGCCGAGGGTGACACCCCTTACTTTCAGGAGTGCCACCCTCTCACATTCACACACCATTCACACTGTCCCCTGCACTCCTGACCGTGTGCAGTACAAAAATAAATTAGAAAGATCATATCCTGATCAATACAAGAAAAATAATCTCATAACCTGAGAAAAAAAAAAAATAAACTCATGACCTGAGTATGTCAAAAATAATAATATAAAACCAGCAACAAAAAAAAGGCCTCATCGGGGATGCCGGGGGCTTCTTCTGGGGGCCCCTCTCTGGCTCCGCAGCTGCCTGGATGGAGTGGGTGGGGGTGGGGGGGCATCTGGAGGTGGCTGATCCCCAGGTGGGCCACTCCTGGCAGGTGTGGCCTGCGTGCCCTCCAAGGCCCTGGCTATCCGTCCAAGGTATGTGTTCGTCTGGGCCTGCATCCGGAGCTGACGGGTCATCTGGTAATGCTGGGCCCGCCGACTCAGCCTCCCCTGCTCACGGATGGCAGCACTGTTCCCATGGATGGCAGCAGTGTTGGCCTGGACGGCTGCAGTAAGGTGCTGGATATCCCCCTGCACCTCCCCCAAAGTGGTGACCACTGCAGCGCAGTTAGAGCTGACATCCTGCACTGCGTTGCTGAGGTTGGCAACGGAGCCCAGGCTGTCAGACACTTTCTGCAAGTGGTCCGCTATGGCCCCCATTTGTTCTGTCTGTCTGGCGTGATCCCTCGCCAACTGGTCCTGGACACCATCAGACACCCCCCTGGTCTTCTGGGTCGCCTTCCTGGGGCCCGAAGATGGATGTCCTCGGGTGGAAGGTGTCGCCCTTGAGGGGCTTCCAAGGATGGGGGAGGGGACGACAGACGGGCCAGGAGAAGGGGAGGAGACAGACAAGACTAATGAAAAGTCCTGCTCTGCCACAGCAGGATCTTCCACAACCACCTCGGCAGGTGTGGTGTGGCCACTCTCCTCCTCCACAACCTCTTCACCACCCAGTGGCTCGGGCACATGATGGCGTGGGGGGGATGGGGTGGAATGCAGGCTGACAGATGATGGCCCAGCTCCGTCATCTGTGGATGACACAAAGCAGACACATGTTGGTGGTCCCACACACTTGGCACATGTCCCCCCCCCACCCCCCCAAATGCAAAACATCAAATAGGGGATTATAAAACACTTACCTGTCCTTGTGCCTTCCTCCACGGAGTCATAGCCTGCGACCCCCTCCACCTGCTCCCTCTCCAGGCAGCGAGCAACCACCTCCTCCTCTGCGGTCAGGGTGACAGGACATGGGGGACCACCACCTGTGCCCCTCTCATGCCTCCTGATGGAGGCCACCTTGTCCCTCACCTTGCGCCGCAGGTCATTTATTTTCTTTTGTATGTCCCCAGCAGTCCGGGTGGAGTAGCCCAGGACATTGACCCTGGCAGCAATCGACTCCAGGATGCCCTGCTTCCTCTCCCGGCTGGTCTTGCGGCTTTTTTTGCCATGGAGAAATTCATTCTCCGTCTCCATAGCCGAGATAATGACAGAGACCTCCTGGGTATTAAAATTGAGGTTCCTCCTCTCTCTGGGGGTAGCGGGAGCAGCCATTACAGAGCAAAAGTATCTTCCCTGGGGTGGGGGGAAACGGAACTACTTTTGCGCCGGAATGGCGTTTCCGCCAGCGCTTTTAAGCGCCCAGCGGAACGCATTGCGCTGACGTTTCCCAGGAAGTGGTGCCGACGGAAGTTGTGAGCATGCGCACAAGGGGGCGAGGGGAGCCGCACTCACTGCGCATGCTCCGTGGATGATGCGCTGAACGTAAGCCTCTGCGCCGGCCTCCGCCCATCATTTACATATGATCACACCCACTTCCACTTGCGTCGGGTTACGCCAGCGCATTATTGTTACTCTGGCGCAAGTTTACGCGCAACTGCTATGTGAATTACAGGAATTGCGCTGAAAGGGTCTTCAGAGTAACGTAAATGAGAAGCGTTACTCCAGAGGAAAGATACTCTCATCTACCTGAATCTGGCCCATAATGTCAGAGAGTGCCCTGCCATGCACCTCTGTGTGTTTTGATTGGATGAAAATTAGAGGAAATGTTTTCAGTGAAATATTGGCAAAAGATAGGCTAGAAAAACGTAAGGGTCCCCTATTCTTAATTCTTTACTTCTCTTTGCTCTATATACATTTTTAGTGGTCTTTACTCTCTTTATAGCTGTCATTTACCCACTTCTAACAGCTTTAATTTCCTTTCCACTTTACTCAAACTTATTTCTTCATCTCTATATCAGTCTTGCTTCCCTTTTTCTCTTTTGTTAAAGGAGAGAGCAGGAAGAAACACCCCGGCAATTATTTTTTCCTCTGGACGTGGAAGGCGGGTTATGATGCTATGATGCTACAAGGATGATTCTATTACTTCATTGCAATTGGTTTTACGGTAATGGAAAGGGTCTTGCAGGAAAAATCCTTCTGTACACAAATGGTGCAGATCATTTACAAGTTATTCACTTGTTATACTGACTTCTTTCCCACATCACTGGTTGCATACTTATTTCAGATTGGTAGCTAGAGATGGACTGAACACCCCCCAGTTCTGTTTGTGCCAAAACTCTCAAACATCGCAAACATTTGAAGCTGAATAACAAACCCCAATGAAGTCTATGGGACCCAAACTGGAAAAATTAAAAGTGCCCATTTTGCGGACTTAGTTGCAATTTATTGGGCATACAAAGGGTATGGGGCACTGCCCTGGGGGACATGAATTAATGAAAAAAAGTTTGCAAGTTTTACATTATTTTTAAAAGAGCAGTGATTTACTGATACTTAAAGTGTAACAATAAACATGAAATCGTGCCTAGGGGGGTCTCCTTAGTCTGCCTGTAAAGTATGCATCTGTATTGTGTATAGAATCTGCATCACACTCAAGTAATGACTGTGTATGGTCAAGAAGCATGTGCCTGATGCTGTGTTCAAATAACTCTGCTCTGGCAGCCGCAAGGGACTGCGCACTAGAGCCTCTGCTTGGGTGACAGAGAAAGAGGAGGATGAGGATGGCTTAGTAAGGAAATGGTGCCCTGCCTGAGGACAGACCACATGAACCTCTGCCTGTGGACACATACGCTGCTGGCCCCCTCACAGTTCTATGAGATAATCTGCCTCTCCTTGTTGGCCTCCCAGACATGATGGGGGGGATTATTACCGAAATGTAATAGAGACAGGGAAATGTGTACTTGGGTTCATTTTAATCAATGGAAAGTGGTGCTCGGTGCACTTTAACTGGAATACTCACTATACAGACAAACTCCACTGACACACTACAATATACTGCAGTAACTGTGTATCACTAACAGGGCTGGACTGGGACAAAAATTTGGCCCTGGACTTCATCCAGACTGGCCCACTTTGACAGGTCTCTCCCATGGCGGCCTGACAACTCCCGCACCCCCCCCCCAGCCATCCAAGCCCCCCTTCCCCCTCCACTAGCTGGTACTCTTATAGGCAGGGGGAAAGGAATCAGTTTGGTTCTCCTGTTATGGGACAAGATTAGGCAGAAGTGAGAAACTCCCATGCCATAGCTGTTGAGTCTGCTGTCTGTCTCCTTCCCCATGCTCCTCTGTCGTCGTCCCTGCTTCTCTGTTCCCCCCAGATGAACGCTGCGGAGAGGGAGAGGAGGTGAGCGCTGCGGGAAGGGAGAGACAGAGGACCGAAGGGGGGCAGCGGTCCGCTGTTACTGAATCCGGCCCACTGAGCCATCGGCCCACCGGGAAACTTCCTGTAGTCCCAATGGCCAGTCCATCCCTGATCACTAACACACTTCAATATACTGCAGTAAAAGTGCACTAACAAACCTCAATATACTGCAGTAAAAATGCACTAGCGCACTTCAATATACTGCAGTAAAAAGGCCCTGACACTCTACAATAACACACTTCAAAATACTGCAAGAAACCTGCACTGACACATTAAACTGACACTACTGTAAAAATTAATGGTCGCACCACACTCACACTACACTATCACTATATAAAAGAAAAAAAAAACACTGAGGCCGCGTACACACGACCGGTTTTCTTGGCAGAATTCAGCAAGAAACTCGATGGGAGACGTATTCTGCCGAGAAAACCGGTCGTGTGTACACTTTTCGCCGAGAAAACTGTCGAGGAACTCATCAAGCCAAAAAGAGAGCATGTTCTCTATTTTTTCGACGGCAATGGGAAAATTTGGCTCGGCAAGTTTTTTGACAGCCGAACAAGGAACTCGACGGAGAAAAAGATGTGTTTCGCCCGTCGAGTTTCTCGGTCGTGTGTACGCGGCCTGATACTTTACACAATAGAATCTCAATAGCACACTATAGCACACTAACTCTAGCACCCTGTTCTACTGTATCTATCTCTACTCCAATATCACACTGCAAATGGCTGCTCTGGGAAGAAACTTTTTATAGTGTGGGTTGGTCTATGTCAATGTGCCATGATTACATAGTTACATAGTAGGTTGAAAAAAGACACACGGTCATCAAGTCCAACCTGTGTGTGTGCATTTTTATGTCAATATTACATTGTATGTCCCTGTCTGTTTTGGTTGTTTAGGTGCCTATCCAATAGTTTTTTGAAGTTATCTATGCTCCCTGCTGAAACCACTGCTTGTAGAAGATAATTCCACATTCTTACCACTCTTACCGTAAAGAACCCTTTACGCGGTTTCTGGTTAAATCGCCTTCCCTCTAATTTTAGTGAGTGTCAGCAAGTCTTTTTAAATGTCCTTTCGCTGAAAAGTTTCATCCCTATTGTGGGGTTACCAGTACGGTATTTGTACATTGAAATCATATCCCCTTTAAAGCGTCTCTTCTCCAGAGAGAATAAGTTCAGTGCTTGTAATCTTTCCTCATAACTAAGATCCTCCAGTCCATTTATTAGCTTTGTTGCCCTTCTCTGTACTCTCTCCATTTACAGCACATCCTTCCTAAGGACTGGAGCCCAGAACTGGATAGCATACTCCAGGTGAGGCCGGACCAGAGTCCTGTAGAGTGGGAGAATTATTGTTTTATCTCTGGAGTTAATTCCCTTTTTAATGACAATATTCTATTGGCTTTGCTTGCAGCAGCTTGGCATTGCATGCCATTGCTGAGCCTGTCATGTACTAGGACCCCCAGGTCCTTTTCCATCCTTGATTTCCCCAGAGGTTCTTCCCCCACCTAAATGCATTATTTTTAATGTTTCTACATTTAACCTCATTTGCCATGTAGTTGCACACCCCATTCATTTTTTTCAGATCTTTTTGTAAGGTTTCCACATCCCGCGGAGACGTTATTGCCCTGCTTAGCTTAGTATAGGATTGGTCCCAGGTGTCATGAAAGACGTTCCAGCAGTTTGGCCATCAATGGCAACGACAGGAGAATTTAGCCCCGACACAAGCGTGGTGGCGTGCATTTGCACGCGCATGCGCGAATCAATGCGCGTGGCGCGCGCAGCGGCGTGCGCAGTACGCACGTCGGGAGCGTGCGTACGGTGATGCCGTTTTTTGCGCCAAGATACGCTATTTAAACAGCCTGGACCCTCACCATCTTGCTGTCCAGTCTACAGCGTATCCTTGGAGAATCTGCACCTGTATACCTGTTGGTTTCCTGTTCACCTGACCCGGCTTCCTTTGACCACTTCTGCCTGCTGCCTGTCCCTGACCCCGGCTACGTCTGACCACCGCTCCTGCTCAACCCTTGGCTCTTTGCCCACTTGTTACCAACCTGGCCTGGACTTTGACTCCCCTTTTGGACTTGCTCTGGTTCCTGATCCGCCTGCCTGTGCCTGACCCAGTCTGTGTCATCCACTTGATACCTGTTCCGCAAGTTCCACACCTCTGCTCCTGCTTGCTGCTGGTATCCTGCCAGGACCTTTCCTACACCTTCCTGCTACTAAACTTGGTCAGCTACTCAACTTACCATCAGGCGCTTGTGCCCCTCTGGACTCTTGACCCTCTGTCTACTCTACCAGGGGCTCCTGAGTCAGAGGCTTACGAGAGGCCGCTCCCTACACGTTGGGCTCCACTACCAGGTACGTGACAGTACTGGACAGCCATGTCCGAGCCCACGTAGGGAGCGTCTTCCATGGAGGACTTATGTCGTCATCTGGATGGTCTCACCACTGCCGTAAGAAACTTGCAAGAAGGGTACACCCGTCTGGAGGGACACATTCAAACCCTGGCTGTAGCAGCCCCTGCAGCATCCGGAACCTCCTCTGCCCCCTCAGTAGTGATGCTGCCATCATAGCCCAGGTTTCCCACTCCGGAAAGATTTTCTGGGGACCGCAGCAAGTACAGGGCGTTCCGCAATGCCTGCAAACTTTTCTTCGCTTTGCAACCCAGGACTTTCTCGCTTGAATCTACAAAAGTGGGCTTCGTTATTTCATTATTATCTGGCGAACCCAAACTTGGGTACACCATCTCCTGGGGCGTAAGGAAGAATGCCTTCCCACAATGCTTGAAGCTCTAATTCATCTATCAGTCCAGATCGACAGGCGATTGAGGGAGCGGCGAGCTGAGCGTACGTCCGGCCCTGCGTGCCCAGTATGGATGATGCCACACGTACCAAGTTCTCCTTATCCACCTCCTCCGAATCCTGTACTTCGGCCATCTCTGACTACGGAAGAGCGCCAATGGCGCCGGCTCAACAACCTCTGCCCCGCCAAGCTCCGTAAGTGTTCAATCCTCCCATCTGCTCTCTCTTCCACCTTATGTAACAATGACACTCATCTGGCTATCTCCATCTCTCTGCAGCTCCCATCTCTCTGCAGCTTACATAGATGAAAACCTATAGAAAGGCTTCATACGTCCTGGAATATTCTTCGTAGAGAAGAAGGACCATTCCCTACGCCCCTGCGTAAATTACTGGGATTTGAATAAGATCACGATTAAAAATAGGTACCCCCTTCCTCTGGTCCCCGAATGATTCCAGAGACTTGGAGCCTCTATCCTCTTCACCAAGCTTGACCTCCGCGGGGCCTATAATCTGGTATGCATTAGAGATTGCGACAAGTGGAAGACTGCGTTCCGCACCCAATTCGGGCATTTTGAATACCTGGTCATGCCCTTCGGTCTTTGCAACGCTCCCGCCACTTTTCAACACTTTGTAAATGACATATTAAGAGACTACCTCGACCTGTTTGTCATAATCTACCTGGACGACATTCTGATCTTCTCCTCGTCCCTGTCAGAACATTGGCAGCATGTCCAAAAAGTATTAGCCCGGCTCTGTCAACATAGCCTATACGCCAAAGCGGAAAAGTGTGAATTTGAACGAGAGAGCATTCAATTCCTGGGACTAATTATCTTGGTGGAAGGTGTCAAAATGAACCCCTAGAAGGTCACTGCTATTATGGATTGGCCTGCTCCCATCGATAAGAAAGCGGTTCAGCGCTTTGTGGGATTTACAAACTTTTATCGGAAGTTCATCAAGGGCTTCTCCTCCATAATCACTCCCATTACAAGTTTAACCAAGCAAGGCACTCGGTTCCAGTGGTCTCCCGAAGCCCAGGCTGCTTTTGCTACCTTGAAGGACCAGTTCAGCTCAACTTCCATCCTGAAACACCCCGATTCGGCCCTGCCCTACATCCTGGAAGTGGACCCCTCTGAGGTGGCAGTTGGAGCGGTGCTCTCTCAGAGACAGGGACCCAAGACCCTACTACACCCAGTTGCGTTCTTCTTCCGCAAATTATCGGAAGCTGAGAGGAATTACGATGTCGGGGACAGAGAACTCATGGCAATTAAAGCCGCTCTCGAGGAATGGCGTTATCTCCTGGAGGGTGCAGTACACCCTATCTTGATCTACACTGATCATAAAAACTTAGAGTACCTGAAGGTTGTTAAGAGACTGAAACCACGCCAGGCCAGGTGGGCACTCTTTTTTACCCGGTTTTCTTTTCATATTACCTACAGACCTGGATCAAAAAACACCAAACCAGGTGCACTCTCCCGGATGTTTATTGGGCCCAAAGCCCCTTCATCTCCAGACACCATCCTAGCTCCCGATAACTTCCTTATGTTACAGGGGGATCTCCTGTCTCAAATTAAGCAGGCCTCCTTAGAGATTTCCCTATCATCAGATCCAGCGTTACAGTTGAAGGACGACCTGTTATGGAATAAGGATAGGATCTTTGTGTCCCAACAACTACGGGTAGCAGTCCTCAAATCCTGTCACGACCATAAATTGGCCTGTCACTTTGGACTACACAAGATGTCTGAGCTTCTCCAGCGTACTTTCTGGTGGCCACAGTTACTTCGGGACTGCAGAAGCTATGTGGAATCTTGTACCACCTGTACCCAAGGGCAGCAGAACCAGAGCCTGGGGGTTATTAAAACCACTACCTGTTCCAGAGAAACCATGGAGGATGATATCCATGGATTTTATTTTCGAGCTGCCTCCTACAGAAGAGTACACCACCATCTTCGTGGTGGTGGATAGACTTTCCAAAATGGCCCACTTTCTGCCTATGGTAGGAACACCTTCTGCTCCTGAAACTGAAAAAGTATTTATCAAGGAGATAGTGAGACTCCATGGCATACCCGCAAATATTGTATCTGACCGTGGGGTGCAGTTCACGTCAAGATTCTGGAAAGCACTGTGTGGCACCCTGAAAATTGATCTCTCCTTTTCATCTGCATACCATCCGCAGACCAACGGCCAGACTGAGTGCACCAACCAAACGCTTAAGCAATACCTGCGTTGCTATTCTAGTTTTTCTCAGGATGACTGGGCCTCTTTATTGCCCCTTGCAGAATTTGCCTACAACATTCCGCTACCAAGCAGTCTACATTTTTTGCCAATTACGGTTTCCACCCTCTGTTCCTATCCAACAACATTCCAGAATGCTCAGTACCGGCTGCCCAAGAAACCCTGGATTTCTTCTCCACTAACAATAAGTTACTCCAGGAGACAATGGCGAAAACTCAAGAACATAATAAGGAGGTGTTTGACGGGAGGAGGAGAGGAGAACTTGACCTAGCACCAGGAGACCAAGTTTGGCTGTCCACCCTGAACCTAAAATTAGCATGCCCGTCCAAGAAATTAGGTCCCAAGTTTGTGGGCCCCTTCCAGATACTTAGGAAGATCAACGAAGTGGCCTACAAATTAAAATTACCTGCTTCCTTTCGGATTCACCCAGTCTTTCACGTGGCATTACTCAAGCCCACAGTCCCAGATCCCTTCACCAACCGGAATGCCGGTCCTCCTAAGCCAGTACTTATTGATGGCAAAGAGGAATTTGAGGTGAAATCCATCCTGGATTGCAGGAAAAGACGTAACCAGGTTCAATACCTGGTGAAGTGGAAGGGCTACGGTCCGGAAGAAAATACCTGGGATCCAGAGACCAACATTCATGCTGAGAGACTGATCCTGGCTTTTAAGAGAGCACACCCAAGAAAGTTGGCCCAGTTGGGCATCCGTCATGAAAGACGTTCCAGCAGTTTGGCCATCAATGGCAATGACAGGAGAATTCAGCCCCAACGCATGTGCGGAGGAGCGCTTTTGCGCGTGCATACGCGTATCAATGCGTGTGACGTGCACGGCTGCCTGCGTGGCGCGTGCGTCGGGAGCGTGCATGCGGTGACGGCGTTTGGCGCCAAGATACGCTATTTAAACAGCCTGGTCCCTCACTATCTTGCTGTCCAGTCTACAGCGTATCCTTGGAGAATCTGCACCTGTTTACCTGTTGGTTTCCTGTTCACCTGACCCGGCTTCCTGTGACCACTTCTGCCTGCTGCCTGCCCCTGACCTCGTCTACGTCTAACCACCGCTCCTGCTCAAACTTGGCTCTGTTCTTTGCCCGCTTGTTACCGACCCGGCCTGGACTTTGACTCCCCTTTTGGACTTGCTCTGGTTCCTGATCCGCCTGCCTGTGCCTGACCCGGTCTGTGTCATCCACTTGATTCCTGTTCCGCAAGTGCCCCTCTGGACTCTTGACCCTCTGTCTACTCTACCAGGGGCTCCTGAGTCAGAGGCTTATGAGAGGCCGCTCCCTGCATGTTGGGCTCCACTACCAGGTACGTGAAATCCAGGACAGAACCCAGAGGGACCTCACTTTCCACATTGGAACATTCCGAGTACTCCCCATTTATCACTACCCTCTGAACTCGCCCTTGTAGCCAGTTTTCAATCCAGGTACTCACCCTTTGGTCCATGCCAACAGGCATTGTAAACGTTTGTGGGGAACTGATTGGAGAGAGTCATCATGACTTTGTCCAATCATGGCTCTCACAGTGTTCTGTGCCCCAGTGTTAATTTTGACATCAAGTTTAAATTTAGGGTTAGTTATGGTCTTTTGACTAAAATGCCATTTTAGTTTTAGTCATATTTTAGCTACTTGCTACTTTAGCTAAGGGCCATTTCTGACACTTTGCTCCTACATGAAAAAAATCTAAATTTTTTGCCTAGAAAATTTCTTAGAACCCCAAACATTATATATAGAATATATAGAATATAATAGTGGATGTTGCAATTTTTAATGTCACACGGTATTTGCGCAGCGTTTTTTCAATTTTTTTTTGAAAAAACAAACAAACTTTCATGAATAAAAAACAAACAAAAAAAAAACACTAAAGTTAGCCCAATTTTTTGTACAAAATGTGAAAGATGATGTTACACAGAGTAACACCGTTTACATATTCGTGGAGTAAATTATGCATTTGCGCGTAAGGGCTCTTTCACACGGGTGAACCGTATGTCCGCTTTTTTATCCATCCGTGTACGGATGGAAAAGGGACATACATAGGTCCCTATGAGATTGCGGGTGTCAGTGGATGAACAACCGCTGACACCCGATCTCGCCCGGAGCCGCAATCCTCCGATTCTGCAGACGGAGGAAAACCCTATTTTTCCATCCGTCTGCGGATCGGGTGAACAGGGACAGACGGTCCGTATTCATCCGATCCCCCCATAGAGGACAAGAGGAGAAAAGACAGGGCGATCCCCACTGAGCAAGTGGAGGTTCACGAGGCGGATCATCCTTGATCCCCCCCTGTGTGAAAGAACCCTAAGTAGGGTGGGACAGAGATGCTTTAAAATATAATAATAATATTAATATATATATATATATATATATAATATATATATATATATATATATATATATATATATATATATATATATATATTTATTTATTTATGTTTTACACTTTTTTGTGTACTAACTTTATTGCTATCACAAGGGATGAACAACATTCCTTGGGATAGCATGGGATGTGACAGGTCCTTTTATGGAGATATTTGGGGTCTATTAGATCCCCAAATCTCTACTCTGGCCTCCCAAGTAGCCAATCAGACACAGAACGGTCCGATTGGCTACTTACCTGGCCTTTGCTGGCCAGGTAAACAAAGGGTCGGACCAGAAGTGACAAAATGCTCGTCGCTCCCGGTTTCCAGGATTACAGAGAAAGGGGAACAACGTTAGTTCTTCTTTCTCTGTACAGGGCAGCTATCGCCGCTGGCTGCATCGCTTTTGGCTGCATCGCTTCTGGCCTCCGCGATGGGACCGGAGAGCCTGGGAAAGGCAGCAGTGGGAGGAGATTGGGATCCCCTTCCGCCACCCGCAGAAGTAATCGAGTGGCTAATTAGCCACTCAGATCACTTCTGCCTTGTTTAGAATTGCCGACAGCAAAGAATGATACCAAGATGATGCCTATAGGTGCAGGCATCATCCCGGTATAACCACTGAAAAGGGAAATGGTTAGTCATCTGAATTGTTTTAGTTTTATTCGTATTATAGTAGACTAAAACCAGTGCATTTTCGTCAACTAAAATCGATGGGTTTAGTTACATTTTAATGCATTATTTCTTTAGAACTACCAAACATTATATATGCCTGGCGTAAAAATTGAATAAATTGTTTATTATTTATGGTATTAAGGTTTGAACATGCACTACAGACACAGATTTAGTCATCTGAATATTTTTAGTTTCAGGCCGCGTACACACGAGGGGATATGTCCGCTGAAAACGGTCCGATGGACCGTTTCAGCAGACATCTCCGCTCGTGTGTATGGGCTAGCGGACAGATTTCTCCACCCGACAGATTTCAAAGCATGCTTTGAAATCCATCCGGTGGGAATCTGTCCGCCCGACATGTCTGCTGGTTAGTACACTTACCAGCAGACATGTCGTCCCCCACCGCCGCCGCGCCGCCGCCGAATGGATTCGGCGCATGCGCGGAAGTGTTTTACTTCCTGGTGCGGTGACGTGGCGATGACGCGGCGGCGTCAACGTCACCGCCGCGTCACCGCGCCGTCCGGCGGCGGGGAATTTGATCCGATGGTGTGTACACGCCATCGGATCAAACTCCCGATCGGACATATCCGATGGAAATGGTCCGCGGACCGTTTTCATCGGATATGTCCGATCGTGTGTACGAGGCCTCAGTCGTATTTTAGTCAACTAAAATAGTATTAATTTAGTCAACGAAAATATTTTAGTCAACAATATTAACATTGCTGTGCCCTTATTGGGCAAAACCTTTATTTCTTTAGCCATGGGGTCTCAAACTGCCCTCCAGCTGTTCCTGCCTGTGGGAGTCATGCTTGTAACTGTCTTGCCTTGCAATGCCTCATGGGACGCCCGCCAGTTTGAGACCCCTGCTTTAGCCAATCAGGGCTTCCAATGCATAGTACGTTGTACCATGAATTGTGGTGTATTATGCAGGCCGAACAAACGGTCGAAAGCCCAGATAATTTGGGTGTTCGCCGAATAGCGAACAGCCAATGTTAAGCCTGAACTCATGCTCAGGCTGAACTGTTCGCCCGAACACTATTGGTAACACAGGAAATATTAAGGATCAGCCTGACAATCGGGCAAGTAGAATTTTCAGAAAGAGGTCAGTGCATGCAGCCTCCATGTTCTCATTCATATGTTTTTCTTTTAAAAGTAGCCTATGCTGACTAAAGTATAAAAGCTGCCATTGCTAATTTGGTTTTAAAGATTTAGGTGCCGAGACTGTCATCCTTATTGTGTGACTACTATCTATTGAGTCACATAGGCTAACCTAGATATGCATTTACAAGCTGAAAAAAACATCAAGTGCCTGTAAAACCAGTATTTTTTAATTCCAGTGCGCATGGGGTCTTAAACAGAAGATTATCATTTGCTAAATGATTTTAAACAAGAAATTAATTTGAACAGTTTATATGAGACCAGTAATAGTTTTTTGACATTTGTGCCAATAGAATGTTCAAGGAAGATGCATTAAATCCTCTGCAATATTAGCCGATTATGGCCAGGCAACATCACCCAATTCAGTATGTGCCTAACTATGTAAACTTCCCTAATGTGTTTTTAAGGCTGCTGTTGTGGAGACTTTCTTACTAGAATGCTGATAAATACACGCAATTGGGTCTGCTTCAACCAATCAGCTGATCAGTGGGGGTCCAAGAGAGCGGACGTTGTTCCATCATATCTTATTGGCCCCATAAATGCACTTTTGTTCATTTTCATTGAAAGTGAAACACCCCTTTAAATCCTGATAATAACATGTGAAACCTGTTCTATTGAAAACATTTTCTTTGGTCATGAACAGTGGGATATTATTCATTCCGAATCATTATTCTCTCCCATGTAAAAGCTATCAATGCTGATTTACTTCTATACTAACTGTCATCTGTCACAGTCTCTCTCTGGTTATAACAGTCAGGGGGTGGAAATGTATTTGGTAAACTGTCCTTCACACACGTACTGAATATATCCTATGTCTGGGGAAAGGCTGGGCTTGTAAATCTGCCAAGGTGATTAAAATATCACATCCAAACAAGTGCGATTGTGGCCACCTTTCTGCAAGGCTACTGCTTTGTCCTTACAGTGACCTTGGGAAAATTCCAGGGTGATGGCATTTATAAGATGGCGAAGATGGATGAACGGCTAGATAAGGTTTCATTCAGCTCTTAAGCTCACATATCATCTTGCAATAAAGGAAAAACTTACAGCATGAAAATTGGTTTTGTAGCTGAACAAATTGAATTTCACCCCTATACTCCAACACGGTATGCTTCCTTAACAGCCTTGAAATGAGTTATCTTCTTAAGAAATGTAATAACTAGATTTTTTACACCTCCCACTCCACTGGCAAATTAAGGAATTTTATTTTCCTTGTAATGTTACAAACGTATGGAAAATTACTATTATGGGAAGAGACACATAGAGTATGTATGTATTATGGCCAGGAATGTCCTGTTTTCTTCCATTTGTAGTGCTACACTCTTGAGCGCCACTGATAGAATCTGTACAACACTGGACTCTGCAAATCCTCCATTATCTCTGTTCAGTCATGTTTGCCAATTACAGCGCGCTCATCTTTGGCCAATTATGGCTCAGGGGGCACTCCCCACACTATATAAGGCCGCGTACACACGAGGAGACATGTCCGCAGAAACATGTCCGACGGACCGTTTCCAGCGGACATGTCTGAAGGGATCTTTTGGTCTGATGTGTGTACACACCATCAGACCAAAATCCCCACGGACCAGAGCGCGGTGACGTAGAAGACACCGACGTGCTGAAACACGGAAGTTCAATGCTTCCACGCATGCGTCGAATCAATTCGATGCATGCGCGGGATTTCGGTCCGATGGTTGGGCGTACTAACCAATCGGACATGTCCGACGGACAGGTTTCCAGCAGACAAGTTTCTAAGCATGCTTAGAAACTTTTGTCCGCTGGAAACCTGTCCGCTAGGCCGTACACACGATCGAACATGTCCGCTGAAACTGGTCTGCAGACCAGTTTCAGCGGACATGTCTCCTCGTGTGTATGCGGCCTAAGGCATCAATTACCAGGCCCTTCTGGTAGGTCAGGGGAACCCTGCGTCAAAATAAAAAAATGGCGTGGCATTCCTTCCCCAAAAAAGTATCCCGCAATGTCAATATATTTTTAATAACAGCATTTGCGGTCTGAACCCCCCCCCCCCAGTTGCATAAACTGGTGACCCTGCCCCCCTGCAGATGCCTCCCAGCGAGGTGGAGTTTTTCCATTTTTTTTCGGTCCATCTGCACTGTGATTGAAGATGGATTTACGTCACGGGACACTTTAAAAAAAAAATAATAATCATTTTTACTTTTTTTTACACTTTTTTGAATGAGTAGGGGTACAATGTACCCGATACCCATTCACATGAGGGGGGTATGATCTGGGGGGGTCTTCCGGATTCCGATAAGCCCCCTGTCCGCAAACTCCCACAACCACCGGGCAAGGGTTGTGGGGATGGGCCATTGTCCCCATCAAAGCACCCTCCCCATATTAAGGGCATGTGATCTGGTACGGTTCAGGGGGGGGGGGGTGATCTCTCGTCCCGCCATTTTCCTACAGTCTGCCAGGTTGCGTGCTCTGATAAGGGTCTGGTATGAACTTTGGGGGGGACCCCACACTGTTTTTTTTTTTTTTTTTTTTCTTAGGCGCTGTGGTTCCTCTTAAAATCCAAATCAGACCTGAAGGGCCTGGTATAGATTTAAGGGGGGACCCCAGGCCATGTTTTGTTTATTTGGAGCGGGTTTCCCTTAATATCCATACCAGACCATAAGGGTCTGGTATGGATTTTGGGGAGACCCCCCACGCCATTTTTTTTTTCATTTTGGCATGAGGTTCCCCTTAATATTCATACCAGACCTGAAGGACCTGGTAATAGACTGGGGGTAACCCATGCCTTTTTTTCAATGATTTTTATCTATATTGCTGGGATCCCACAGTACATTACAGCCGTAAGTAGTTTTAAATTAAATGTTTTCCTTTAGAAATTTAATTTTGATGTGGTACTGTTATGATAATGGGAAAGATGTGCTAATTTACAGGCAGTCAAAGGAGATCCCCCCCACACAGGCCAAATATTTAAAGGAATATTTCATTTTTATTGTTTCACTTTAATCATTAATGAAAAATGACTGCTCCTGAAAAAAACAGACATTTAAAAAAAAAAAAATTTGCATTGATACATGTCCCCTAGGGCAGTTCTCGGGTCCCCATACACTTTTTATGGTAATAACTTGCATATATGCCTTTAAAATTTGCACTTTTGGTTTTTCATATTCGTGTCCCATAGACCTTAACAGTGTTCGCATTAATTTTGCCTGTTCGTATCTTCTGCTGCATACCAAACTGGGGGTGTTCTACTCATACCCTAGTCAACAAAAGCCAATATCGAACCTTCAGTGAGACTCTTCAGATGCCAAAACGCCTCTTCACACTGGTCCAAGATCTTGTACTGATTCTCCCTTCTTGTGACAACCAGACTTATTTACTTTAGAACTCACTCTCTCCTTCTCCTGTGGCCACTTGCAACAGCTCATTGAGAGGTCGAGCAATTCGGAAAAGTTTGCCACAAACCTCCGATAGTACGAGCAGAATCCCAGGAAGGATCTCAATCCAGTTACAAACTTAACTTCTTCAGGTTCGTGTCTACCTCTCCAGCAAAGATGACATTACCCAAGTATATAACAGAAGTTCTGTAGAACCCTTCTTCATGGAGCTGTGCAAAGACCTTTTCCAATTGGTCTTCATGCTCCTCTAAAGTCTTTCGAAAATACACTGAACCATTCAGACCCAGTAAGACACTGGAGAGTATCTTCAATGCGAGGAGTCATGTACTGATCAAGAACAGTAATCAGTGCACATGTGCAGTGACCCATTCTTCTTCTGTGCTACCACAATAGGAGAGGCGTACAGGCTCTGGAGGTATTCTCCTGGCTAGCTCTCGAAAGGGCTTGTCCTCTTGCAACAGGATTTGGTTCTGTATGCTCTTGGTACATCCCACATCGAAGTCATCCTTCGAGAAAATCTTCTCCCATCTAGCCAGTTGCGACTTCATATATGCATTGCCAGGCAGGGGGTATAGCTTCAGTACAATGCTGAATTTCCTTCTGCATCTTGTGACAATCTTCTTTCCCATCAGCCTTTTGAGGGAGCACAGGGGTGGCTGCACTTACTCGTCCCATCAGCATGTGTGCTCCTAAAGTAATTGGATGATCTGTAACATTTTGAAGTCTTATCAGCACCTTCTTCCCAGTTTAGGACAGATCCTTAGTAAGAACTAACTCAGGGACCATCTCTATTCCTGCAGCTTGAGCCTGTTCATCAGTTTCTAACACAACAAAGGTGCTGGGTTGATCCCAGGTCAACTTGATTGTACCCTTTAGGCAAGCAACTTCTCTAGGCTGCAACACTCTCTCCCTGGTTTCCTATTTCCACAGACATCCTACTCCCTTGGCATAGATGCTCTGTTCCTTGGCTACACGTCTGCAGGCTTGAAGTAACTTAGGGTGAATCTTATTGGGAATGGAACCATCTTCTTCCAGCACAGACGACAACAGCCTCCTCACCAAGTCAGTGTTTGTCCCAATCAGTATGGAATTCTATCCAGCCCCAGGTTGCCTGGGGCACACAACTGCTAGTGTGTCAAACGCTTATGCTTTCCCAACAGCTGCTGGTCCAAACATTACCTGAATAGGGACGTATCCCTCATATGGGCATTTAACAGTTCCAATCTCCCAAAAATCTAGTTCTTTAAGATTGCATAGAGGAATGTGTCTCAGGTATTTGTCATAAAAGTCTCTGTATAGAAGCGTGACCTGTGCCCCAGTATCTGACAGGGCCCTAGTGTAGATGCCCTCTACCTGTATAGATACGATTGAAGACGGCCCCACTGACCTTTCTGGTAAGCTCTCTAAGTTGTTTCTAGTAGAGGTGGGTCTGTGATCTCATTTGCCTTACCCTGAGAGGACTTAACAGTGGCCCTGGGCGGCAGTAAGACATTAACCTCCTGTGCCCGTGTCCCCGACCCCAGTGACTGGTTACTTGACTGGGAGGGTGACAAAAGTGTCGACCCCAGGCCTTTTTTCTTGCACCTCTTCTTAACCTTTCTCCTTTTATCTATCTCAGAGCTCTGGGGGTTCCCAGCTGGCTCCTTCTCTGAGACCCCTGAAAGTTTTCCACTTTCTGGTTTGAGAATAACTTCTGCAACACTTTCAAGAGTTCTGAAAGAAGTTCTGCATTCCCTTCCTTCTGTGGGCACTACGCCTTGAAGTGTCCTGGTTCCCCATACTGAAAACACTTCCGAATATCCGTCTTCTCGACCTTGAGCTTCCATAATGTACATCAAGGCCTGTTGGTCTGGTGCTTGGGCCGCTTGTGCAGGCAACTTAGCAGGGATAGCTTTGGGTGTAGATTGTGCTACAGGAGCCTTTAGGCACTCCCCCCACTCTGACTCCTTGTTGCTTTTCTCTTCATCAACTCTGGGTAAGTTGGAGCCCCTTGTGATTCCTTCAGCAGTAATCGGAGCACAATGGGAGGATGGGAGGCCCCTTGCAGAATCCTTTCAAGTCTGACTTTATCAGCTTCCTGAGGATCAATCCCCTTTTCAGGATAATCTGATGCAAGATTCGATCCACTGACAACATAGTCTGTCAACCTCTCTCCTCGACTGGTGGGTATGTTCGAACTTGTACATCAAATCAGGTAGCTTCTCCGTTCTCCCATAAACTGTACACAAGGCCTCAATGTAATCAATAGCCACACAATCTGGTTTCCCCCTCTTCAGGCTTCAAATAACATCAGCTGCTGCACTCCTTAGGCCTTCGCTGATCCGGTGCCTCTTCACTGCCTCAGATACATTCCACTCTTCTATTGCCTGCATAGCTTGGTCCATCCAACTGTCAAATTATTCCTACCCTCTTGGTGTGGGAGCATGACTTGAGAAGAATTGCAGTTTTTTATCAGGCTCTGGACCAATCGGCTCATATCAGCGTAGAAGGAAGCTGGGGCCATCCCTGCAGGCAAACCCTCTGTAGCTGGTCCGTCTGTACCTGGGCCATCTGCAGCCTCCGAGGCTGGGCTCCCTGACCTTAGCTAAGAAAGGTCTTCCTCCAGATTGAAAACAAAATGGTAGAGGGCGCTAGTAAGTAGACTCAGTGATACACCTGTCTATAATAGATGTGGAACAAAAACTAGATAGGTGGGTGTTAGGAATTAACACAATAGTATAACATAATCTGAAGTATAAAAACGTGTGATGTTTTTAGGCAGATAATTCTGTCTAAGTGCAATTTTTTTTTTATATATAGGTCATCAGTGTAAGGGAAAATGTAATGCTCTAGGTACAAATAAAGTGCAATAATTAGTACACAGTGCAAAGAAAAATTTCTAGTTGTGCAAAAGTCCCATATAAGCCACAGATGAATCAGTGACTGAATGATAGAAGGTTGGTTCGTGGATGTATACGATTCCTTCACCACTGCCTTGTGTGCTCCACCCAAAGTGCTAAGGAGATGCTATGCTCTTACTAGACGGCGAGACCTCTTAACTAAAAGTAGGTCAGACAAGCAGGACAGGATAAGTGCCTGTTCACACTGGGGGCGTAGCTGGATCTCGATGGGACCAAAGGTGCGACCGTTAAGCTCACAGATTGGCAGAGATAAATACGGAAAAATCATAGTGTATTACCTTTATTAAAAATCAATAAAAAATCGCATAAACAGCCAAATGGCCTCTTACTATGGCAGGTGCCTGCCTGGCACTGGGACTGTAGCATAGCAGATGCTCTCCAATTGGAAGTCTCACCGAAAAACGCTGAGTGCGGCTGGATGCCAAAGTTGTAAGGCGCTATGTGGTTTATTGCGAGTGCAGGGAGCCAGATGTCTTCCTCCAGATTACTTGAGCCTCTAGGCCTTCCGCCAAACTCACAGCACTTTTCTGAAACTCAGCAGGAACACTATCTCGCCATTCAAAGAGAACAATAGTGTAATCTTCATCATACTCAGGTTTTAGGTCTAGGACAGCAGTTCTGGGAGAGCCTTCTTCATCAACTGTACCTCTTTGTCAGTCCACCCCACCCCACTCTGGGCATTTCTGCACTGTGGTTTGCTCCAATCGGCTCCCATGTTCTCGACTTCAGTCAGTGGCGGCAACCGAGTACATCTTCTCTTCCACCCTGGACATGTCACCTGACTTGCTCAAGCATCCCAGATGGGGCATACCAGCCGACCCCCCAAAAGTAGCGCTACCTTTGTGAGGGCTGCTCATAGAATCTATACCCCACGGGTTGCCCCGACTCTCCAAATCCTTTGTCACCTCTGACACCCTGGGTTCAGTCATTTTTACCAACTGTCACCAATAATAAGAAATGTACACAATACCAGTTTGTTTACTGTGGTAAAAGGGACACGTAAAAGGGTAAAACATAACAATGTAAATTGCAAAGGTATTTTTATTTGAACAATATAGCACTGTTTCTAGATACTATTTGTAATAGGTAACCTTTTGGCAGTAAAGAAAAATACAAAGCATACAGAATGACACAATATGTGCCAAACCCTGTTTCCTTCACAGTAACCTATGTGAACAGGTCAGCAGAAGGGTAGGAAATTGACACTTAATTGACTATGTTACGTTCATTCCCCTATGTTTCCTCAACCCACAGGCCATTAACATTAGTATAACATGACAAACATTATGCAAACTGTTGTGTTTAAATTGGCTGGCTCCTTTAAATAGAGTTCCATAGAAAGTGAGAGCAGACCCTTAATGCTAAAATCAACTTTATTCACTTAAGCAAATAAAGAGAGGATACAAGGATTGAAGTGTTACTCATTGGAATCCAGCAATTCTTCAGCTAGCCTTGTATTAAGTATTAAGGATAGGGTAATTCTTGGTGATAGGGTATAGCAAATTTGGCTGATCTGTGGTGTATCTTTATTCTTATTCACAATCTTCCAATATGGCTGGAATATTATTGTATCCAATGAGATTGCTGGTGGTAAAGATGTGAACAGGATATAGATGTCTGCATACAGTGTTCGTTAGAGTATGTTAAATAACTTCCTGTGGCACCACAAGTACCAGAAAGACGAGTTGGATAAAGGATGTCTATATGCAGTGTCTTAAAGAATCGAAATGGGCACACTGATTACAGAAGCTGCTGGCAGCGATGCAGGTTATGATGAAGACTCTTTCAGGAATCCTGGCTCTAGGAATGGTGTCTGACCCTGTCACACCACACCATTTCCTACCGAGATCTGAAGTGCAGGCGTCGCAGGAGGATCTGGAACAGTCTCTGGTCCACTGCAAGTGAGAAGCAATGCTGTACGCAGAGGTTCCTCTGGATGCAGCTGTACAATTCCCAGCTGCGCAGGGCACAACTCGACAGCAGCTCACACTTACACAGAGCGCCTGCTGGCAGATCCAAGCTGGTGTACTAAAAAAGAGCGATGTATGCCTAAACCAGCCTTTTTATATCCTCTCCCAGCAGAGTTTTTCTCTCCTCAGTATTCTAGTAGTGGTAGTTCAAGGCAGTCCTGCTGGAATTAAAACGTCAGCATTCTGAACTACACATCCCACGATGCTTTGCTCTGCTCTAGGTTTTACCTGAAAAAAAAAATGACACAGGGAATCCAAGCCAATACTAGAGGGAGACAACCCCACATTAATAACACTGTACACTGTCCATGAATTGCAGGCATAATAGCAAGCTCCTGGCTCCACATTTTTTCCCATATTGGTTTGGAAGGAAGAGTAGAGATTTCATATGTGTTTTTTTGCATTAGAAGTGAAGAATTTATTATCCACTGTCTGTTGAATACATTTTAAATACTTTAACCAGTGGATGGATTCATAGTGGCAATTTGTTAATCCTGACATTTGTCACAAGGGTAGCTGTAGCTGTGGCTCTTATAACTGCTTAAGGTAGCTCAAAGTCACTGAAAAGAAAAGTATGACCATAGTTTTTGGCCATACTTATCTTCTGGATCACAAGAGTTCACTTACATTTGCTCTTCTGTGACCCAGAGTCAGCTTATATTGGACTAATGCCTGCTGCCAGGTGATGTCACACAGCCACTCCAGGCTCTAGAAGGATTCTGATCATATTGTCGGAATCTACCCATATGCCTGATTGAAAGCTGGCTTCAGATCTCCACACTCAGGGAAGACTGGAAGAACAGATCAGAGAGCGGTGACTGTCAGTCACCACTCTTTCCTCTGAGAAGACCGAGAACTGAGTGATCAGAGATCATGTGATCCAACAAGCCAACAAGTTATGCTGCAGTGGTCAAGTGTGGAACATATATTCAAGCATCGGTGATAAAAAAGATCGTTATGAAATTGCTGTTCTTTATTTCTACTCAAATAATAAAATTTAATTTCAATAGGTTTTTATTGAAGTTTTATGCAAACAAAAAGGTAAAAGATAAAACAAAACAAAATAGACCATAAGCATATGGAGGTCTGTATAGCTTCATCGTATACATTCAAAACACATGAAAGAATGAGACAATGAATATTGAAGCATTGAGCATGGAAACAATGAAACCTTGATTATGAACCATTAACTATGAAACATTGATTATCAAATAACCCTGGTGCTCGATCAATCTTAGTACGGCCTCTCAGTCAAAGAACCCGACCGACACACCGCCCTCTCCCCCACGCACCCCTTTGGGAGCACTCTGTGCGCCAGGAGAGCTGACGGCGGCCCGCCCACATGTCCGCCTCTAATACACCGGAGACATCAAGGTCCACACTGTCGACATAGACCACGGGCCCAGACGTCCGAGGCGCGCACTCCATGGCAACAAAGCCCGCATATAATGAGCACCTTTAGATATTCAGCATATAAAGACAATATGGCCGAGAATAATGAGTAAACTAAAGAAAACTAACAAAATAAAATAGAACAAGAAATAAACTAAGACATTAAGGTGTAAAGTGTTGTTCCCCCCTATATTCCACACACAGAAGTGATCAGCATGGGACTGTCACACATCAATTTTAATGAACCGAGTTATACCACCTATTTCACCTATACCATTTACGTTTCATATTGGTCATTTTGCCCTGAGATGTGGCAAACATTAGTTCACAAATAATTAAATTTAACAAATTGCTGATATGTAAAGGAAGGCTCTTGCTTTGTTGAATTTAAAACTGCTCCGCTCCAGCTATGGATATTTCAAGGATTTTTATTTTTGCAATTCCTTATCTCTTTCTGTTACGAATAAATGAAGGGTGATCGGCATCAGAATAAAATCACTGGACCTCTGTAATTCTCCCCAATATGTGCACCACCTTACTTATCAAAGAAGAATATATTGGTGTAGTAAACATACGTTTGGTGGATGGGGATGTCTACAAATTGAACTCACTTTCTATGGAAACTTCTGGTATAGGCATGTGAGCAGGGGCCTACTTGACTAAAATGAGCCATCACACTGTGTGCAGTAAAAGTCCAGAATTTCTTTGTCACTACACACTGCAACTCAATGTATGTTGCATTAGGAGGGACACCCCTGAGCCCATGCCCTCAGCATACCTATGTCACCTCACTCCCAATAGCAGAATAGGGCCATGCACCTAGAACTAATGCATGCACTTGATGACTCCTTCCTTCCTATACCCATGTAACAAGGCTATGATTTTCCATAACGTGGATTCAGGTTCCTACTGGAAACTAACCGCTAGAACATTGACCCCCTTGCTACCGGAGAACCTGCCACCTTACCAGGTATCATGCCAAATGACTGACTGCTTCATACCTTGAGCAAGTACAGTATCTGGTTACCTATAGCCACTCACCGGTTCTTTGCTGAGTAGACCTTCTGTAGCTGCTGAGCTTCATATGCCACATGAGCTTTACAGACTGGTTCTTTTGCTATGACAGAACCAACATGCATCCATTTTGAATAACCTCAAACCAGACTCAGAACAATTAATGCAACGTTGCTTAAAAGTTCTTCAGCAATACATTTCAATGCAAAATGAGTCCATATACTGACGCAAACTACAACTGAATGGCTGCCCATGCATACCTCTGTAATTTAGTAGACCATTCTGGTGTTTCCCATGCTTGGATGCAGGGCCGGAGTGGGACTCATTTTCAGCCCTGGAGTTTCATGCCTTAGACCAGCCCACTTTAGTTCACGACTATTAAAATAATGTAATTAAAACTCAAAATATAAGTTAACGCCTAATAAATGCAACCTCACCAACGCCGATCAAATGCAACCTCACCAACGCCGATCAAATGCAACCTCACCAACGCCGATCAAATGCAATCTCACCACGACCGATTAAATATATGCCGCTTCACCAGCACCCATCAAATTCCATTTCACCAGCACCCATCAATTCCGCCTCGGGGGGCATTTGGCAGATCAGTCAATATGCATATAGACACACATTTTAAAATTCTATGTCATTGTCATCACATATACAGTCACATTAACTCAGAGAGAAAGCCACAGTTTTTACTTACCACACCAGTGTCACCAGGTAACGGTCTTGGACTCAGCAAACTTCCGACAACAAGAACGAGGACCCTGTGATTGCTGCCTGCTCCTTGCTCATACCAACTCTGCTGCTGTACCTGCCTGCTGCTTCTGTGTCCGGTGCCTCTTCCAGGCTCCACCTGTCCCCCAAGCCCGGAGAGCCATCGCCAGGCGCCATGCTATATTCCATGTTGCATACATGTGCTCAGCTCCAGTGACACGGCCAGAAGAGCGGGGGGGGGGGCTGTGCTGCTGCACATGGCCACTATAGAGCAGAGGGAGAGCAGAGAGCGGACTCGGTGCCGGACTGTCAGGCGGACACCGGAGAGCGGAGGCAGGGGCGGCCTTAGGTGTTCAGGCACCCTGTGCGAGCTAATCCTGTGGCTCCCCCCCCCCACCTTCACCCCTCGCCCCCTGGTCACCTAAACATAAACAAAGAGGGGACACTTAGGGTTGCCACCTTTTTTTTAAGCCAAACCCGAACATTTTAGTGGTACACAGCACTGCGCTGGCTTATCCCAACCCATTCACCTGAATGGGGCTGTGCTGTAGCCATGTGCATGGGTTTTTAGGGGTTAAAAACAGGTAGTGAGGAGGCAACATAACGCTTCTTCACCACCTGTCAAATACCTTCAAAACATGATGGATCTATGGATCACTTTTCAGAGTGCCCTGCAACTCCATTTACACTTGTGGTTGGGGGGACAGTAAAAATTTGAGGTTGAGCTGTGTTATTACTGCTACCCAACAATTTCCCTCAAACTGAAAAGGCAGCATAGGGGGATGTACACTTGCCACAGACAAAATGTTTTGCATCACAGTGCGGCAAAACATGTCTGCACTATTGGGTTCCGCGAGCAGTATTGCCTGCCGAATGTGGCCCATTCAAGTTAATAGGGGCTCTCCGCATCCATGTGCAATGCATTAAATTGCAGGGCAATACTGTGGGGTTTAAACAGGAGCCTGTCAAATGCCCTCTAAAGAGCAATACAAATGTGGATTGCTCTTCAGAGGGCACTACATGTGTAAATGAGCCGTAAGGCTGTTCAGCCATTCCAGTATATTCTGTGGAATCAGCTGGGGGCCAGGGGAAGGAACAGGACTATTTAACTCCTGGGCAGGCAGAGTGACAGGAGGGGCAGAGTGACAGGAGGGGCAGAGTGACAGGAGGGGGTACAGTGACAAGAAGGGGGCAGATTGACGGGGGGGCAGGCAGGATGACAGGGGGGCAGGCAGAGTGACAGGAGGGGGGCAGGCAGAGTGACAGGAGGGGGGAAGGCAAGGTGACAGGGGGGCAGAGTGACAGAAGGGGGCAGAGTGACAAGAGGGGGGCATGATGACAGGGGGGGCAGGCAAAGTGACAGGAGGGGGGCAGGCAGAGTGACAGGAAGGGGGCAGGATGACAGGAAGGGGGCAGGCAGGCTGACAGGAGGGGGGCCAGGCAGAGTGACAAGAGGGGGGTTAGGCAGAGTGACAAGAGGGGGGGGCAGGCAGAGTGACAAGAGGGGGGGCAGGCAGTGTGACAGTAAAGGGCAGGCTGACAGGAGGGGGGCCATTCAGAGTGACAAGAGGGGGGCAGGCTGTGTGACAGGAGGGGGCAGGCAGAGTGACAAGAGGGGTGGCAGGCAGAGTGACAGTAAGGGCAGAATAACAGGAGGGCTGAGAAGAGGGGGGCAGGCAGAGTGACAAGAGGGGTGGCAGTGACAGTAAGGGCAGGATGACAGGAGGGCTGAGAAGGGGGGGGCAGGCAGCGTGACAGGAGGAGGGGCAGGCAGAGATACAGGGGGGGGGCAGGCAGAGGGACAGTAAGGGCAGGATGACAGGAGGGCTGAGAAGAGGGGGGGCAGGCAGCGTGACAGGAGGGGGGCAGCAGAGTGACAGTAAAGGGCAGGAGGACCTGTGGAGAGGACACACTATACTTTGCAGGACACTGTATTATGCTGGCACGAGCACACACAGGGTCCCATACATCTGTACCCCCCCCCCCCTCTCCCTCCCTCCGTCCGATGACGGCCCTGGTGTCTCAGCTTCACTGACCATGACTGATGGATGTAACTCTGCTGCTGCCTGCTAGATAAGGGGGGGAAGCGACCTTACTCTTTATTATCAGCATCACAGTGCCCTCTGCTCCTGGCGCCGTTAGGACTGCTTCACAACGCACACGTGAGACAAGGAGAGGAGGAGAAGGGAGAGAGGGGAACAGTGTCTGACACTTGGGCACGACAGCGCCCCCCTCAGCGCCGGGGTGATGCTGACCAGAGACCTGTCTGCCCCAGCCTGTGATGACTGCATAAGAAAGCCGCGCGGGGGGGGGGGCGCGGCGGCGCTGCTTGACATCTGATGGGGCCGCTCAGTAAGACAGCACTGCGGCCCACAAACCCGACCAGCCCACCGGGATTTCTCCCGGTTCTCCCGATTAGCCACTCCGGGCCTGCTTGGATGTTTTCCAGAACCCCAGGGCATCTTCCACACAACTCAAAGCAATATCTTGTCCAATAGTTGACAACATTCCAGCCGGAGTGAGTCAAAAACCCTGAACCCAGTCTTGTCCCAACTTTATATTACTGGTGAGTAGGTTGGTTCCTAAAAGCCCAGAAACTAAGACACACACGTTAACTCTTTCCCACCTCAGCCTTATATAACCAACTAATTCATCTGTAGGCAACCTGTCTACAGGCAGCGAGCCAATTACAAGAGTAGGAGCAATGGGGCTTAGTTCCATTCCTATGTTTGCATTGCAGAAAAATTTTATTAAATTTTAGTTGTTAGTGTTAGAAATCAGCGTCTGCTGAAGCTTGAACGCTTGAAATCAAACATTAAATTACAATTATTATTTTATCTCACTTTGAGTTTTCTTCAAAATTATTAAACAGGTCAAAATAAGTATATGTGAACTTTTATATCTGTTAAAATATTTGCAATTCAGTTTAGCTATTTTTATTATTCATTCATCCTTGCCAAACTGCATAGCCCGGAAGGTGGCAACATGAAAATCTATGGAATTGTTGTCATGCATTCTTAAAATGGATGTATGAAGACTTTTTCAATGCTCCTTGTTGCAATACATTGATGTGATTATGTTCCAGATGGACTATTGTGTGCAAGTTCTGCCAGCCGTTTAAAAACACTGTAAAGTGCATCTGGTGTGACACATAACGATTTTTAATTAATATACTGAACTATTCAGCATTTTGTATTTTTTCCTGAAACTCTGCTTTAGGATTATTATTTTTTGCAGCTATTCTTTCAAATTTTTCCAATTTTCTTCTTTCTCTATTTAGCAGGAGTAGCAGTGTTATAAGTATGTAGCACAAATCCCTGGGGTGGGATCCTATAACTCTGACAGTAACAAGCTGTATGTGTAGTTCAGCACTATCATGCACACTGAGACACCGTATGCAGCACAGGGAATTCTGTTAATACTTCTACTCAGCTTCTGTGCTAATGTTTCCATTAATCCTAATTGCTTCATTATTGGCAATCTCCAAAGCTGAGATTTTAGTACCTTGTTCACTCAGAAAACATCCAACTGCCAATCTGAAGACATCCTTTATTCTAAGTAAGGGGTCAAGTGCAGACAGTGACCTACAGATCTGGTCTATAGGTGCATCTCACACACCAACAAGCATATGAAGAGCTCTTATAGCCCATACAAGTTTTATACCTCCATATTGTACTGGAGTAATGAAAATGAGAATCAAATAGGTTTCTGTGGGAAAAATGAACACTTCTTTCTTCAGAGACATCAATGCACAAGGTCATTATCATTACTAAAAGCTGTCAATATACTGTGGGCCCTCAGCTACCGATCTGACTCAAACTTTTAGATGCCAGTTGCAATATCTAGGATGTTTAATTAACATTGGCAGCTGTGGGGGCAATGCAGACAATTGCTATGATTGCCACATGCTGGCTTAAAGTGGTTGCAAACCTATGAAATTAAAAATGGAAAGCAGAGCAAATCCTCCATAGTGTGTACTAGCCTCAATCCAAAACACTGAGTGTAATTTACTGTCTTCTCTCTCTTCGCTCTGCTATCTGCATTAGTCAACTATGACAGGTTATCCTGACACCACCGTATCTCGGGAGATTGCCCCAGTACACCAAAGATGATTGACAGCCTCAGCTGTGCATGTTTCTCTCAGTTGTGCATGAGACTGTGTGTGAGGAGGGGGTTATTTGCCTCCATTCAGGTCTCATTTTACACTGAGCTCTCATCTGTGTGCTGTGCAGTGTGTGATATCAGATCCTCACCCCCTGCCTTCTAGAGTCAGGGAATAGCCTTTGATCTGTGTGCTTTAGGAGGATGTAGAGGAGATAGAGCCGAAGATAAACAAGTACAACCTATGTAGAAGGATTTGTTCATCTCCGTGTATTATCTGAGGCTTGCCATTTCATTAGGAATATGTGAGGGTTTATAGCTACCGTATTTATCGGCGTATAACATGCACTTTTTCTCCCTGAAAATAGGGGGAAAATCACGGGTGTGTGTTATACGCCGATAGTGTACCTTGGGCTCGGAGGGGAAGGAGGAGCACTGCCGCTGGAATTTACAGAGCCATCATCTCCAAGCCGTCATCTCCTGTTAACTCTAACGTCACACACACAGTCCCGCTTCCGCCACCGGCATTGGACCAGTGTTCTATCAATCACAGGAGCTGGTCCAATGCTGATGGCGGTGGCGGGACTGTGTATGTGATTGCCGCCGAGTGAACAGGAGATGGCGGCTTGATGATTCCCTCACTCCACGAGAGATGGTGAGGCATGACTGCTCGGTGATTCCCTCACTCCACGAGAGATGGTGAGGCATGACGGCTGGGTGATTTCGTCACTCCACGAGAGATGGTAAGGCTGCAAATTGGCACATAGGCTGCATCTAGGCTGAAGATGGGCCCATAGACTGGAGATGGGCAAAGACTGGAGATGGGCACAGACTGGAGATGGGCACATAGGCTGCATTTAGGCTGGAGATGGGCACATAGGCTGGAGATGGGCACAGATTAGGCTGCATTAAGGCTGCAGATGGACACAGACCATAAAATAAAATAAAAAAATGTTTTTTTCCTGAAACTTCCCTCTTAAATTGGGGTGTGTGTTATACGCCGGTGCGTGTTATACGGCGATAAATACGGTACTTTAATCAGTGGAATTCCACGAAGGTTAAATCAGCCTCTGAATCATTTGTGAGCTCTAGGTACATAGGTGAATAGTGGGATTCTCCACTATGTGCATCCACACAGCTAGCAGGTCTCAATATGCAATAGAGGGGGATACTAACCATTTTGCCTCTGTTACAGATAGCTTACAGTGTATGTCAGAGCACATATCTGCTATAACGTGCACATTTTCCCACGCTTGGAAAAATGTACGATGAGCACATGTATGTACACTGCTAATGCTGCTACCCATACAGTGAAACAACAAACACTGGTTGTGTGTCAAAAGACAACATAGTATGTTACGTTTAACACATCACTTAGATAGAAAAGGAAAGTTGCATTTGCATGTTACTACTGCTATCGTCCATGTAAACATATCCAGCGGGGTCCATACCACCATCAATTAATAATGTAATTTACAAAATGCATAGTGAGCAAACAAAAAATAAATATTTGGTATGACTACCCTTTGGCTTCAAACCAGCATCAATTCCTACACTTGCACACTTTTTACACTTGCACATAGAGATTTTATAGGATTAGAGTTATGCCGCGTACACACGATCACTTTAAATGACCGTGTGTGGGGGAAAACAGCGTTTTATGTCTTGTGAAAAACGACAAAAAAAAATTGAAGCATGCTTCAATTTTTTGTGTCGTTTTTCAAAACGTCGTTTTTTGTTTCACAAAAAATCACTGTGTGTAGCAAAAAAACATTGTTTATAACAACGTTTTTCAACCTGCGCATGCCACAAGCTAGTTATGAAGTGAGCTTCAATGGTAAAGAGTGGTGAACGTAACCTCGCTTTGCTAGAGCATTGTGAAAAAACGATGGTGTGTAGGCAACATCGTCTTTGAAAACTGAAGTTTAAAAAACGTTGTTTTTTACTTCACAGAAAACATTGTTTTTTTCCCATCGCATAAAGTGATCATGTGTACGCGGCATAAGGTGTATGATTAACCAGGTATACCAAGCAGATGCTAATGATCATCAATTTCATATGTAGGTTGAAGCACAATCAATAACTAAAACAGAAACAACCGTGTAGGAGGCTTAAACTGGGTAAGAAACAGCCAAACAGAGCCAAACAGCTACAGAGCTGAGCAGACCTAATTAATCAAACCATGCCTCCCTGAGTATAGAGAGGCCAAAAACGACATTTAGAAAAACACAGTAGCTTCTGAGGGCACTATATCAGCATAAAGAGGAACAAAGAGTCCTGAAAGTGATGGTTTGGCCCCCACAGAGACAGAGCCGAGATTTGAACATCTTCGAGTCTGCCTGGGATCACATGAAGAGACAGAAGGATGCGAGGCAGTCTGCATCCACAGAAGATCTGTGGTTGGTTCTCCAAGATGTTTGGAACAACCTACCTGCCGAGTTCTTTCAAAAAACTGTGTGCAAGTGTATCTAGAAGAACTGATGCTGTTTTGAAGGAAAATTATATAAATATTGATTTTATTTGGATTTTTCTTCTGTTCATTTACTTTCCATTGTGTTATTCGATAAATATAAACTAATAACACTTCCTGAAAGCATTCCTAATTTACAGCATTTTTTCACACCTGCTTAAAACTTTTGGACAGTAGTGTGTGTGTGTGTATATCTACAGTATATACAGCATCTCACAAAAGTGAGTACACTCTCACAACTTTGTAAATAATTTATTATATCTTTTCATGTGACAAGACTGAAGAAATTACACTTTGCTACAATGTAAAGTAGTGAGTGTACAGCTTGTATAACAGTGTACATTTTCTGCCCCCCCCCCCCCCAAAATACAGCCAATAACGTCTAAACCACTGGAAACAAAAGTGAGTATACCTCTAAGTGAAAATGTCCAAATTAGACATTTTTCATCCCTGTTGTCATCTGACTAGTGTTACAAGGTCTCAGGAGTGAACGGGGAGCAGGTGTGTTAAATTTGTTGTTATCGCTCTCACTCTCTCATACTGGTCACTGGAAGTTCAACATGGCACCTCATGGCAAAGGACTCTCTGAGGATCTGAAAAAAAGAATTGTTGCTCTACATGAAGATGGCCTAGGCTATAAGAAGAATGCCAAGACCCTGTACCTGAGCTGCAGCATGGTGGCCAAGACCATACAGCGGTTTAACAGGACAGGTTCCACTCAAAACAAGCCCCGTCATTGTCAAGGTTGAGTGCATATGCTCAGCATCATATGCAGAGGTTGTCTTTGGGAAATAGATGTATGAGTGCTGCCAGCATTGCTGCAGAGGTTGAAGGGGTGGGGGGTCAGCCTGTTAGTGATCGGACCATATGCCAGACACTACATTAAATTGGTCTGCATGGCTGTCATCCCAGAAGGAAGCCTCTTCTAAAGATGATGCACAAGAAAGCCCACAAGACAAGCAAAGCAAGGTCATGGATTACTGGAACCATGTCCTGTTGTCTGATGAGCCAAGACACATTTATTTGGTTCAGATGGTGACAAGTGTGTGTGGTGGCAACCAGGTGAGGAGTACAAAGACAAGTGTGTGTTGCCTACAGTCACATTTGGTGGTGGGAGTGTCATGGTCTGGGGATGCATGAGTGCTTCTGGCACTGGGGTGCTACAGTGCATTGAGAGAACCATGAATGCCAACATATAGTGTAACATACTGAAGCAGAGCATGATCCCCTCCTATCGGTGACTGGGCCGCAGGGCAGTATTCCAACATGATAAGAACCCCCAAACACACCTCCAAGATGACCACTGCCTTGCTAAAGAAGCCGAGGGTAAAGGTGATGGACTGGCCAAGCAGATCTACAGATCTAAACCCTATTGAGCATCCATGGGGCATCCTCAAACAGAAGTTGGACGAGCACAGGGTCTCTAACATCCACCAGCTCTGTGATGTTGTCATGGAGGAGTGGAAGAGGACTCCAGTGGCAACCTGTGAAGCTCTGGTGAACTCCACGCACAAGAGGGTTAAGGCAGTGATGGAAAATAATAGTGGCCACGCAAAATATTGACACTTTGGGCTCAATTTGGACATTTTCACTTAGAAGGGGACTCACTTGTGTTGCCAGAGGTTTAGTGTAGTGATATATTGCGCTAACTAAAATGAAAAGTAAAAATAAAAATCAAGCAGCCAACACAACAAAATGGATATTTGTAGCAAGAATGAGTGAAAAGTGTAGCGCTAATACGGGGGTCCCATACAGGGTCTCCCAATGTGATTTAAGAAGTAGGTAACTCTGACCATACTATTCCAAAAGCCGGAGGTGAGAAAAAATTGTATATTTTCAAAATTCACTTTCAAAAAACATAAGTCCACTGTGAATAACTCAGGGTCACCGAACAAATCTCAAATGTTCGGTGACCCTGAGTTATTCACAGTGGACTTTGTGTCATTATATGCTCTCACATCGCATGGCTCAGTCACAAGTTACAATAGTTGCTTTTTGTGTCATTATATGCTCACTTTTTGCATGATTTTGTCACTTACTCACAGTAGTTGCTTTCCTATTGTCTGTCTTGATAAATGAGTTTGAACACTCACGAATCTTGAGGACATATCTAGAGGCCACTTAGAGGGTAATATATGTTTTTTGAAAGTGAATTTTGAAAATATACAATTTTTTCTCACCTCCGGCTCTTGGAATAGTATGGTCAGAGTTACCTACTTCTTAAATCACATTGGGAGACCCTGTATGGGACCCCCGTATTAGCGCTACACTTGCCAGAGGTTTAGACATTAATGGCTGTGTTTTGAGTTACTTTGAAGGGAACAGCAAATTTACACTGTTATACAAGCTCTACACTTACTACTTTAGTAAGTGTAATTTCTTCAGTGTTGTCACATGAAAAGATATAATAAATTATTTACAAAAATGTGAGGGGCGTACTAACTTTTGTGAGATACTGTATATCTATATCTATATAGATATATAGATAAATAAGTCCAAGGATTGCTGCACTTGTGATTTATTGAAAAAACATTTTTTTATATAAAAATCCACTACAATATGGAACATTACATATGAAGATTATTTTTTCATTTTCAATAAATCACAAGCGGAGCAATCCTTATACCGCGTACAGACGATCGTAAATTCCGACAACAAAACCGTGGATTTTTTTCCGACGGAATGTTGGCTCAAACTTGTCTTGCATACACACGGTCACACAAATGTTGTCAAAAATTCTGAACGCCAAGAACGCTGTGACGTACAAGACGTACGACGGCACTATTAAAGGGAAGTTCAATACCAGTCGTGTTAGTAGAAATTTGGTGAGAGACGATTTTGTGCTTTGCAGCGTGATGAATTGAATTGTGCTTTACAGCGTGATGAATGTGCCTTCTCCATTACAAACACTAGTTTTACCAGACCGAGTGCTTCCGTCACGTACTAGATTCAGAGCATGCATGGAATTTTGTGCGTCGGAATTGTCCAAACACAATCGGAATTTACGAGTAGTGTTGCTCGCGAATATTCGAATCGCGAATATTCGCTACGAATATTGCATATTCGAGTATTCGCGATATAACTCGAATATAGCGGCGAATATTCGCTATTTCGAATATTGTTATTTTTTTCAAATTTATTTTTAAAACAGATCACATCCTAGTGATCAATGATCGCCTTCAAGGTCTAAAAGCATGCTGGTATGATTACAGAGAGACCCTGGGCCGAGTAGCTGATGCAATTCTTTTATTTTCCGAAAAATCGCATTGCGTTTTTTCGGCCGAAAAAACGCATTGCGCTTTTTCGGCAACATAAAATAATTGCATCAGCTACTCGGCCCTTCTTTTGCATCAGAGCCAATCAGAAATCTCGAATATCGCGCAATATTGCTATTGCCGAATATTCGAGATTTTCTGATTGGCTCTGATGCGCCAATCAGAAATCTCGAATATCGCGCAATATTGCTATTGCCGAATATTCGAGATTTTCTGATTGGCGCATCAGAAGCCAATCAGAAAATCTCGAATATTCGGCAATAGCAATATTGCGCGATATTCGAGATTTCTGATTGGCGCATCAGAGCCAATCAGAAATCTCGAATATCGCGCAATATTGCTATTGCCGAATATTCGAGATTTTCTGATTGGCTCTGATGCGCCAATCAGAAATCTCGAATATCGCGCAATATTGCTATTGCCGAATATTCGAGATTTTCTGATTGGCGCATCAGAAGCCAATCAGAAAATCTCGAATATTCGGCAATAGCAATATTGCGCGATATTCGAGATTTCTGATTGGCGCATCAGAGCCAATCAGAAATCTCGAATATCGCGCAATATTGCTATTGCCGAATATTCGAGATTTTCTGATTGGCTCTGATGCGCCAATCAGAAATCTCGAATATCGCGCAATATTGCTATTGCCGAATATTCGAGATTTTCTGATTGGCGCATCAGAGCCAATCAGAAAATCTCGAATATTCGGCAATAGCAATATTGCGCGATATTCGAGATTTCTGATTGGCTCTGATGCAAAAGAAGGGCCGAGTAGCTGATGCAATTATTTTATGTTGCCGAAAAAGCGCAATGCGTTTTTTCGGCCGGAAAAACGCAATGCGATTTTAATCGCAATCAAAATATCGCAATTAGCGAAAAATCGCACTTATGATACTTCGCAAAAATACCGCGAATATTCGAAATTAGCGAATATTTCTCGAATATTCGGAAAAATATTCGTGATATATCGCGAAATCGAATATGGTGTATTCCGCTCAACACTATTTACGAGAACGGATTTTGTTGTCGCAAAATTTGAGAACCAGCTCTCAATTTTTTGTTGTAGGAAATTCCGACAGCAAATGTCCGATGGAGCCTACACACGGTCGGAATATCCGACCAAAAGCCCCCATCGAACATTTGTTGTCGGAAATTCCGAGTGTGTGTACGCGGTATTAGGCTGTTTATACCTGTCGACTTATATATAATATATATATATATATATATATATATATATATATATATATATAATTGAATGTCAAAACAAAACTTTAAGTTGTAATATTAGATTTTTTTTTTTCTTTTAGCACAGCAGAACCTATTACTAAAATAGACAGAACAATATATGACCTGAAGAAAAAAGATCACTTCACTGCATGTATCGCCTCAAATTGTTCCAGGGGTCACTTATTTCAGGTGAAGGTCATTGTGACATTTTTCTTCTGATCAAACGGTCTTGAAATTAAGATCTAGTTCAGATGTTTCCTTTTATGTTTCCAATGACTTGCAAGAGGATTTCCATGTCTTGTGCTGTACTTTCAAGAGCTTAGTGATTTATGTGCTCATATCCCTGGGGCATCCAGTCTTGTGTGCCCATGTAACCTTGGCATTGTTTTTTTACCATATTTACTGGTGTCTAGTGGTTTTAGTGCCCCTGTTCCTTGTTACCATGAATTATTTCTTGCAATGTGCTTTCCAACATAGACACTATGGCCCGGATTCACAAAACACTTAGGCCGACGTATCTCCAGATACGCCGCATAAGTCATATATGCGCCGTACCCACAAACATAGATACGCCTAAAAACTGACTTCATCCCACCGACGTAACTTGCCTACGCCGGCGAGTTTTTATTTGATTTTTAATTCAAATATGCAAATGAGGGATATATGGCGATTCACAAACGTACTTGCGCCCGGTGCATGATTTAAGCGGTTTGCGTAAGTTTTACATCTGGCGTAAAGTTATTCCCCATAAAGGAGGCACAACCCATGCAAAGGTATGGACCAGGGAACACAGGCCGTCAAATTATACGTAGTTTACGTTGTACTTGACAATGGCTGGGCGTAGGTTACGTTCACACCATAGGCAGTGATTCAATGTATCTTAGGCAGTTGTTTCGACGTGATTGTGAGCATGCGCACTGGGATGCGGCCACGACACGACGCATGCGCAGTTCGTTCTAAGTACTTGTAGGCACTCAGCACATCATTTGCATGGGGTCATGCTTCATTACCATGGATCACGCCCACTTCCACCTACTCTGGCTTCCGCCTACAAATATACGCTACGCTGGCCCAGAGTTGGGAGCATTTGCTTTGTGAATTCCATGCTTGCCTCTCCGCGCTACGCCGGCATAGCGTAAAAGACATACGCCATGGCGGCATATATATGCGCCGATGTATGTGAATCCGGGCCTTTATTAATAATTATTTTACCCAAGATTTACACATATTTTTTAACATATTTTTTACTGGATTCCATTGAGCAATTGTGCGACTCCTTGTGTGAAAAAAATTGTCACATGAATGTAAAAAATAGTATGATACACTGTCAAAAGCATTGACACACTAGTCTTTGTTTTTGTGAGTCCCATGTAACATGATTTAATTATCTGTCCTGCCAGTAGATCCTTTATTTTATGTAGCGCCTGTGTACTTTCAGTTCAGGTGCTATCTTAAATCTAGAGGGGGATGAGAGAGTTATGTCGCTCTCATCCATGTGATTTGTGCAAATTCAGCTTCTGTTCTAGCTGGGCTGTGCTGTCAGTTCATTCTGTGTTCCTAAGGTGCCTTTCCACCCCGGGGCGGCAGGTGGCAGCAGTGGAGTCCAGATCAGAGCGCCTTCTAGCCAGCAGCCAATCAGAGGGGGTTTTCCCTCGCAGGGCATGCTGGGGGAGGGTACTTCTAGTGAGACGCCATTTTGGGTGGGAGAGTTTGTGGTTGGATCTGGGTGCAGCACCCACCTTTAGGGTGTGGGCACATCATGGGCCCCGGCGATATGGCCTACCAGGCCAGTGCGCACGTGCCACGCGTTGTTCTTGGTTCCGGGACCATGTTGGCCCAGAGCGACTGAAGCTGCGATGGGACCCAGTGACTTATTGGGTCCCCTATCTCTTAAAAGAAAATCCCAAGCGAGTTGTGCTGTTCGGTGGGGAGTCAGTCTGAGGAGAGCCAGGAGTTAGGCAATCCAATAGGGCCTAGACGAGCCATCGGGGATCGAGGTGATCGGACACTGGGAGTTTGTCTAATGGCAACCTGTCAGTCGGTGACTATTTGAGGAAAACTACCTGAGGGAGATTCAGGCATCAACAATCTTGAGAAGGATTCACCTCACGAATTGTGTTCTAAAGCAAAGGGCCTGTGGCAGAGGTCTCATTCCTATTCCTACTTTCAGTCAAGTCTGTGGCAGAGACTTGTTCTCCTTCTCAAGATTCTCAGTGATATTTTGGCTGCCAGTTCTGTGGGAGAGACTGTCCAGGTACGCTGTACCCACTGTAACCACTCCGGCGGGAGTGACGACTAAGTTAAAGTCGGAAGCAGGATTGTTTTTGTCGTTCTTGGGCCTGAGTCTGCAAATTCTCCTTTCCACACATCTTTATTCTATCTAACCCAATTCACTGTTGCCGTGTTGGGCAAAAATAAAAGCACAAGAAAGACACTGGCTGTTTGGACATTCCTTCATTGTTCTCATCATCACCGTCATTATACCCCTAGGCATTCATACAGGTAACAAATCTATCCAGCGGCTCCTGAGGTGGTAGCGCTACATTTATATCTTCTGTAAACGGGTATCATTGCTGTTTGCTCAGCAGTGAAATTGCAGAACAGCGTTATGACCCTGCAGACACAATAAGTCTTATATGGGCAACTTTTTTTAATTAGTCACAACTGCTAATTTTTTGCTGGGCATCTTGGCCTGTCACATTATATGTAACTTTTTTTTATTTTATCCATAGGTAAATTGAAGTTTTGAAACCACTGGTATTTCCACATACAAAAGAAGCCAAAATGAACAAATTCAACAAGGAACATAACGGTGGGCATACAGGGGCTGAGAGAACTTGAGAATGCAAAATCTGGTACAGCTGTTCGTGATAGCTAATCAGCTTCTAATTTCCTTGTTCAATTAAGCTGTGACAAAACAAAAAAAAAAGAAGGAAGTTAATTGATTTCTATGCAGAGCTGCACCAGATTTTGCACTCTCTAGTTTTAGTAAATTAGGAACACAACAAACCCCTCTTTGGTTGGGGCTTATATTAAAAAATATACACATTTTATTTACACAAAGAATTATTTTTTAGATTCATCTGTAGAGGTGTCTAAATATAGCAGAGAAATGCCCATCGGTGTAGGTCAGGATATGTAAGGTAACAAAGTCGCCATATTAAGAACCCGGAACTATTACTGTGGCCATCACCATATTGTCTCTGGGGGCCAAAGGGAAATGAATGCCACAGCGACACAGCTGCTAAGGTCCTTCAAATGAGCCAGAAAGCTTTATTCTTAGAAATGCATTACAAGGTAATCTCAGATAGATATAGGATACACATGGAAGCGCCAATGCTGAACTGGCAAAAATACCTGTCCGGTAGCAGATGAAGTCCTGACGGCTTTTAGGAACATAGTCCCCAACAGGTAGAAAGCTAAGAACAAATCAAACAAACATGGCAGCATGAGCATGGCAGCCGTTTTAGTAAATCAACCCACAGTATTCACTTATACATACGATCACACACATATAAACCTACAAATACACACTCGTGCAGGCATACAGTACATTCAAGGGTTGTAAAGGTTTGTTTTTTATTTTCTAAATAGGGTCCTTTAACCACTTAAAGAACCGCATCGCTTTAACTGACAATTGCGCGGTAGTGCGACGTGGCTCTCAAACAAAATTGGCGTCCTTTTTTCCCACAAATAGAACTTTATTTTGGTGGTATTTGATCACCTTTGTGGTTTTTAGTTTTTGCGCTATAAACAAAAATAGAGCGACAATTTATGCTATAATAAATATCTCCAAAAATATATAAAAAAAAACATGTTTTTTCCTCAGTTTAGGCCGATACGCAATAAGCGTTTATTGATCGGTTTGCGCAAAAGTTATAGCGTTTACAAAATAGGGGGTCGTTTATGGCATTTTTATTAATATTTTTTTTATTATTAATGGCGGCGATCAGCGTTTTTTTCGGTACTGCGACATTATGGCAGACATGTCCTCGCTCTGTAACGAACGATCCCATGTGCCCAGCGGCGATCACGCCCGCTGGGCATGCGCACGGGAGTCGGGGGCGAGAGCCCCTAGTGCCTGCTGGGCGAGGCGATGTTATATTGTGTGCTCTCGCCCAGCAGAGCCAACCTGCCGCCGTAAAACTGCGGCGGCAGGTGTGGAAGCAGTTAACTTATATACATAGATATACTCTATACTCAGCTCCACCTTACTTGGTTCTTATTTCAAGGGACATTGCCTTTGAAGTAGCTGGAAATACAATTTTCTTGAAATAAAATCATTCCTCTTAGAGGTCTTAAAGCACATAGATATGTATGCCACCTTTATGGCATTTTATTTTATGGAAAAGAAACATGCCATATTTGGGGATGTGGCTTGTTAATTGTTTAGGAGTTATTTACTGTTATGCCGCGTACACACGGTCGTTTTTTGCGATGAAAAAAAAATGACGTTTTTTAAAACGTCATTTAAATTGATCGTGTGTGGGCAAAACGCAGTTTTTTGTCTTCAAAAAAACGACCAAAAAAAAATTCCAACATGCTTGAATTTTTTGTGTCGTTTTTCAAAACGTCGTTTTTTGTTTCACAAAAAGTCACCGTGTGTAGCAAAAACGTCGTTCAAAACGACGTTTTTCAACCCGCGCATGCCCAGAAGCTAGTTATGAAGCGAGCTTCAATGGAAAAGAGTGGTGAACGTAACCTCGCTTTTTGTGAAAAAACGATGGTGTGTATGCAAAATTGTCTTTGAAAAGTGACGTTTCAAAAACGTCGTTTTTTACTTCACAGAAAACGTCGTTTTTTTTCCATCGCAAAAAACGACCGTGTGTACGCGGCATAAGTCTGAAAAAAATTATGAAAATTAAACAGGATCTATGAAGAGATCATGCCTGTTCTCAACTCATAGATCACATTTCATTCGTAGAAACAAGATTACTGTATTCTCTGAATGGAGGAGTGGTGGAAAGGGTGGGCATAGTTGGGCCCTCTAAGAGCCCATGGCAGCTCCCTCAGTCTTAATAACCTTCCTACACTGCATTATTACAGTAGTGGGGCATCAGAGGCTTCTGCTAAACCAGGACACAGTAGCACAAGCAACATATCACACTGCTGTTAAGTAATATCATATAAGCCAGCCCTCAAAATTTCCGGCGAGTGAAAATTAGCGAGTGTGGTGCCACATTGGAGGGGGATGTTGAATGGGAGCTGATTCTCCAGGAAACTGTGGGGAGGGGAGAGAAGAGAAAGAGGAGAGCCAGACAAATCACACAGAGAGGGGAACTTCTTCTGTGACAGATTGGATCAGAAACGGCGACCGCTGTCAAACAAAGTCCTGCCTCCTGGACCAACTCCTATGATAGAGAGCACACTAATCCAATGCTGGGAAATTGAAGTAATGTGACATCTGTCATAGAAGTTGATCCGGCTTCTCCTTCTTATTCCTCTTTGTGATCCCTGTGCAGTGATAGGTTGAAGTGATAGGCCCTGATAGGCTCCACTGATGGGCACTGATAGGTACTTATAGGCTGCATTGATGGGCACTTTTGAGGCTGCATTGATAAGCACTAATAGGCTGCATGGATGGGCACCAATATGGGGCAACTGGTGGCGAGTAATTCTTAAGGCCTGGCTAGGAACTCATGACATTTTGAGCCCTGGTATAGGCTGATTTCTTATATTTTAATATTGTAAAACCTAGCCAACCTAGATGCTCTTGATCAAGGTCATCTGCTGATCTGAGAACTGTAGTGGGGACGTTTAAAGGCAACTCTAATCACAGGTAGTGTTACTCACTGTGTTTTTGACTTTGTGGTTTCTCATAGCAGTGACACCGATGCTGAAATCAGCAGATAGGGTCTCCTCCAGCCCCTCCCACTTCACATTCCTCACCAGTCAGCTGACCTCTAGTCCCTGCCCCCCAGAAATGCTGTAAACTGAATGGGTGGCTTTGTAGAGGTTGAGTGAGCGGCCGCAGGCTTCAGGAACAGCCCAGGTTTTGGTGACCCCTGGCAAATCCTCATTTGACCCCCAGGTTGAAAACCACTGCTTTAAAGGTACTCCACACAAATCATAAAATCAATATTTGTATTATTACATCTTCCTGAAGACAGTAAGTTTGCAGTTTTTTTTAACAGATGTAGTACAAAATTTATATAAACGCTGCTTCTTTACATTACTAACTCTCGCCCTATACATATACATTCAAGTATTCTACATTGTTTGTTATCATTCGGGTATGTGTCACATCGTCATGGCAATAGTGAATTGACAATGCAGTCCCAAAGCATTTCACAGACACGTTTGTCCACTTCCTCAGGAGAGAATAGTAACATGTCTATAAAAATCATAAAACAGATATTTTACAAAAAAATGTATATATATACAAAATATATATGATACTACAGACATAACTAGGGGCGTGGCTAAGTAATTTTTGAGTAGGTGATTAAGTTTGGCATTTTTGTGATTTTTCTTTTTTGAATAAGACAAGTTGTGCTGCATTGTATAATGAAACACAAATACATTGGTAGCATGCCTTAGAAATATTTTCTATTGATTTTCTGGTATATTTCCCTCATGGATTTCTTTCTTGTTGATACAGAAGTGAAGATTACAATTGCAGTGTCCTAGAAGTAGAAGAGAAACACAAAGCAATAACGTCTGAAAGAAAAACAGTCCACATGCTCAAGAGATTCAATATAAATGAGAAAACGGTGAGAATGAAGAACAGCAGGAGTCATAATTCGGAACCAATGACCTGTCTGGTTACTGCAATGAAGTCACAGCTTTATTAAGATGCTGTTTGCAGCTTCTCTACTGTACACTGAAAATTGGATCCTTTTGATTCTTCCACAAAGCATATCATTATTCTACAATGTGTTCCATCTCTTTTCTATTCCAGATGCCCTTTGCCCAAAGTTTTTTCTTGGCACAATCCAAGGACCTCCACTATATGATCCAGTGTCTGTTTTTAAAGCAGCCATATATCCTGCATTTTTACATCAACTTTCCTTCTCTTTTTTGACTGGGAGGAGATGTGAATGGGGTACGTAATGAATTGCTGTGATGTGTAGTGTGAAAAAAAATGATATCCCCAATAAAAACCTAAAATAAAAAAGTTAAAATATAAAATAAAATAGAAGTTAAAGGGGCTGTAAAGGTTTGTGTTTTTTCACCTCAATGCATTCTATACATTAAGGTGAAAAAACACCTGGCTGTCATGTCCCCCCCCCCCCCCCCCCTTTTACTTACCTGAGCCCTACTCTGCGCATCCCCTAGCGTCCTCTTCTCCCTGCGTTATTTGGATAGATTGATAGCAGCACAGCTATTGGCTCCCGCTGCTGTCGATCAAATCCAATGATGTGGCCGCTGGGGGGCGGGACCGAATCATACACTCTGCGTCTATGGCAAGGTAACCCCCTCGGGAGAGAGCTTCCCAGAGGGGGTTAGCTATTGCAGAGAGAAGCCACGAGAACCGCAGTGGGACCCCAGAACAGCAGGATCGGGGCCACTCTGTGCAAAACTAACTGCACAGTGGAGTTAATAATAACATGTTTGTTATTTAAATATATATATATATATATATATATATATATATATATATATATATTTATCTACAACCCCTTTAACAAAAGACATTTGTAAGGGGGATTTATAAATAATTGTGTTTTTATTTATGCCAAGATGTTTCCGTCACATTTATAACCAAATGTTTTTCTAAAGCCAAAAATACACAGCAGTGTATTCAAAATGTCATTGAAATGTCTTGATAGAAATAAAACACAATTTTTGTATGAATTGTCCTCCTCACATAGGTCTTTTATTAAGTTTTATTTCTGCTATTCTTGCTACTTTCATATAGGATCAGAATATACTGGGGTCTAATATGGGAATATACCTACACTAGATGCCAGGCAATATAAGGGTCCCTAATAGAGTTGAGCGGACACCTGGATGTTCAGGTTCGGCGGGTTCGGCCAAACTTTGGAAAAAAGTCCGGGTTCGGGACCCGAAGTTGACCCAAACTTGACCCCGAACCCGAACCCCATTGAAGTCAATAGGGACCCAGACTTTTGACTACTAAAATGTCTCTAAAAGACTAAGGGAAAGGGCTAGAGGGCTGCAAATGGCAGCAAAATGTCGGTAAGAGCATGGCAAGTACTCTAAGATTAAATATGGGTAGGGAAATAACTTAAAATAACATAAAAAAATAAAAATAAAAAATAAATAATTTTGATCTAGGAGGACGAGGTCCATATGGAGCAGAAGGTTGAGGTGGCAGTGGATGTGGCGGTGTAGGTGGAAGTGGCGGTGGAGGAGGACGAAGTAGCCAACACAGGTTTTTGTTTTTAATTTATATATTTTTTTAAATTAGGGTACACCCCAAAAGAGTGAGAAAGATCAGAAATACAAGAATGGATGGGTAAGGCCGGTATACGTGTCTATTCTGCACAGGGTACAGACAAGTCCTGTGGGATCCATGCCTGGTTCATTTTAATGAACGTGAGCTTGTCCACATTGGCTCTGGACAGGCGGCTGCACTTGTCTGTGATAACGCCCCCTGCCGTGCTAAATACACGTTCAGATAATACACTGGCTGCAGGGCACGCCAGCACCTCCAAGGCGTAAAGGGCAAGCTCAGGCCTTGTGCCCAATTTGGAGACCCAGAAGTTTAAGGGGGCAGACCCGTCATTCAGTACGCATAGGCGTGTGCACACATACTGCTCCACCATGTTGCTGAAATGCTGCCTCCTGCTAAAACGTTCCATATCAGCTGGCACAGCTTTTCCACATTTCGGCCATGCTAAACCTGCCTTCTGAGGTGCTCAGATTATGTCATTTTGGAATTTTTTTGAAAGAATTTTTTTTTTCTGTAGCAACATGAGGTGAAATTGAAGGCTTGCTTGTTTGAATTTCCAAATCAATGGTGGCACCATCGGATCACAAAACACACAAAATTTTAGATTTTTGAAAGAAAATTAATTTGGAATTTAACCCATGGCTACATGAACAACCTAAGCTCAGACATGATAACTAACACTATCATCAGGCTGCGGGAGGAGGGTAAAACAGTCAGTTAACAAAGCCTATATTTTTCTTTAATGCAATCCTAATAATACCTATATTATATAACATTTTATGAGTATTGTCATCACTGAGCTTAGACAGGCGATTGGACAGTAATTACCACATGACACATCTGTTTGGGGGAGAATATTCTCAATAATAATCAAAAACTAAAATAAGGCGAGGCTACATTATTATAACAAGTTTAATAGTAAAAAAATTAAATAATTGCAATAATTGGTTGGTTACAGAACTTCTTTATTATAACACACTCTATACATATGTTGTTTTTCCATACTGAAATATATGTCCAAATGTTCTTTCCTTCCAGTAAATGTACATTTCTATTTTCACTATATTCTGAAAATCAATACCAAGATCCAGTTTAGAAAACCACCTCATTTCTGTTGTTCTCTGTTTTTTTTTTTTGTTGTTTTTTTGGGGTTTTTTTTTTGCACAAAGTGGTATGAAATCACAATGATGAGTTATATTCAGCTGAGAGCTTATTTAGTAAACAGTGCTATGTGTCCGCATAACCTGTAACGGTTCTAGATGGGGCTTGTTTCATAACGTGCACATTATAATCCAATAAATGGCTCTTTTTCTGAATTGTTACCAAAAGGAAAATGTAGTAATTATTGGAACAGTAACTGAATCACAGGTAATGTGAAGGCCTAATGCATTTAGAAGCGTTGTAAGATGTGCTTATTTCATACATTATTCTCTGAGAGGAAATCAATTTCAACCGATGTTGTAACAGGTATTTATAAGTTCAATAATAGCTCCTAGCAATGACCATTATTTTCAGCAACCCCCAACAATTGCTGCACAGTTGCAGATAGCAGTTGCTGGGGACAGCCTGAGCTGGTCAACTATTTTACCTCCAGTGTAAACGGCTGCAGATGGATGAGGTAGTGGCTGGTTATTCATTTCGTATACTGTTTTTTAAAAGAAGCTGAGCTTATAATATTTATGTATTTAACTATCCCCTAACCAGTAGAAATTGCTGGAATCAAATGACTCTATTTGATGATGAATTGCTGCCATTGTGGAACTCCTCCAGAACCTATATATTGTCTTTAAGCAGCTCTGTGAAAGTCCCAATGAAAGCACTCCTTGGAAAAAAGACAGTAAGGAAATACTTCAATTTCTGTCATTGCCGCAGAACGCTGCTTCATTAATGGAAAATCACCATCTGAAGTTTCTTCAGAAATTGACACTTCCAAGGGTGTCATCAATTTGGTCCCACTGCTGTAACTGTTCAGGAGCCCAACGTGGTGTGGACGGCCTTTCTTGCACCTCCAGCTCAAGGTCCTTTACTAAAGATGACAAGTGGCCCAGAGGTACAAAGTGGCACAAGTACCTGTCTTGAGACAAGGACAGAATGACACTTGAGAGTGCTGGTGTAGGGGCGATGGTCAACAACAGAGAGTCAGGAATCAAGCTGGGTCAGCAATGGGCAAATAGCAGAGCACAGGAGTGGGAGGCAGATGTATCATCACAGAGCTGTGAGCAGGTGCTTTGTCAAGGATATGAAAATAGGTTTCAAGATGTAGGGCACTCCGAGCAACAAGACTAGCCAGAGATATGTCCGCAATCAGCGTAAATGTTCAAAAATGCAGACTGTGGTGAGACACAGAGGATGCAGATACAACACTGGGAAGCACTCCGGGAGAGAAGCAAACTCTGATAAAAGAAAAAAAAACAACAGGGGGGAGGCACTTCTAAGTGCAGTACCATAAGACAATTTATTAAAGGATAAAAAAAACACACTTATAAGATATGCAAGGCCTCGTACACACGAGGGGATATGTCCGCTGAAAACGGTCCGATGGACCGTGTGTATGGGCTAGCGGACAGATTTCTCCACCCGACAGATTTCAAAGCATGCTTTGAAATCCATCCGGTGGAATCTGTCTGCCCGACATGTCTGCTGGTTAGTACACTTACCAGCAGACATGTCGTCCCCCACCGCCGCCGCGCCGCCGCCAAATGGATTTGGCGCATGCGCGGAAGTGTTTTACTTCCTGGTGCGGTGACGTGGCGGTGACGCGGCGGCGTCAACGTCACCGCCGCGTCACCGCGCCGTCCGGCGGCGGGGAATTTGATCAGATGCTGTGTACACGCCATCGGATCAAACTCCCGATCGGACATATCCGATGGAAATGGGCCTGAGAGGAATAGGCTTGTCATGATATAATCCAGATAGAGGTAGTCTGAATGGAATTCAATGTGGTGGGGGAGATTGTTGTTTTGTCAAGGATACAGACTGAGTTTAGCTCCCCCAGGTAGCAAACAAGGGGCAGAATCAGCAAGCAAGTGCATCTTCAGGCATACAGGTCATAGTCTGCAACATATGGAATCAAGGGCAGGTCGGAAGGGAGTCTGGGTTGATAACAGGAAGACAATCAGGATTGAGGGTCATAGGTATAGCTGAAGACTAGTCGACTCTAAGTTTATGAGGAGCTCAGCTAAATAGCTCCAATGCCATAAACAAATACAATCTGTGAAGCGCTCAAAAGTACAGATGCCCATAGATCACCATTTTGTGATCTGACACAGCCTCCCTGATACTTTAACATCATTCAGTGGGCAAGTTGGGGGACTTTTTATGTTTTAGTAAGAAAAAAAAGACATACTTGTTGGTTTCAGCTTTCAATTCAGATGCATAGCAATTTATGGAACTTTATGGAAATTTATGTAGCACCCTCTACCTTAAGGTAGGTGCTAGTATAGGAGTTATCACTGCAGGCAAATAGGCAGACCTGTGCTCTAGGCTCGGCCGGTTTGTTTTGATCTGGGGCTGGGAGTGATTAGCGTAGCAGTGGGTGTGATCAACTGTGCTTTGACTCTAGGGAGCCTCCCCTGCTTTCAGGAAGATTGTTCTGGAACAGAGGTTGGAACTGAGGTTGGAGTGGCAGGCAGTTCATGTGAGGAGCTCTGACCAATCCCCATTTGGTATAATCAGGGGGCAGGCCTCCAATATAAGCTGAGGTCACATGCTGCTGGGCAGGATTCTTGCAGGCTGCAGAAAGAAGAATGGAGTTTTAGGCAACTGTTGCAGGGCGTCCCCACGTGGGGGACGCGCCGAGCGAGGAAGAGGGTCAGAGGAGCTGTTAGAATGTGTATCCAGATAAAGTTTGATACCATGGACTTGGGGCAGGAGAAGGTCAGTGTTTCTACTACAGTGGAGAACTGGAGCAAGAGGAAGGTTGTGGAGGGTAGTGCAAATTGCTGCAGCCGGGGAACGCAGGAATTGCAGATTGGACTGGCTGGGAGCAGTAGTCCGTTTATTGCTGCTAAGTTCCCGAGCTATCGGGGAGAGGTACAGAGTATCTCTGGCCTAGTAAAAAGCACTCAGGTAATATCATTCAAGAGACTGTGTAGCTACTAAAATGCCTGAGCCGCTGGACAGAGTTACAGTATACCTCTGGTTTAGTGATTTGCTCAAGCAACACCATTCAAGAGACTTTACTACAATAACTAAGTACAGCCAGCAAGCTGGGGTTATTCAGAGTGATCCTTTTTTTTGTCTTACTGGAAGTGATGAGACAGTAATCTAAGGCCGCGTACACACGGAGGGACATGTCCGCTAAACGGTCCGACGGACCGTTTCCAGCGGAGATGTCTCCTCCGGATTTTGGTCCGATGGGATGTACACCCCATCGGATCAAAATCCCCGCCGGCAGACAGCGCGGTGACGTGGCGGTGACGTTGACGCCGCCACGTCACCGCACCAGGAAGTAAAAAACGTCCACGCATGCGTCGCATCCTTCCGAAGCTTGTGCGGGCAGATATGTCCGCTGGTTAGTGTACTAACCAGCGGACATATTCGATGGACATGTCTCCGGCGGACAAATTTTAAAGCATGTTTTAAAATTTGTCCGCCGGTCAGACATGTCCGCTAGCCCATACACACAATCGGATTTGTCTGCTGAACTGGACCGCCGAACCAGTTTGAGCAGACAAATTTGATCGTGTGTACGCGGCCTTACAGTTTTGCAGGAAAGGATTTGTACAAGAGGAGAGGAGTTCAAGGGAGTAATACTTTGCAGGAGCCAGTGCATAGAGGGAGGAACAATAGTCTGCAAGGAGATATTCAGAGGAAGAGACTGTGAATGTTAGAAGTGCATCAGTTTTCAGGTCTAATTCTACTAATCAATGCTCCATACAGTACCTGTCACCGAGAATGTGTTTCCAGCACGACAGCATCGCGCTGATTCTCGGCGACAGGGTGCCGACATTTCACACTCGCTGGAATAGAAAAAGCACATTCCAGCGAGCGCGTCATAGAAGCAACGGGGATCCGACTTGGATTCCCGCTAATTCTACATGCGGCGTTTGGTATGAATCATGAGGGGGAACTCCACGCCAAAATTTGGAATAAAAATCCGGCATGGGTTCCCCCCCAGGAGGCATACCGGGCCCTTAGGTCTGCTATGGATTGTAAGGAGAACACCTCTACGCCGAAAAAATGGCGTGGGGGTTCCCCCACAATCCATACCAGACCCGTATCCAAAGCACGCCGCCTGGCCGGTCAGGAAAGGAGTGGGGAAGAGCGAGCACCCCCCATGAGCCGTAACAGGCCACATGCCCTCAACATTTTATATTATAATATTTTATTAGTCAGCTCCAGGGCTTGCTTCTTCAACATCTTCTGGGGGGGTCTTCTCCGCTCTCCGGGGGTCTTCTCCAATCTCGAGGGGTCTTCTCCACTCTCTTGGGGTCTTCTCCGCTCTCCGTGGTCTTCTCCGCTCTCCGGGGGTCTTCTTCCATCTTCTGCACTTCACCGCTGTTGTCTCGGCGCTCCCCGGTTCTTCTCCCACTCGCTACCCGGTGCCTTCTTCTTCAGGGCTGGCTGCCGCTATCTTCATGTTAGCTCAATTTCTAGCAGCGGCCAGCCCACTCTTCTATCTTCTTTCAATGTTGACGCGACTCTCCTTCCCGATGTAATGCCGTGTGTGCGGGTCTCACCGATCTATATAGGCCTCCTATGACGTCACAGTCCCATCATGCTCCGGTACCTACCCACGTGGTAATATGCACACGGGAAGGAGAGTCGCGTCAACATTTGAAGAAGAGAAGAAGATAGAAGAGCGGGCTGGCCGCAGCTAGAAATTGAGCTAACACGAAGATAGCGGCGGCCAGCCCTGAAGAAGAAGGCAACGGAGAGCGAGCAGGAGAAGAACCGGGGAGCACGGAGACAACAGCGGTGAAGTGGAGGAGATGGAAGAAGACCCCCCGAGAGTGGAGAAGACCCCCAGAGAGCGGAGAAGACCCCCGGAGAGCGGAGAAGACCCCCCCAGAAGACGTCGATGAAGCAAGCACCCCCTCGTATAGGAGCTAAAGAACAGAGGGGGGGCCCCAAAGCTGACTAATAAAATATTTCAAACCCTGTGTTGTGTGTTTTTGTCATTAACACTTTGCCTCCAGGTGAATGGGTAGGGGTACGATGTACCACATATTTATTCACCTAGGGTGGGGGGGCCGGTATCTGGGGGCCCCCTTATTAAAGGGGGCTCCCAGATTCCGATAAGCCCCCCGCCCGCAGACCCCAACAACCAATGGCCAGGGTTGTCGGGAAGAGGCCCTCTCCTTATCAACATGGGGACAGGGTACTTTGGGGTGGGGGGTCCGCAGGGCGCCCTCCTGCCCCAGAGTACCCAACCCCCCCATGTTGAGGGCATGTGGCCTGGTATGGCTCAGGAGGGGGCGCTCGCTCGTCCCCACTCCTTTCCTGACCAGCCAAGCGGCGTGCTTTGGATACAGGTCTGGTATGGATGGTGGGGAAACCCCCATGCCGTTGTTTTAGCATAAGGGGGTTCTCCTTACAATCCATAGCAGACCTAAGGGCCTGGTATGCCTCCTGGGGGGGAACCCATGCTGGATTTTTATTTAAAATGTTGGCGTGGAGTTCCCCCTCATGATTCATACCAAACGCCGCGTGTAGAATTGGCGGGAATCCAAGTCGGATCCCCGTCGCTTCTATGACGTCATTGTCCCATCGCGGCAAGCCGGCTTGGCGCTGGCTCCCGCGATGGGGCTCGTAGGTGGTCAATCTCGCCGAGAAAGGGAGCGAGATTGACACAATATCGCAGTCACCTACTGTACATGTGATGGAAATTCAATATGGGCATCTCATATCTGCCTTTACCCCAACCAAGTTGTATCGTGCAATAAATGCAACAAAACAACGCAAATGATTGCTCCTTGTCTCAGAAGTGATATATGGGGGTTTGGTTGCAGGGTAATTTGGTGAATGTTTGTAACTAGTAGCAACCAACCGCTACATTTATGTTTCCAAGGAAAAAATATTTTATTTGTTCTTTCTTGGATAAAACGTTTTTGCCAGCTATGTCAGTAGGGTTAAAATCAGGGACAATTTTTAATAAAAGATATTTTGTATCATTATTACCAAAATTATATGAGTAAAACCACTGATTTGATTCTTGCCCATAAAATGTAGGATTACAGGTATGTAATGGAACCCCTCCTTATTCATGCACCATAATAAAAATCAAGATCTTCAACCTGTCTAGTGTCTACCATGGATGCAGCTTCATGCAGGAAAGTATTGTATTTTTTCAACCCAGACTTTAAATACATTATTCTGCTGCACATAGTGACATATGAATTACGTATCTAAGAGAGGCTCTGCACTACACATAATTCAAAATTCATTTTCCACTAACCCCTACCCTCTTTGGTTACCCCTTTGTCTTTACAGTGTCAAGGCTAGTTAAAAAATCCTAATATCCCCTCAGGGTCCTACAATGTGGATTATTATCAATATTATTATGCTCTTAATAGATGTCTGGAACTGGCATCCTTGGATATATCAGCTGCTGTGACATCACTCATTTTCCTTTAATGAATCTTTGTACTTTTGTGTTGAGTTGGATTGGAGACTGCTTCTTGTACTTCACTGAAGATGGATCGTTGGCTGGCAGTCTAGTAATATTTAACATTTCCTCTCTTGCTGTAATCAGGCTCCAGCATGGAATGGACAAACTCTCATTCAGGGATATTGACCTATCATTGACAACTATTTCGTAAGCTATCGTTACTGCACAAGAGGGACACAGCTATTGACCTTTAAAGGTCAACACTACAGAGGAATTAATTAACATTTTCCAAAACCTTCTGCCATCTTTAGTCTCATTAGCATTAAAGTAACAATCCTAAATTAAATTTCAACGTATAGCTGGAAAATAAAACTAATATTTATCTCCAGTTTAGGACAATCATCATTTTGCCTTGTCTGGTAAGAGAAAACCTACCGTACTTGCTTAAGTCATATAGGTCTGTATATCTTTTCTCACTTTTCCCACTACACATGCTCACTACATGCCAGGATAGGGGTCTGGTATAGATTTTGAGGAGGACACTCCTTTTTCTTTCCTAAACTGCCCTAAAAAAATCAATACCAGACCCTTAACAAAGATAAGGTCTGGTATGGATTTTTTTTTCTTCAAAAAAGCGTGCTGTCCTATTCAGAAAAAAAAATGCCATGGGTTCACCTCAAAATCTATAATAAACCCTTATTTAGTATATAAAAGCCGGTTCACACTGGGGCGACTCGTCAGGCGACTAAGCTACCTGACAAGTCGCGTCCCGTTCTATTCAATAGAACCGTTTTCATAGGAGCGACGCAAGTCGCTCCGACTTAGAAAAAGGTTCTTGTACGACTTTGGGGGCGACTCGGGGCAACTTGCATTGACTTTTATACAGAAGTCATTTTGCAAGTCGCCTCTGAAGTTGTCTTCAGGTTGCATTGCCGAGTCGCCCCCAAAGTCGTGCCTCCCCAGTGTGAACCGGGTCTCAGAGTCTAGTATGGATGTAGAGGGGGACCCCCACGCTATTTTGTTTAAACAGAAGAAGGCTCACCAGGAACTGTCATTTAGCATTAATCTTAATTTTGTGAAAATAGTGCAGCGCTGCATATCTATAAATCTTATATAAACAAATAATTATACATCCCATAAAACAATTTATGAAATAAATAAATAAATGATATAAAAAAAACAGTTCATATGTAGTTTTCCAAAGCTGTCGCCGCTGTGTAAAATCCTATTTAACCACTTGCTTACTGGGCACATATACTCCCTTCCTGCCCAGGTGAAATTTCAGCTTTCAGCACTGCGTCAATTTAAATTAAAATTGTGCGGTCGTGCGACGTACCTCCCAAACAAAATTGACGTCCTTTTTTTTCCCACAAATAGAGCTTTCTTTTGGTGGTATTTGATCACCTCTGCAGTTTTTATTTTTTGCGCTATAAACAAAAAAAAGCGAAAATTTTGAAAAAAAACCACAATATTTTTTGCTTTGCTATAATAAATATCCCATCTTAAAAAAAAAAAAAATAATTGTTCTCAGTTTAGGCCGATATGTATTCTACATATTTTTGTTAAAAAAAAATCGCAATAAGCGTATAGTAATTGGTTTGCGCAAAGGTTAAAGTGGCTACAAAATAAGGGATAGAATTCTGACAATTTTTTTCTTATTTTTTTTTACTATTAATACGGGGATCTGCGATATTGCGACGAACACATCGGACACTTTTGACACATTTTTGGGACCATTCACATTAATACAGCGAACAGCGCTATAAAAACGCACTAATTACTGTATAAATGTGACTGGCAGGGAAGGGGTTAACACTAGGGGGCGAGGAAGGGGTTAAATGAGTATCCTGGGTGTGTTCTAACTGTGTGGGGGGAGGGGACTGACTAGGAAGGTGACCGATGCTGTGTCCCTATGTACAAGGGACACAGCATCTGTTTCCTCTCCCTGACAGGACGTGGAGCTCTGTGTTTACACACAGAGCTCCACGCCCTGCTCTAAAACTGCCGATCGGCGGGTACCTGGCGGACATCACGACCGTCAGGCCCTCGCATCGGCATCTCGGGGACGTGCCGGGTGCGCGCACGCACCGCCATCGGCGCGCGCACCCCCCCAGTGGCCGGAGGACTCGATGCCGGCAAATGACAGCAGCTGGGATTTTTAGAGCCACTTTGCCGTCGTCATTTCACAATGGGCAGGGACTCAAGTGGTTAAATGCATCCAATATTCAGTGCACACCACCATCTGCTAAAATGCCTGCTCACCTCAAGGATGAGTATAAAACTCATAGACAGATCACTCCTTGTGTCCACAACGATCAATCCACTTTACCAATGGTAGTAATTCCTACAGGCCCCAGATGGAAGTGTATCCATCATTGAAAGAAGCATTTGATAATGGACCACTAATTCGGAGCAAAGTTTAAAATTGCATAGTCCACATAGGAGGGAAACAAGTGCGGTGAACTCCAAGTTCCAGCTTTCCTGCTCATCACAACACCTACTTCAGCAGTGAACTACCAGCTGTCCCGCTCGTCTCAACCCTGCATCCGTGGTGAACTACAAGTCCCAGCGCTGACCTGCTTCTCAAGACCTGCTCATGGTATGTGCTCTTGTTATTGAACTATAGGCATATTAGCACACCTGAACTGTTGTCTGCTGCTAGCCTGATATAAAACCTGACAGGCATCAGGACTGAATTGGAAGATGCGATACACCTCCAAATCACCCATGCCAAATACGTTAATGCGCGTTCGGTAGATCCTTTCCCGTGCCCTCCTCCTTCTACGCACCTGTGAACACAGTAGTAGTGCTATGACCATGGATGCCCCTGGCATGTTGGCATACAGATTGTTGTCCTGCAAGTGTGGTTGCTCAGCTCGTCTGTAACGGTGCTGCTGCAGTTGCTCTCCAGCTGACCTGTGCACATCTGCTGCTGACTTACCCCTGCTTTATGATGGGTAACTTTACGCCGGACGTTGAACTTACGCGCACCACGCGTAGCCTGCGCCGGGCGCACATACGTTCGTGAATCGCCGTATCTCCCTCATTTGCATATTTGAATAGGTAATCAATGGGAGCGCCAGATGCAGCGTATATATGCGCACACGCTATGCCGGCGTAGAAAAGTTAAGTCGGTCGGAAGAAGCCTATTTTCAGGCGTATCTAGTTCTGTGGATACGGCGCATAGTTACGGGGGTAGATTCACATAGATCAGCGGATCTTTAGATCCACGTAATCTATCTTATTTATGATCCGCCAGCGCTAGTTTTTGAGGCAAGTGCTGTATTCACAAAGTACTTGCCTCTAAAGTGGCGCCGGCGGCTCGTAAATCCCCCGACGGAATTCAAATTCCGCGGCTAGGGGGAGTGTATTATTTAAATCAGGCGCATCCCCGTGCCGATTTAACTGCGCATGCTTCGCCGTCTAAATTTCCCAGCGTGCATTGCTCCAAATGACGTTGCAAGGACGTCATTGGTTTCGACGTTAACGCAAATTACGAATGGCCGTATTCGCGAACGACTTACGCAAATCCATACTTAACATAGGATACGCCGCACATACCCCTCATATAGCAGGGGTAACTATCTGCCGGAAAAAGCCGAACGCAAACGACGTAAAAAAAAAGCGACGGGTAGGCATTAGTTTCTGAATCGGCGGATCTCCTCATTTGCATATTAGTCGCGTATACAAATGGAAGCGCCACCTAGTGGCCAGCGGGAGATTGCAGCCTAAGATCCGACGGTGTAAGCCACTTACTGTACACCTGTCGGATCTTAGGGAGATCTATGCGGAACCTGATTCGATGAATCAGCCGCATAGATCCGACCGATGGAACTCAGAGATACGACGGTGTATCAGTAGATACGCCGTCGTATCTCTATATGAATCTGCCCCACGCCGCGCATCTCGAGATACGCCGTCGTAAGTGCTTTGTGCATCTGGGCCTATGTATTTATTATACATTTTTAAACACTTTAGGGGTTATTTACTAAAGGCAAATCCACTTTGCACTACAAGTGCACTTGGAAGTGCGGTTGTTGTAGATCCGAGGGGGACATGCAAGGAGAATAAAAAACAACATTTTAGCTCGCATATGATTGGATGATAGTCAGCAGAACTTACCCTCATTTCAGATCTACCCCCCAGATTTACAGCGACTGCAATTCCAAGTGCACTTGTAGTGCAAAGTCGATTTGCCTTTTGTAAATAACCCCCTTTGTTGCATTTTTTTTTTAGAAAGAGCGGTATTGTAAACATGTAATAACCTTGCTTACACGTTACAGCCACACCTGGTCTCAATGATTAAAATGATTAAAGCCTATGTAAACCATCACCTTGTAACATAACCCATTCCGTTTAAAATAAAAATGAAAGGCAAAACATTTGTGTATAACTATAAAAAACATTATCAACAAGTTTTCCCCTTTTTTTGATAAGATATCAAATTCCTTCTGTTCTCAGCTGCAAAAGAGTGGAGAGAAGCGAGAACAAGCAGCAGTACACTGAGCTTTCCAGTGAAAGGCTGTGTGTGTGTGTGGGGGGGGGGGGGGGGGGGGGGGGGGGTGGTCAGGAATCTGATCATTCAAAGAGAGCAGGCTGAGTTCCCAGCACAGCTAGAAAATTGACCACTGTTTGGTGCTTAGTGCAGTCAGTTTTTATTAAGGAAGGCATAGGGACATGCAGGACCACCAGGGATTTCACACAATGCTAACAATGCAAAGAGAACAGGCTACTTTTTATATAGATGTACAAAGTCAAAGTGACCATCTGAATGACCCAACCATTTGTAAAGTACCAAAAACTTCATGTTCTAATACGAAAAAAAATATAATTCTGTGCTGCCCTGGCAAACTCTATCCTCTATTTTCTATGTTGTAAACACCCCCTGTGACAGTAATAGGTGGTGACAGGTACTATTTATGGAAGGATCACCTTTGCACTTATTTATGAAGGGACCTCCTTTGCACTTTAAAGTATTCAGATCGCCGAAAACTGCAATTCTGAATACTGTGTATTTTTTTTTTTTAAACCGGCACCATTGTAAGCTGAGTAAACAGGAAGTGACGTTGTGACGTCGCTTCCGTGTTTACACTGAAGAGACCGGATCAAAGCTGTTCGTGGCTTCGTTCCAGTCTGTGGCTTGGGAATGGAGGCGGGCAGATTGTAGATCGAGTCTCCCAGTGGGACAGGAGGACCGGTAAGAGCGGCGGAGGTGGCGGAAGGGGGTATCCCCTTCCCGCTTCTCCGATATAACAACCGACCGGCTTTTAGCCACATCGGTTGTTATCCCTGGAAAGCCAATTGCCGGCTCTACAAAATGATACTGGTATGATGCTTGCAGCTGCGGGCATCATCCCGGTATAACCCCAGAAAACCGAGGGTGCTTGGCGGGAAGGGGTAAAATACAGGGGATTTGGTGCAGACACACACTGGTGGTCTTCAGCTGCCTTGAGTGAATATAGGCTTCTGTTGTGTTGCTGTAAGGAATATGGGGTTATCTCCTTGAAATACCTGCTCTCAATTTATTTATTGCTATATGTAGCCCCCTCCTAGGTAGGTGCTAGAAGAGATTATAGTTTTTGTCTTTGCGTTACCCACAAACCTCAATTTTATATGCTTAATCCACTTTCTAAATGGGAGTGTTTGCAATTTTCTTTTAATACATTTTTACGGATTCACACTATGTGGAGTATTTTCTTTTTTGGTCATGCCATTTTGAATACTTGAGAGGATTTGGTCTGACAAGTTGGCTGCTTCTGAGGACTGCTTCTCGGTAGCATCTCTTGGCCAATTGGATTGTCTTACAACTTGATCCTGGAGCCCAGATGTGGAGGTCCCATATTTTGGTGGTTGCACCATAAGCCTTGTTGAGTCTCTGAGCAGATTCCCATTTGAGTCCTCTCACTCCGGTAAGCCTCCTCACTAACCAGTGGTGGGTCTATTGTCTGTGTCTTTACTTCAACATTGATGTCATGTGGAATCCCACTTAGTTTTACACCATTTGTTTTCACCATCCATTCAAAGACTGTTATGTTTATATTTTAAAACAATCCTTATATGATGACACATAGGCCCAGATTCACAGAGCGATTACGCCTGCGCAACAGGAGATGCGCGTGCGTAAGTCGAAATGTGCGCGTGCGTTTCGATGCACGGCATCCCCAGAACGAGATACGCAAAAAATCTACTTTTTTTTGTCCCACGTAATTTCGTTAGACTGGCGCATCCGTCCGCGCAAAAGTACGCTAGACAGACCATTGATTTGCTAGTCAAATATGCTAATGAGGGACTTACAGGGATCCACAAAAGAACGTTGGGGCAGCGCAGGCGACGCAGTGTGCGCAACAGCAAAATGTCCGGTCTAAAATTAGACCATATAAAAGCTGGTCTAAAAAGAGACAAAAAGTCTACTTGTTAGATAAAGCAACACTGTTAGTGAGGAGCTCAGCAGTCACACGTGTTGCACAACAATCTGTATGCCAACATGCCAGGGGCATCGTCGCGCATAGCTATACTACTGACTTTAGATGAACAAAGAAGGATGAGGGCACGGAGGATGGCACGGAGGATGGCACGGGAGAGGATATACCGCACCCGCATAGACCTGTTTGGCATGAGTGATTCTGAGGTGTTTCGCATCTTCAGATTCACCCCTCATGTCATCCTGGAATTAACCACAACCCTGCAGGAGGACATCACCAGCCCAACACACCGCTCACATGCAGTGCAGCCACTGGTCAAGGTCATGGCAACACTCCATGTCCTTGCCAGTGGCTCTTTTCAGCGTACAAGTGGAGTGGTGGCTGGGATGTCACAATCCTCCATGAGCAGATGTGTGCACCAGGTTGTCCCTGCAATCCTCAGACGCATGGCCAACCAAATCATCAAACCCACCACTGAGGACCTGCGGCTGAAGGCAATGACAGATTTCTACAGAATTGCCAGATTCCCACGCACCGTGGGGGCCATTGATTGCACACATGTGGCACTCCAGCCCCCCCAGGAGACAGAGCACATGTACCGCAATCGGAAGCATTGGCATTCCATCAATGTACAGGTGATAGTCGATGCCCAAGGCCTCATATGGCACGTCCGTGCCAAACACCCAGGGTCCAGCCATGACAGCTACATATACAATCAATGCCACATCCGAATGGAATTCGAACAGAACGTGTATGGGGACACCTGGCTGGTTGGTGAGTGACATGGGAGTCAGGCATGACTATCCCCTCCCATGATGCACACCTCACAAGTGGCACATGCATGACTAACATCCTCCTGTCTTTTCCCTTACAGGTGACTCTGCATATCCACTGGGACCCCATCTCATGACTCCTATCCGGAACCCCCAAACTCCAGGAGAGGAAAGATACAATCAAGCACATGCCCAAACACGAGCAGTGGTGGAGCGCACCTTTGGCCTCCTGAAGTCACGTTTCCGATGCCTGGATAAGTCTGGGGGGACCCTCTTGTATTCCCCAAACTTTGTGTGCCAGATCATCGGTGCATGTTGCATGCTGCACAACTTCGCAGTAAGAAAGGGCCTGCAGATTGCCCTACGTGATGACCTGACCCCTGAACCAGACAATCCCCCCCTAACCGAGGCTACCCCGTCTTCTGAGGGAAGAGCAACCAGGAGACAACTCACATTGGGCATCTTTGCACGTTAAACACACACATTAATCATGGCACAATGAGAATGCATGCATGCACACCACTGTGGTCCCTAGCACAGACACATCACATCCACATCAAATTGGATTGGCACCAGTACACCATGCTGGACTTGTGAGCAGCAACGCCACGCCAAGGCTCCAATTATGTCACTGTACATTCATACACCATTCACACGGACCTGGGGATCACTTCTCCCTGGTCCTGGGGAACCCTACTCCAAAATTGAGGGTGACACCCCTTTTCCGGCAGGAATGTCACCCCCACATTCAAACAGCATTCACAACCCAAAAAAAAAAATTACCTGCAAAAGCAAAAATTTTCCAGCAAAAAAAAAAAAAAAAGGGGAAAAAACTAATTATTGCCCCTTGCGTGAGCCACGCCTGGGGCGCCCCCGGCCACAGCCCCGGCCCCAGCTTCTCAGGGGAGACTCATGGGGGAGGGGTAAAACCGGGGAAGGAGGAGCAGCCCCTGATCTCTGCCCACCTGGCGGCCTGCCCTCCAAGGCCACGGCTATTCTGTTGTGGTGGAAATTTGAAGATGTTTTTATTATGTATTGTCATAATTGGCACCCAGTCTTGACACTTCCCCAGCCAGCTCTAAATAGAGCTGACTGTGGCAGTCCTGAGGCTGGTTGACTCTCGTCTTGAGGTTGGAGTGTGATGGTTGCGGCATGGGCGTATGCCCACCAGCGAGGGGCCCCTCTGTGCATTTAGCACAGACGATCGTTGAGGGGGATGCATTCATTCCGCAAACACGCTAGTGGCTATGGACAGATGTACGCTCTTATCTGGGTCATGTCTGATCAGCAGGATTTGGGATTCATAGAGTACATCTGTAAATAGCCTCAATAAGGGTATAATCTTTATATGCATTATTCTATGGAATGGCGCAGATTAAAGGTTCTATCAGGGTATATTTTGAGGGCTTGTGAGCGTTTCTGGGGTCAGGGGGGGGCACATGCACACCCTGACCAGACACACCCATAAGACATTGTTTGTATTTCTATTCATTGTATACATTGTATTATAGTCTATTCATCTATTCAATTTGACTTCCTGTCAGAAGGAATGTTCTGTGTATAGGAGACATCTGGTAATGTCGCCTCCCATGTGGGGAGGCGACTTACTGGTGATGGCTTCCTGTTTTGTGTAAATAAAAGCACCATGGTCAGCCCTGGGAGGGGAGATGATTTGCAAGGATGGTAACATGAGGACAGCGGTTGTAATGTCTCTTGACTTGTATGGATGGGTAGAGAATGATGGTGAGTGAACTTATTTTAGCTTAAACATGGCATCATTTCATTTAAGATGGCAAATGTGCTCTAGAAGCACATGGCAAGGTGGTGGTGTGCTTTGCACACCCCATGTTTCCATGACAGTTAAAATGGCGGGCCAATGGTAGGAGTGGACAGAGCCCCTTTTTGGGCATCGGTACAGATGGGGGACAGTAGTCTTATGTTCCGATGCGTGGGGGGGCTCTGCTCTACAAAAAACAAATTTGCCATCTTTTTGAAATAATGCTTGAGTAAGATTGTGTGTGTGTGTGTGTGCACATGTGGAATCCTGATTGTATGTCTGCTGTGTGATAGATGTATGATTGTGTGTGTGTGTGTGTGTGTGTGTGTGTGTGCACATGTGGAATCCTGATTGTATGTCTGCTGGGTGATAGATGTATGTATGAGGGGTGTGTGTGTGTGTGCACATGTGGGATCCTGATTGTATGACTGTTGTGTGATAGAGTTGTGTATGACTGTGTGTTTGTGTGTGACCGTGTGTGTGATTGCGTGCATTTGTGAAAAGCGATTGGATGCATGTGTGTGATTGCCTGAGTTTGTGAAATCGAGTGGATTTTGATCGTGTGTATGCCTGAATGCTGTTTGAGAGTAACAATGGAGGTAAGCTGGCTCCTCTGGCCATGCGGCTTGGGGGGAAGGGCGATTTGTTTGTTTGTAACAGTTTGTAAGGAAGTGACTTGATTAACCAGATTTAAACTGCTATAGAAGACAGCCTTTTGTGTAACATCGCTCCTCTAGCCATGCGGCTTGGGGGGAAGGGCGAACAGTGTTTTGATTTCTGTGTCAACTGACTTTGCAACTTTCAGAACATAGTTAGATATAACATTTTTATGATGTATATGGAAACTGTATATTGTAGATGATTCCTCAGTATAGAGGTGAGATTATTCAGCCTGCGAGGTGTATGGCTGAGTCTTTTTGTATTTTCTGAATGTCTTGTTCCTGTGAGGCTGCATGCAGTAACAGTAAGAAACTGAATGTGAAATGGAGACTGTGTATTTAGATCATTTTGTGTTGGAAGGGTTGCCTGTGTGTAGTTCAGACAGGGAAGTCATGTTTAATTGTATAAGATGGCCTTCTTGCCATGAGGCTCGGGGGATGGGCAACCAGCATTGGCTGTCCCATCACTGAGTCAGGGATGGTAACCCTCTGTAAACAATGGCATACATGCTTTTTATATTGGAAGGTTTTAAAATGTGACCTGATGTGTGTATTTTTTTAAATGGTTTGTTACATGGGCTTTGAGAAAAGTGTTTTTGTTTTATGTTGCTTCATATAACCAACATTGTTTGAATGTGCTGTTTTAGTTGGAAAAAGGTCAGATTTGAAGCAGCCTAAAGTGTGTGCCTTTTAGGTTGGTTGTTTTTAGAAAATGTTTTTTTATTGTTTGTTTTTGATGATCAATGTTTTGTCTTTTTGGAAGAAAGGTTCTAGGCAAGTTTTTAAAAAAACTGCATATGGCGGCCATTTTGGTCATCAGTGGCCATTTTGGGGGCGTAGTCTGTTTGCACTGTGGGTTACCCCAGGGGGGAGGTGCAGCCACCTCTCCTTTGGGTGTGGTATTTCTCTGGCTATTTTGCTGGTGGATTTTAGCAGCCTTTGGGGCAGATTTTGATGTTTAGTGCAACATCAAAGAACATTTTTGTTTTCCTTTATGTGTGTGTAGTATGGTATGTCCTGTGGTAAACAGGTGATTTGGAAGCGCAGTTAAATTGTTTTACTACAAGTATAAATGGCGCCATTGTTGCTTGGTTTGTTGTCGGCCATTTTGTGACTCAGTGTAAAGTGCTATCTTTTGAGTAGCGTTTGCGGACGCTAGGGCCAGTATATACAGGATCTGACTAACCTGTTGGCTGACGTTGCAGTGTAAAAGTGGAAACTTTTTGTGTAACATTTTGTTTTTGAATATGTTACTGGCGCTGATTGCGTTTTTGTGCACAGCGATGTGCGTTGTTGTTTGAATGTTTGGGAGTTGTTCATTGTTTTTGAATAATGGTTGGGTCAGGGGGGGATCAACTCCCATTCTGCAGATAGGAGGAGATGGTTTTATTTTCCCTGAACCAAAGGAGTTTTGTTTTTAAGAGAAAAAAACGCAGGAGATTTGAGTTTTGGCTTTGTTTACTACTTTATAATACTTCCAGGGGATATATGTGGTCCATGGAGTTTTTTGATGTGTTGAGACGAGGCAGTGAAGACAGACTTCCCCTCTCTCTCCATCTTTCTGTCATTATGTAAATAAATCAGATTTGGGTTTTAAAGAGCTGAGCATACAACAGGAAGTCCTTTCTCAGCATTTATATATGAGCAGGAAGTCAGTGGGAGGAGTTTTGAAGTCTTCTGAAAGATGAGCAATGAGATTTGTGTCCTGAAAGGACAACAGAAATATTTTGGCATTTTGAAAGAGTGTTTTAAAGTTTAATTTCAGTTGTTTTTGTGAAGTTTTATACTGTAAATACAGTTTTGGGTATGAGAGGAAACAGAGGGGCGTCACCATTATTGTTGTATCATGTAGACGCAGGTAGAAAGAAGCCATAATATTGTTTTGAAAAGTGGAGGATTTCATGGTGCTTTGAAGGTTGTCTGACGACCACATTTTAGGAGGCTTTATATCGTGATACAGATTTGGCCGTGTATAATAGTCGGAGATCTTATTAGCGATTATATTAGCATAAATGTGTAGGAGTAGTACGCTAGTGGTCCTGCTCAGGCTGTGTAGAATAATCAGAATGCAGGCATCGGTTTTGGTGATAAAGGTCGCAAGTCAGAACCGCTCCGAAAACAAAGCGCGGTGTGTTCTGGACGCAGAGCTCACTAAAAAAAAGCGATTCGAATCGTCATGGGATGTGCCGCCCATGCAGTGCATCAGTCAGACAGCTGCACCGCACATGAGGTCCGGATTAGGGGCTCCGGACATGAGACCCCTAAAGAATGTCGTAGGTGGTCAGAGGGTACAGTAAGGTGTACTCCTTTGGAAGGTACTCTGGATGGAGGTATGAGACCTCAGAATAAAGATACCTTGGATGTAGATCTGATGTGGTTTCAGAAATCTGTAATGAGTGTGGATGGAGGTGTGGTACGCGCCTCAGGAGAACTTTGTATAGCTGGTCTATGCAAGTTTCTCGCGCTGTTCTCGTATTTTTCCATTGTATTTTCTTGTATTGCAGAAAGAGTGAAGGCAGATTTCCGGCTGGTTTTTGTTTTTTCATTTTTGTTTTGCAAGCTATGAATATCTCCCCCACATTTGTATTTGAATGTTTGTATGTAGTAACGTGAATGTTTTTTTTTATTCAAACTTACCGCGGCGATCTTCTGACGCGTCGCGGCTTTTGTATTTTTGTAGGAACTGGAAAAGTAAGGGTTACAAAGGGTTTTTGTTTGAATCGGTTTTGGGAAGAATGTCATTGACAATGTACAGGAATGTCATTTTTGTTTGCCATTCTCTGCAGGATAAATATGAAGGATGGAGTAATGATTTCTGCTTATAAGTATTTTTCAGGTCCAAAGAGTTTCCGGAAGTGTTTGTACATAGAGAGCAGGTGTATGTAGACAGCTGTACACATGGATAATTACGGGTCTAAGGAGGTGAAAGTATCATAGGCTATTTCATTGTTTCTTTTTATAATTTCTTCCTCCAGTCTGTATTGAGGAAGAAAAGGGGGGAGGGGGTGGTAAATAAAATGTAAAGGTGACAGTTCTCCGAACTAATAACACTAATCTTTCTAATTTTAATCAAGTTTTGTGCCAAGATTGTCTTTCTTTGATAGAATTTGAATCGGCAAGCAGCAGTCTGGTGAAGTAGGTTCCCAGTTTAGTTGCTAAGAAACTGTCAATGGTTCCGGGTATTACAGGCGCTGGTAAGCGATTACAGGCGACGGTGAGCCACGCACAGGTTAAGCAGCGACCACAGTTACGAGGTCTGGGTTGTTGTCATTGAAGGTCAACCAAAACCAGGGTCGTACTCCCTCAACTGTCACTCTCATTCTTGGGTGATGGGGTGGGTACGATCCCTGTAATGTGAACTTCACAGGGTTCAGGAGTCTCTCCTGGACCCCGACACGGTAATTGGTTTTCATTTTTCCCCAACCAGGTGACTGGTTCATTTGTAAAGAAGCTTGATGGACGAGACCACGCCAGCCACTGCAAGAAGCGGCTCAACCACATCAAAGAAATGAGGAGTATCTTTGTTTATTTTGTATTTGTTTGTTTAGTAAATTTTAGCAAGGGTAACGATGGAAAGCATCCCAAGTTATTATTTAAAGTGTATTCCATGACTAATTAAGAAGATGAACGGGACCGATTGCTGGGTCTGTTCTGAGTCTCCGTTGAGCTTTAGTCCCCAGCGATGACAGTGGTACATGCTAATTATGAGGATTATTGACAAACGAGTGGAGACTCCAAACAGACACCTGTCAATGGAATTTATTAATATGTTTTTAGAGGGTAAAATTGATTATTGTTTTTATGGCTCCGCCTTTTGTCGGTTCGGTATCAGGACTGGATAGCCCACAAGTGTAATTTTAGTTTGGTGTTTATGCAGATTTACAGCTTATAAGGTAATTCCCCCCAATGCAAGAGGTTCATGTGTGGTGGTGAAGCTGTCCCTGTCCTATGTCGCGGCCGATTGCAAGGATCTGATGGCGCAAGAGAAATTGGGAATGGCGGGGACAGCTAGAAGGGAATTGTTCACCAACCCGGACTAGGTCTGGGCACGGTTCCCTGCATATACAAGGTGGGGGGGTTTGAGCTTATGATACGTTTGAACAATTCACACCTATTGAGGATGGAATGTTTCATGTAACTGTTGAAGCTACAAGGAAGTTCTCACAGCCCAAGGGGGGTTTCTGGGAATTTACAAGTAAATATTGTTATATCTGGTTCAGGGGATACTGGGAATAGGAGTTCAGGCCCATATGGATAAGGTTTGGGTCCCTACAAGGCAAAGCCAGAGCTGTAACTGAGTGAAGGTTGGGAGTCCTTTGAAGGGTCTGGGAATCTGAGGGGATTTAATTCTTATTTTTCAGCGGATCGTGGTTGATTGAAATGGGAATACATGTACTCATGTCGTTTTTATTTCTATTCTTTCTATGTCGTGATGAGCGCTCCTGTTGCCTGATTGGACGCGTGACCAGAGCCGGAGCAGATGACCACGTACCAGATGAGACGCCCCGGAGCAGATGACCACGTACCAGATGAGACGCCCCGGAGCAGATGACCACGTACCAGATGAGACGCCCCGGAGCAGATGACCACGTACCAGATGAGACGCCCCGGAGCAGATGACCCTCGTACCAGATGAGACGCCCCCGGAGCCGGACTAACGGACAAGACACAGAGGATCACTACCCAATCTGCGATTACTACAGCTCACCAAGTTGTGTCCTCCTTATGTCATGTCTCCTGAAGAACAGAGTCTACATGTCAAGCCGTGTTTTCCTTTTTATGGACTGTAAGGACTGATTAGTTTCTAGGTGTAAGAAGACTATCAAGATTTGAAGGACAAGTGGGAGCAATATGACAAAAAGGGAGGACTGTGGTGGAAATTTGAAGATGTATTTATTATGTATTGTCATAATTGGCACCCAGTCTTGACACTTCCCCAGCCAGCTCTAAATAGAGCTGACTGTGGCAGTCCTGAGGCTGGTTGACTCTCGTCTTGAGGTTGGAGTGTGATGGTTGCGGCATGGGCGTATGCCCACCAGCGAGGGGCCCCTCTGTGCATTTAGCACAGACGATCGTTGAGGGGGATGCATTCATTCCGCAAACACGCTAGTGGCTATGGACAGATGTACGCTCTTATCTGGGTCATGTCTGATCAGCAGGATTTGGGATTCATAGAGTACATCTGTAAATAGCCTCAATAAGGGTATAATCTTTATATGCATTATTCTATGGAATGGCGCAGATTAAAGGTTCTATCAGGGTATATTTTGAGGGCTTGTGAGCGTTTCTGGGGTCAGGGGGGGGCACATGCACACCCTGACCAGACACACCCATAAGACATTGTTTGTATTTCTATTCATTGTATACATTGTATTATAGTCTATTCATCTATTCAATTTGACTTCCTGTCAGAAGGAATGTTCTGTGTATAGGAGACATCTGGTAATGTCGCCTCCCATGTGGGGAGGCGACTTACTGGTGATGGCTTCCTGTTTTGTGTAAATAAAAGCACCATGGTCAGCCCTGGGAGGGGAGATGATTTGCAAGGATGGTAACATGAGGACAGCGGTTGTAATGTCTCTTGACTTGTATGGATGGGTAGAGAATGATGGTGAGTGAACTTATTTTAGCTTAAACATGGCATCATTTCATTTAAGATGGCAAATGTGCTCTAGAAGCACATGGCAAGGTGGTGGTGTGCTTTGCACACCCCATGTTTCCATGACACTGTCCAGGGCAGCACCAAGTGTTGCCGTGTTGGCCTGGATAGCCTGGGTAAGGGCCCTCACATCCTGCCCAACGCCTGCTGATGTTGTCTGCAGTTTGTTTAGGCAGGTTGTGAAAGCCCGGGAGTGGGAGTCCAGGTTCCCCAGCGTATCCTTGATGGAGGACAGGCTCTCCTCCATCCGCACCAATGTCTGGCTGACCTGTCCCAGATGGCGGGTCTGGAGGAACTGGTCCCTTCTCAGAGTGGCGGGCAGGAGATCGGCCACCCCCCTGGTGTTCTGGGATGAAATCCTGCCTCCAGCTGATGCTTGTGGCCGGGGAGAAGGGGAGGCCCTTGTGAGGGGAGCCATGTTGGGGGAGGAGGGGGGGGGGGTCCCCCTTAGGGAGGGCTGCCTGCTGCCAGCCAGAGGGGAAGAGTCCTCAAAAACCAAACGTCCAGTGCCTGACATGGACTCCTCCTCCTCATGATTCTCCTTCTCCTCATGATTCTCCTCCTCCTCTTGAACCTCCTCCGCGGACTCCGGCCTTGTTGGGGGGGCCTCATTAGGCTGCTGTCCTGGGGTTGGTGCGGTCAGGCCAGATGGTCCTGCACATCTGTGGATGACACAAAACATTCACAGGTTGGAGGATCCACACACTTGCCACATATTCCCTTTCACCCCATCCCACCACACATGCTACACACCTGATATTAAAAAAAATACTTACCTGGCACCACAGGCTCCGGACTTGAGTCAAAGCCAGGCAGGCCCTCAACTTCATGCCGATGAAAGGTCAGGGCCACCGCACGCTCCTCCGCTGTCAGCCTAATACGGCATGGTGGGCCCCCTCCTGTGCCCCTGGCATGGGCATGCATTCTGGCCAGCTTCTGTTTGACCGGACGCCGGAAGTCATTGATTTTTTTGTCAATCCCAGACCGGGTCCGTGTCTCCCCCTGCCCCGCTGAATTGACCTGCTCAGTAATCATATCCAAAATCTCCCTCCTCCTGGCCGGGGTGGTGTTGGCACTGTCTGGGCCGTGGAGGAAACGCCCATACTCGCTAATGGCCCGGGCAAGAATTTGTTTTTCCCCAACTGTAAAATTGAGCTTTCTCTATCGCTCTGTCATACTTCCCAAAAAACTCACTCCCAGTCAACAAAATTCACTCACACAAACAAGCACAACCAATCAAGCAAGAACACACACAAAGAGAAAAATACTCAGCAAGAAACAGTCACAAAAAAACAAAACAAAAATACAGCAGGAAAACAAACGAACAGAAATATATCAATCAAACAAACAGTCTCTCAAACACTTATCAAAAAACACTTTCAAAGATCTACTAACAAACACTTGATCACACAGAACACTAATCTGACAACTACAAAACACACCGCAACGAACAACAGGACAAAAGCACTAGGTTAAATGGGAAGGGACAAAGGGATGTACTTTTGCAATGCTAGTGCGTTTGTGTGTGTCTATTTATGCTGTTTGCGTAGTTCACAACGTTGCCCTAGTCCATTTCCAATTTCACTGATTGCGCCGCTCCCGAGTTGTGAGCATGCGCACAGCGGAGCTGACCATGGTCTCCTTCAAGCGCGCATGCGCGAGCCGGCCGGCCCTTCATTTGCATGGGGTCACGGCTCATTTCAATGTAACACGCCCACGTCCTTCCCAATTTGTATTACTCCTCCTTACGCCTCGGGAAAAAGTTACGCATGCGCAATTTCCTGCGCAAAAGCTACGAGAATAGGGGGATTACGCGGCAAAATTGCGCAAGTCTAACGTAAAGGCGGTGCGCTACGCCGGTCCAATAATGCGCAGATGTACCTGAATCTGGGCCATAGACTTTAGTTTGCGTGTGAATTTCACATCTCTTTTTCATTATTATTAGTTTTTGCACAGTGTACATTAGTTTGTGTATATATATGTATTTTCATTTTTTGAGCACAAAAATGTTACTCTTCACATATGCCTTGATTTACACTTGTCTTAGTGTTGTGCTAGCTGCTATTGGATATACCGCATATACTCGAGTATAAGCCGACCGAGTAAAAGCCGAGGTACCTCATTTTACCCCAAAGAACTGGGAAAACTTATTGACTCAAGTATAAGCTGAGGTACCTAATTTTACCCCAAAAAACTGGGAAAACGTATTGACTCAAGTATAAGCCTAGAGTAAGAATGCAGCAGCCACTGTAAGCGAAAAAGAGGGTCAACAATGGCCATTTGCACACCTCACTGTTCCCATTGCAACCTCACTGTGCCCAACCTCCTGTGCCCATTGCAATCTCACTGTGCCAACCTCACTGTGCCCATTGCAACCTCAGTGTGCCAACCTCACTGTGCCCATTGCAACCTCACTGTGCCAACCTCACTGTGCCCATTGCAACCTCACTGTGCCAAACTCACTATGCCCATTGCAACCTCACTGTGCCCATCCTCACTGTGCCTATTGTCAGTGTACCTGAAATTGACAGGCTGCGGGCGTCCATTCATTGTTTAAAACTCGGAGTCTCCTCCTGGTCCCTTCCGTGATAGGCGTTTCTCAGCAGACATAGATCCGCCTATCACGGATGTTCTCTTATCCAAGGATGAAAAGGCATCCGTGATTGGCGGAACACTGAACACAGTGTCTACTGGGAAACCCGAGGATGAGAGAACGTTTGTGATAGGCGGCATGTCAGCGCAATATACACCAATTTTTCTGTTCATATTTATCTTTTGATGTGACAGCATAGATGCATGTGTATTTACAAATGTGTAAACAGAAACTTGTACATTAACATAAAATGCTGAATGTAGTTTAGTGCTTGTACATTTATGTATTGTTCTGTTTACGGACAGATCCATGTACACCTTTCATTCAAGCTACAAACAAAATTTTTGCAAAATGTATTGTTGACATAGAGAAGGAATCCATTGTCAGTGGTCGACTGAGTAAAAAAATGGATTTTGTGTTATTTTGGTGTTCTTTTAACATATAAATAGAGGAAAGGTAAAAAAGATTGCTGTGGGTTTATTGCTTTTCAGATATATTGGAAGCAAGGATTTAAGGAGACTTCAAAGCATATGAGCAATTTTAATCAATGGTGCTGAATCTACAATACAGGACCTAACTCTAATTATAAAGGTAGCACTGAGTCAAGGAGTAATTAGTCATTTACACCTCAGTGGAAGGTGCGAGAGAGAGAGAGAGAAGCATTGTCTTGATATAAGCCCCTTTCATTTGCATTCGAAATGAGCTCTGATCTCATCCACGTTTCCATCGTGTTTACCCTGCAAGGATTTCTCTCTGTAACTTCTCTCATGCCCCAACCTGCCCCTGGATTGACTGGGAATAAATCTTTCTACTTATAAAATGTTAATTGGAAATGCTGCTCCAGGTCTCCGAGGTCTGTGTGGATGAGCAGGCTTGTTTATGTAAAATGAGGGAAATTAAAAGTTCCACAACAAAGGAAGAAACACTAAGTAATTATTATTCAACCTAGACAGGTTTGGAGACACCGGTGAGTGATAAATAGAATGGAAATAGAATCATATAGATTGAAATTATTTTTCAAATGGATCTGCTTGGGAGATTTAATTATGTCGCTGTTTCATGTCCATAAGTAAATCAAAACCTTTGTGACCGCATTTTTCATTTTTGGCATGTAACAGATTATTTAACAGTAAATCTGAAAAGGTGATTTTTAACTGACAAAAATGTTTTTTTTTTTTTTTTTGAAGATTGTAGATGGAGGAAAATTCACTTTTTGTTAGCCTTATGCATACCCTCATTTAAAGTAAACGTATACACAAAAAGTGAAGATTTGTTAACCACTTATATACCAGGCCAATTCTGGCAATCCTCTCCTACATGTACCATATATATATTTTAGCAGAGACCCTAGGGAATAAAATGGCAGTCATTGCCATTTTTTTACGTCACACAGTATTTGCGCAGCAATTTTTTAAACACATTTTTTTTGGGGGGAAAAAACACTTTCATGAACTAAAATAAAAACCAAAACACTAAAGCTAACCCAATATTTGTGTATACTGTGAAAGATAATGAGTAAATAGATACCTAACATGTCATGCTTTAAAATTGTGAACACTCATGGAATGCCACCAAACCCCAGTACTTAAAATCTCCATCGGCAACTTAAAGGGGTTGTAAAGGTAAAAGTTTTTTTTACCTTAATGCATCCTATGCATTAAGGTAAAAAAACATCTCACAGCAACGCCCCCCCCCGAGTCCCCGTTTTACTTACCTTATCATTTGAAACTTCCGGGCGCGTCCACGTCATCCTCTTCGGTTCCCAGCCTGGCCGTTGATTGGCTAGGCTGGGCGGATTGATAGCAGCGCAGCCATTGGCTGGCGCTGCTGTTAATCACAGCGGATGACGCGGCGCGCCGGGGGCGGGGCCGAGTGATACAGTCGGCGGCTATGGTCGCCGCTGTATCACGGGAGCGCGCTCGCAAAAGCTTTCCACCGTGCGAGCGCCCTCGCATGAAGATGGAAAGCTTTTGCGAGGAGGAGCCCAGACAGCCGCTGAGGGACCCCAGAAGACAGCTTTCCGGGCCACTCTGTGCAAAACGAACTGCACAGTGGAGGTAAGTATCACATGTTTGTTATTTTTAAAACAAAAAAAACCTGACTTTAGTGTCCCTTTAAAGTGGTTGTAAACCCCACTTTTTTACTTTTACCTACATGTAAGCCTATAATAAGGCTTACCTGTAGGTATAAAGAATATCTCCTAAACCTGTACGATTTAGGAGATATTCCCCTCGCAATGCGCCGCTAATTGCAGCGGCGCATGCGCAGGGGGGAATCCACGGCGAAAGGACCGGCATCCGCCGGACCTTGCCGATTTGAAATCTCCCGTGCGCACGCGCAGGAGTGACATCATCGCCGCTCCAGCCAATCACAGCACCGGAGCGGCGATACCCGGAAGACACGCCGAGTCAAGATGACATCTCGCTCGGCGTGGACCAGGTAAGTTCTACTTTCCTCGCTCAGAGGTAAGTGTTTCATAATGAGCTATTATGCGGTGCATACTAGCGCATTATGGCTTTTGCCTTGCAGGTTTAAAAAAAAAATGTATATGCGGTTTACAACCGCTTTAATTTTTTTTACAGGTTACCAGTTTAGAGTTACAGAGGAGATCATGTGCTAGAATTATTGCGCTCGCTCTAACATTCACGGCAATACCTCACATGTGTGGTTTTAATGCTGTTTACATATGTGGGCGTGACCTAAGTGTGCGTTTGCTTCTGCGTGCTAACACAAGGGAACGGATCTGCGTGCTAACACGATGGGGGCACTTTTAAAAAATATATGTTATTGTTTATTTATTTATTTTTAATTTTTTTTTTACACTTTCCCTCTAAAAAAAATGTAATCACTGTAAACATCCCTTGTAATAGGAATAGGGCATGACAGGTCTATAAGTCCCCAGATCTCTCCTCTATGCTGGAAAGCCTGAGACCCCCCAAAAAAAAAAAATCTTCGGCTTTCCAGCAAAAAAAAAATGGCAGTGTTTACATCTTCTGGCGCCAGAAGTGACATCATGACGCCACTTCTAGCCTGTGTCATAGAGATGGCTGGGGACCATCTGGTCCATGGTCAGCTCTATGGTAATCCACCACTACTAGCGGATTCATTTTCTGATCGCACAGGCGGCCTGGGAGAAGCACTGGAGGGTGGTAGAAGTGGGCGACCCCTCCTGCCGCCTTTAAAAGCAATAAAGTGGCAAAACAGACACTATTTGGGCTTTTACACTGTAGGGAATCGCCAACTGAAAATAGATATCTGAATGATGCCTGCAGCTGCCTCTTGTAAAAGAGCAGTGAATTCCTCTTGTAAAATAGCAGTGCATATCCTGACATGTAACTGAACCTAGGCACCCCTGTGCCTTGTATCTAAGGCTGCATTCACATCTAGGCGTAGGCGGTATGCGGCGTATTGCAGCGACATGGATTCGGCGTTTTGTCCCCGCGATTTGCGGCGACAAGTCGCTCCTTGTTTTTTGCTGGAGGGGTGATTTTAGCATTGTCGGCTATGCCCGAACGCCTAATACGCCTAAAAAAAAGGGTCCGGGACTTGTTTTGAGCTTCAGGTGTACGGCGTTTCGGCATTCGGCGTGGAGATGTGAACCATCTCCATAGCCGACAATGTTAATTCGCCCCTCCAGCGTATCTCAGGCTGCTACAGCGTCGGGCGTAGGGTGACAAAACGCCTAGGTCTGAATGCAGACTTATAGCTGTATATTTGTCGTGTAAGATCATCTAAAGCACTGTGCCTGTGAATGTTAGTCTCAGAAGAACATTCACTACTATGCTGCTCACTGTTCTACTTGCTGGAAATAAAGCTGTACGTGAGGAGCAGGGGTCCATGGTTTAGTCTGAATCTAGGATCTGGACAGAAGAAAAACACTACTTCAGCGCTAAAGTGTAGTGGACTGAAACAAATATACATAGCAATCATGTATCAGACAATCTGGCTGGCTTTGTACTTCAATAGGTAACCAAGTGAATCCTTGACACTAAGGAGTTGATTTATTAAAACTGGAGAGTGCAAAATCTGGTGCAGCTGCGCATGGTAGCCAATCAGCTTCCATTTCTTTCTTTTTTTTGTGAAAGCTTAATTTAACAAGCTAAAGTTAGAAGCTGATTGGCTACCATAAACAGCTGCACCAGATTTTTCACTCTCCAGTTTCTGTCACATATATGGATACCTCCATGGTTGACAGAACACTGGTCAGCCACCAGCTATACCGGACCGGATCTTGCTCCCCTCATGACCCCCCATGCGTCTGAAACAGTCCTTGCCCTTGCCTACAGTCAGTCCACCTTGCCCCCCACCATCGGGATTTCCTTTCTCCTTGGCTTTGGCCCCCAATGCATCCGCCGATGCAACTTGCTGTGGTGAGTTCTACCCCTGACCACCTTCTAAGGGTTAGCCCTTCCCTTCCTCCCCTCCCCCTTCCCCCCTTCCTTTCCTTCCCCTTTTTCCGCACCCCCTATTTGCCCCCTCTCTCTTCCCTCCCCTCACCTCCTCTCCTTTCCTTGCTCTCCGGTTCCCTCCCCACTTTTCCCCATCCCCCTCCCCTCCCCCCACTTTTTGCTCCCCTCCCCCCCTCATTCCCCTTTCCCAAACCCCCCCTTCCCCTTCCTTCCCCCCCTTCCCTCCTTCTCCTCCCCCCCCCCTTTTTCCACCCTCCCCCCTTCTTTCCCAATTCCCTTCCTTTCCCACCCTGCATTGTATCTACGTACCGGCCCCCCCCTAATTCAATGTATGCATTATATTTAGAGATCAACGCACCATCCCCCATGTCTGCCGTGGGGGGATTATCATCTGGGCAGCTCGGCTCCGCGCCTGCTTCGCTACACATTGGGTAAACCTCTAACTGTTATGTATTATGTACTTTATTGCTGAATTGCATTATATGTATTTTATTATTTTATTGCATTATTGTCTATTAGATTGGTTCTCCTGAAGAAGCGGGTCCACCGCAAAACTAGTCGAGAATCTAACCAATCTTCTGATGTACACTATTGTGAAATGCAACATTTTAATTATAAATAAATATATCTTTTACTTATTATTGTTTAATTTGACTTATCAGTACCACGATAGTCAGTGACCACCCCATTGCTAATTTTTGATAACCCATTGCTTATTAGCCAATAAAATTGAGCTGCAGTGCAAGAATCTCCTATTTAAGTTGTATTAATTTTGTGGATCTGTGCTTTGTACACCTCTTCTGCTGCTTCTTCTCAATATTTCCCCACCACTCATCGAGATACCAGTCATTGGGAGGGTGGGGGTTTGGGGCAGGGGCGGATCCAGAGAGGGCAACAGGGCAATTGCCACCCCCGAGAAATTAGTTTTAGTTGCGGAATTCGCAGGTGTCGGAGAGTCTGAGCGGGCGGTAGTTGCGGAATTCACAGGTGCCGGTGTGTCTGAGCAGGCGGTAGTTACGGAATTCATGGGTGGCAGAGAGTCTGAGTGGGTGGCTCTGCAGCTAATGAGAGTCAGAGAGCGGGTGGTCAGCTGGTCGGGTCTGTGGGTGTGAGGGTGGCTGGCCAATCAACAAGCCAGCGGGGGGAGCAGAGAAATGACATCATCTCTCAATGCCTGCGCCCGCACTGCATCCCTGCAGTAACTTCTGCCCTCACTGTACAGGCAGCAGAGTGATTGCATCATCTCTCTGCTGCCTGACTCTGACAAGTAAAACACCATCTTAGCAAGTTACAATCCGCAAGGTGTGGCAGGTGAGGTGGCAAGTGACAATCTGCATCTGGTGGCAGGCAAGTGACATTCCACATGTGGTAAGTGACAATCCGCAACTTGTGGCAGGTGACGTGGCAAGTGACAATCCGCAACATGTGGCAGGTGACATGAAAATGACAATCTGCAACTTGTGGCAGGTGACGTGGCAAGTGACAATCCGCAACGTGTGGTAGGTGATGTGGCAAGTGATAATCTGCATCTGGTGGCAGGCAAGTGGCATTCCGCAACTTGTGGCAGGTGATGTGACAATCTGCAACGTGTGGCAGGTGATGTGGCAAGTGACATTCCGCAACTTGTGGCAGGTGATGTGACAATCTGCAATGTGTGGCAGGTGATGTGGCAAGTGACAATCCGCAACGCGTGGCAAGTGACAATCCACAACGTGTGGCAAGTGACAATCCGCAACGTTTGCCAGGTGACGTGGCAAGTGACAAGCTGCATCTGGTGGCAAGTGACACACTTGGGGCTCCCACTGATTCTGCATTATAGTGAGTTGAACCATTTATTTTATATTACGATGTAATAATATAAATAATGCGCTTCAATCATCCTGACACCATAACAACTATAGTGCCATGATCATTGAAGCGCTAACACCAGTCTTTTCCCCTCATAAATTGTCCCCCCAAAAAAATATTTTCTGGTAGTATTCTTCCCGAGACTAGACTCTGGATCTGCCCCTGGTTTGGGGGCAGCTCTGAAATGAAGAAGCAAAGCCCCACTCCTCTGCTGTGATGGCCAACTCCACACAGAAAGAGTGCATGAATTGTAATACATTAATGTGAAGAAGACAATACCAGGGACTTATTCCTCTTTCTTCTGCTTGCATTTTTTTTTCCGCGCGGCTTCAGCAGTTCAGGTCCTCTTTATTGACTACTAATACTGCAAATGTTTTTATATTTATCATATTAACCTATTTATTCTGATTACAAGTAGAGACAAGGGAATAGAGTCAAATGCAGTTACTATCATCTGAGACACGGTTTGCTAGAAAGACGGAAAAGCAAATTTGGTTAGTGAACTGGTAAATGCTCTAATCACACCACATTAAAGCGATTGTCATAATAAACTAAACAAATTGTAGAAGAAGGGGGTGCAAGAGATTTTTAGATGAGTTAGGAGGCTCTTAATATTTTAGCAAATATGACACAGAGAGAAAGGGGTAATTTCCAGCGCCTTGTTCATTTAGTATAGTGTGGTTAAAAAAGAGTTCATGCTAACCTTTTATATTTTGTTTATGCAAAGACAGTACAACTAAACATGCCCCGAACTGTATAGTACATAACTATACCTAAATAATGATTTCAACTTTATTATAGAAATGAAAATTGACCATTGTAATTCATACCTGGTTGATTAATGTCACTATTGCTAATTGTCATCTCTTTCAACAACACATCTTCACTGAAGTGTCTGGAAGTGCTGTATATTTAATAGGAAATGTGCAGAGGAGAGAAAAGAAAGACAGGATTAGAAATTCTTATTTTAATTTCAAAAAAGATAAAGTGGAAATGTATTCTTTGGACTATATGAAGAAGTGTTACTTTCCAATACATAAGTGCAAAGTATGAAAATATATGTGTATATATATATATCGTCCGGGATTCAGATACATTGGCGTATCTTTGTGCGGGCGTATCGTATCTTCTTTACGGTACGCCGCCGCAACTTAGAAAGGCAAGTGCAGTATTTACAAAGCACTTGCTCCATAAGTTGCGGCGGCGTAGCGTAAATTAGCCGGCGTAAGCCCGCATAATTCAAAGTAGGAAGGAAGTGGGCGTCATCGATTTAAATTAAGCGTGACCCCATGCAAATGAATGGCTGGTCGAACTGGGCATGCGCGCGCATGCTCAGAATCACGTCGCATATACTCCCTAAGATACGTTGGCGCAATGCCTACGACGTGAACGTAACCTACGCACTGCCCTATTCACATAGTACACATAGTACTACGTAAACAGCGTATGCAACGTAAAATTTGACGGCGTCGTTCCCTGGCTCATACCTTTGCATTAGCTGTGCCTGCCATATGAGGGATAACTTTACGCCGGACGTAAGCCTTATGCAAATCGCGTATATGAAGTGACTGGGCGCATCTACGTTCGTGAATCGGTGTATCTTACTCATTTGCATATTTAAAATGGGAACGCCGAATGCATCCAGCGTAACTATGCGCCCACGATACGCTGGCGTAGGCAAGTTATGTCGGACGGCTAAAGCCATGTTTTTCGACGTATCTCACTGTTTGAATCAGCGCAAAGATGCGACGGCGCACATTTGGACTTACGTTGGCGTATCTGGAGATACGCCAATGTAAAACGTTTCTGAATCCAGAGTGTGTAACCATATACACCAGCTTCTGAGGTCAATATGTATATTTATTTTTCCCCACAACACCAATATATGTATATATATGTATATATATATATATATATATATATATATCACCAATATATTAATATTTTCATGGAAAATATGATTGCGAAGGAAAATGTTGTTTATGTATAAGTGTGTGTGTGTGGTGCTTTTGACAGTATCCATAGCTGATTATTTTGCTGTATATATTAAATATTCCCCAGGGTAATGACATTATATAGCTATCACACACATGATCCGCTGCTGGAAAATATGCAATTCTTCTTATCGCTAAATTTCAGCATGCATTTTTATCTCATTATTGCTGCATCGTAAGCTCAACTGTCCCTGATTTCTAAGTGACTGTCCCTGATTTGGAACAATGTCCCTCTGTCCCTCTGTCCCTCATTCCACCTCATTTGTCCCTCATTTTGGTCTGATCTCTATAGTTGTATATAAAAGGTACTTTGTATCTATCAAAAAGTGTTTTCCGGAGCTAAACCTGTCACCTGATTTCTAAATTCTAAATTGCTGCATTTGTAAATTCCAAAAGCCAATATAAAGGAATAGTAGTACATACTTTTGCTGATAGGTGTCCCTCATTCCCATCTCAAAAAGTTGGGAGGTATGCACACCTACAAGCATCAAGCTGTGTGAAGAGCGCCATGTGATGAACATTACATTACAGCAGAATACTAGGCTTAACTCCCTTTGCCAAAATCTGGGTCTTTGCTGTGCACCAGTGCTTTTGTGTGATTCTATTTGAAGGCCTCTGTAAACCTTAGCTTGTAAACGCTAATCTGAAAAACATCACTCCCAGCAGGGATCTAGCAAGCTTCAAGCAGTTTGTAAGACCTTTACAGTAGGGTGACCAGACATCCCCAGTTTCAGGGGACAGTCCCCTGATTGAGGACACTGTCCCGAGACCAAGTCTGTCCCTGGTTTTGTCCCCAGATTGGATTTAATAGGGGGCAGGGGCAATTTCAAAGACAATCAGTGCAGAATTAAAATAAAAACAATTGAATTACACCCCCAGTTCCGCCGTGCCTACTAGCATAGGGGGGTTGTATTTTTCTCCATTTTCTGTACCCCTTTCTGATGATCATGTGCTGGTCGAAGTGGAGGGAATATTTCTTCAGTTTCGGGTGCATGCCCATTCAGCTCCTCTCACATGTTCTTCTGCCTTGGCTCAAATTCTGCCCAGCCACCTGCCATTCTCCTTGCCTTCCCTGGCGGAGTGATCTTTCTCCGCTCCCCACCCAGTAGTAGCCGGGGCCCGAAGAGTAAGACTTGTGAGGCGGACGGCGGGAAAAGTCGCTTATTGTCACTCTGGGGGTTGCAGGCTGGCGCTGGTTGACCTCAGGCAGTCTCAGTGTGTTAATCCGGGTGGCCACCCTTTGAGAGAGATCTCAGCACAGGAAAATAAGACACACACGTGATGTAGCTGAAATCATCTCTGACTTTACTGATAATACTATGAGAATTATATGCCTTACAAAAAAGGGGAAGGGCTGTATTATGTAAACAATATGTGATTGGTTAATACAGTCTTTTTATTCATTAAGTGAAGCACCTGTATGAATGAATTGGATAAAAAGGAGTAAAGTATGACATAGTGAAGTTATAGATAAAAGTTTACATTGTTAGTTAGTTTTAACAATTACTAAGGACACCTGTGAAAATAATTGGAAGAAAAATACATTTTTACCAATTACTAAAGAATGCTGCATGTGTAATGCTTTGCTCAGAGATAAGAATTAATAAGCAATTATGTGTGCAAAGTCATCTTAAAATTATACTAAGAAAGAAATAATATTCACTCTGAAAACTTCCTAACACCTTCCATTATGTGTAACAGTTAAGGAAGCACCCTATCTTCAGAACCGTAACCCCTTACAGTCACCTTTACTAGTAAAGAAAAAATATGTCCCCGGATTTAATTTTAAAAATCTGGTCACCTTACTTTACAGTACCCCTCAGTCCTAAAGTGAGGAATACAGATCTTCCTAAATAACTAAACTCATTAACAAAAATTGTATTTATTCAAACTTGCCAGTTCTAAAATGTGATGGTTACATTTTTTTTTTTTTTTTAGGCTAGGAACAATTTCAGCAAGTTCAGAATATATCATTGATCCAATCAAAACTGCAGTGTCCTGGTCACTTTCTGGGAACTGAAATCATACTAATTTGCCCAACCCCTGTGTAATGAAGATAGACAAAGGCAGGTATGTTTGAAATCATGCCTGGGTAACAACCATGACTCCCTCCATTGATATAGTGGAGCAGTGAGCTACCCAGGGACAGGAATTGTGTTACTCGCAAAATTACTACGTGAAAATAAAGCAAAAAACAAAACAAAAAGAAAGCTACCATAGCAACCACATCAATTTTTTTATTTTTTTATTGTGTGTTTAAATATACTTAAATGCAAAAGGAAGGGTTTAACTTCATAATCTATATACAGTGCAGAAAATAAGTATTTGAACACCCTGCTATTTTGCAAGTTCTCCCACTTGGAAATCATGGAGGGGTCTGAAATTGTTATCGTAGGTGCATGTCCACTGTGAGAGACATAATCAAAAAAAAAATTCCAGAAATCACAATGTATGATTTTTTTAACTATTTATTTGTATGATACAGCTGCAAAGAAGTATTTGAACACCTGAGAAAATCAATGTTAATATTTGGTACAGTAGCCTTTGTTTGCAATTACAGAGGTCAAACGTTTCTTGCAGTTTTTCACCAGGTTTGCACACACTGGAGGAGGGATTTTGGCCCACTCCTCCACACAGATCTTCTCTAGATCAGTCAGGTTTCTGGGCTGTCGCTGAGAAACACGGAGTTTGAGCTCCCTCCAAAGATCCTCTATTGGGTTTAGGTCTGGAGACTGGCTAGGCCACGCCAGAACCTTGATATGCTTCTTACAGAGCCACTCCTTGGTTATCCTGGCTGTGTGCTTCGGGTCATTGTCATGTTGGAAGACCCAGCCTCGACCCATCTTCAAAGCTCTAACTGAGGGAAGGAGGTTGTTGCCCAAAATCTCGCAATACATGGCCCCGGTCATCCTCTCCTTAATACAGTGCAGTCGCCCTGTCCCATGTGCAGAAAAACACCCCCAAAGTATGATGCTACCACCCCCATGCTTCACAGTAGGGATGGTGTTCTTGGGATGGTACTCACCATTCTTCTTCCTCCAAACACGGTTAGTGGAATTATGACCAAAAAGTTCTATTTTGGTCTCATCTGACCACATGACTTTCTCCCGTGACTCCTCTGGATCATCCAAATGGTCATTGGCAAACTTAAGACGGGCCTTGACATGTGCTGGTTTAAGCAGGGGAACCTTCCGTGCCATGCATGATTTCAAACCATGACGTCTTAGTGTATTACCAACAGTAACCTTGGAAACGGTGGTCCCAGCTCTTTTCAGGTCATTGACCAGCTCCTCCCGTGTAGTCCTGGGCTGATTTCTCACCTTTCTTAGGATCATTGAGACCCCACGAGGTGAGATTTTGCATGGAGCCCCAGTCCGAGGGAGATTGACAGTCATGTTTAGCTTCTTCCATTTTCTAATGATTGCTCCAACAGTGGACCTTTTTTCACCAAGCTGCTTGGCAATTTCCCCGTAGCCCTTTCCAGCCTTGTGGAGGTGTACAATTTTGTCTCTAGTGTCTTTGGACAGCTCTTTGGTCTTGGCCATGTTAGTAGTTGGATTCTTACTGATTGTATGGGGTGGACAGGTGTCTTTATGCAGCTAATGACCTCAAACAGGTGCATCTAATTTAGGATAATAAATGGAGTGGAGGTGGACATTTTAAAGGCAGACTAACAGGTCTTTGAGGGTCAGAATTCTAGCTGATAGACAGGTGTTCAAATACTTCTTTGCAGCTGTATCATACAAATAAATAGTTAAAAAATCATAAATTGTGATTTCTGGAAAAAAAAATTGGATTATGTCTCTCACAATGGACATGCACCTACGATGATAATTTCAGACCCCTCCATGATTTCCAAGTGGGAGAACTTGCAAAATAGCAGGGTGTTCAAATACTTATTTTCTGCACTGTACCTATAATGGGTTTGAGTCAATTTATTGCGTTTATTTTTACACACACATTATTTAGAGAAGAAATAACCCATGAATGATCTTCTTCAGTAACAGGTTCCTTCAGAATTAATTATTGCTTATGTAGCTCCAGGTGTCAACCCTTGAAATAATATTCAGCTAATAGACTGTGTAAAAGCTCAGCGTAAACACAAAATGCATAGTAAGGTCATACATCAGCCACTTCCATTCCTTACCTCCGAGCTCAAGAACCTGGGAGCAATCAATAAATTAGCCACGAATTATCGCTCACAAGTGCTTGATCGCCTGACAGTGAATGCAGGGGGAAAACATAAATATAACAACCAACACATAAACCCTTTCTTCATTCCGCTATACCGTGAATTTAGGCCCACATGGGTGATATTAGGTTTCAGGCTAATATGATAAAAGGTATCGATTCATCTATCACATCATTCCATATTATCATTCATATGAACCCACACCTCCATGACAGAGACACCAAGTTTTTAAATTCCAGCTTAATGCAGTCATTACGGCTACATAGCAGTGGGATATTATAGTAAACATTAAGAAGCATCATAAAGTTACATCAGTAAAAGACCAGGATTCAAGTGAAAATAAATGAGATTCACAAACAGAATGAGTCACCCAAATGTGATATTGTAGATTTTCTGTGGGCTGAGCTTCTTCAATACTTTGTACAAAACAACAGTGTAATGCCCCGTACACACGATCTAAATTTCCGATGGAAAATGTCAGTCCAGCAGAAATTTCGACCATGTGTATGCCCCATGGGATTATTTCCATTGGAAATTCCGATGAATTCCGTCAGGTGCCGTACACACGGCAGAGAACCTCGACGGGCAGAACACATCGTTCCGCCCGTCGAGGTTCTCTCCCGGCCGTCGAATTCGGCGACCCGCCCGTCGGGAATGGCAACCAGCCATTCTTCCAGGCGGGCCGTCGAGGAAATAGAGAGCGTGCTCTCTATTTCGGCTCGACGGGCTTCCCGACGGGAAGCTCGCTGAGACCGTACACACGGCCGAGGTCCTCGCTGGAATGCACATTCCAGCGAGGTTCTCGCTGATTTTCAGCGAGAACTTCGGCCGTGTGTACGGCGCCTCAGAGTTTAGATTTTTACTCCGATGGAATTCCGTTGGAATTCCGATGTGATTTTGGTCGGACAAAGGTCCGACCGTGTGTACAGGGCTTAACAAAAAGATCTCCCTGCCATTATTCCCAAACCTTTCCCTGGATGCTGTAGATGTAGATGTTCACACCTACCTGTTCACATTTCAGCATAAGACCTAATGCACTCAGGCGAAAAAAGTAGAAGTTTTACAGATATGAACACAGGTGCAGCTAATTCTGATTAACCCCTGAAGATTTCTGTTTCATTGTATGGAAATGCCAGCTGTCCAGTATAAGAGATCCTTAACCACTTGCTTACTGGGCACATATACCCCCTTCCTGCCCAGGCGAAATTTCAGCTTTCAGCACTGCGTCGCTTTAAATTAAAATTGCGCGGTCGTGTGACGTGCCTCACAAACAAAATTGACGTCCTTTTTTCCCCACAAATAGAGCTTTCTTTTGGTGGTATTTGATCACCTCTGCGGTTTTTATTTTTTGCGCTATAAACAAAAAAGTGCGACAATTTAAAAAAAAAACATAATATTTTTTACTTTTTGCTATAATAAAAATCCCATTTAAAAAATAAAAAATAAAAAAAATTCTCAGTTTAGGCCGATATGTATTCTACATATTTTTCGTAAAAAAAAAATCGCAATAAGCGTATAGTAATTGGTTTGCGCAAAGGTTAACGTGGCTACAAAATAAGGGATAGAATTCTGACAATTTTTTTTTTTTTTACTAGTAATACAGCGATCTGCGAATTTTCTCAGGACTGCTATATTGCGACGGACACATCGGACACTTTTAACACATTTTTGGGACCATTCACATTTATACAGCGACCAGTGCTATAAAAACGCACTAATTACTCTATAAATGTGACTGGCAGGGAAGGGGTTAACACTAGGGGGTGAGGAAGGGGTTAAATGTGTATCCTGGGTGTGTTCTAACTGTGTGGGGGGAGGGGACTGACTGGGGGAGGTGACCAATGCTGTGTCCCTATGTACAAAGGACACAGCATCAGTCTCCTCTCCCTGACAGGACGTGGAGCTCTGTGTTTATACACAGAGCTCCACGTCCCTGCTCTAAAACTGCCGATCAGCGGGTACCTGACGGACATCGCGACCGCCAGGCACGCGCGCGCACCCCCCAGTGACCGGAGAAGACGATGCCGTCAAATGACGGTGGCTGGGATATTCAGATCCCCTTTGTTGCCGTCATTTGATGATACACGGGGATTCAAGTGGGTAAAGTGGTTGTAAAGGCCCATGTTTTTTTACCTTCATGCATAACTGCATGAAGGTAAAAAAATAAATAAAAAAAAAACAATACTTACCTGACCTCCATCTCAATCCAGCGATGTGCACAAGAGCAGCGGCTACCCCAGGTCTCTTCCTCCTCATTGGCTGAGACAACAGAAGGAGCCATAGGCTCCCGCTACTGTCAATCACAGCCAGTGAGCCAAAAAAGAGAGAGTTGGGGCTTGGCCAAGCCACACTCTGTGTGTGAATGGACACACAAAGCAGCGGCATAGGAGAAAGCCTGCTTGGATGCCCCCATAGCAAGCTGCTTGCTATGGGGGCATTCAGCGGGGAAGGGGGGCCGGGAGTGCCAGCAGGGGACCTGAGAATAGGAAGATTGGGGCTAATTTGTCCAAAACCACTGTACATAGCAGGTAAGTAAGACATTTTTTTTTTTTTCATTTGCCTTTAATATCACTTTATTGCCTTATCTGTTGAATAGTGTTAAAAGGTAAAACAAAAGAGACGGCTCTTCTAAGTGCAGTAATAAAATCCTTTAATGACAATGATAAGAAGCACCTTCTCTTCCGCTTTGTTTTTCCTATAGAGTGTGCTTCCCTCTTCTGAAATGCTGCTGTGGTGCATTAATCACATTTCAAGAGCCAGTCATGTACTGGTTGTTAGTTGTTGCAAGTCTACTTGCTATCCAGAGTGCCATATTCTCCACACTCCTAGTGCTAAAAGGTGGATGCCAAAGTATTGGAAGACAAACAACTATTCCAAGTATAGAGGAATAGATTAGGAAAGCAGATAACATATGTGGTAGAAGAGATAATGCATACATATTAAGACACCTTAGATACATGTGTAATTATATGGGGAGATTGGTTACAACTTAAAGTGATTGTAAAGTCTTGTTTTTGTTTATAAAAATAACAAACATGTTATACTCATCTGCTCTGTTGCAGTGGATCTGCACAGAGCAGCCTGGATCCTCTTCTTCTTGGGTCGCACTTCTGTACGCTCCTGGCCCGTCCATCCTGTTGAGTGTCCTCACATCAAGCAGCTTGCTATGGGGGCATTTGAGCCGAGACACAGCTCCCTGTGTCCATTCAGACACGGAGCCATGGCTCGACCCCCGCCCCCTCTCACTCCTAATTTGCTAACTGACTTTGATTGACAGCAGCGGAAGCCAATAGCGCTACTGCTGTGTCTCAGCCAATCATGAGGGAGAGTCTCGGACCGCTGAGACACTCGTGGACATCACTGGACAGAGATGGGGCTCAGGTAAGTATTAGGGGGGCTGCTACACACAGAATGCTTTTCATCTAAGTGCATAGAATGCATTAAGATAAAAAAAAAAAACTTCTGACTTTACAACCACTTTAAGAAATTAGACAATAGAAGAAATCACTGATGGAACACTTTCCTTATCCTCCCCCAGATAGTGTGCATTCTACACGAGGTCTGGTCTTTTCTTCTCAAGGCCAAGGTATATATATAGAAGCTAAATAATTTTGTGTCCATGCACACTACTTTAGGCTTTTCACATTTTTTGAGCTTCAGCGTCTAGGAGCAGAAAGAACATTGTAGTGTTTTTCCAACAGAAAAAAACGCTGAACGCTTCTAAAATGCTAATAAAATGCTCCTTATTTTTATTTTTTTCATGTACTGTAAAAACGCTAATGGGCCTAAAAGCAACTAAAATTCTGCTACAAGCTGTACAAAAACGCTATCAACAGCATTTTTTTATCCAGCGTTTTTTTTTTTTTTTTGTGTTTTTTCGAACTTGCAAAAAACGCTAGTGTGCATGGAGCCTTAAAGTGATGCTAAACCTTCATTGTTTTTTTTTTTTTTACAAATAAACATTTCACACTTACTTGTACAGAGTGGCCCAAACTTCGTCTTCTGGGGGTTCGCAGCACCTCCTCTCATCGCTCTCCCGGGGGTTACCTTGTGGGCGAGGTCTCGAGTCCAGTATTTGTGTCTATAGACAAAGAATGCTGGACTCTGCCCTGTGTCATTGGCTGCACTGCTATCAATCTAACCAATCAAGAGCCGAGAAGAGAAGAGCGTGTCTCTGCCGAGGGATTGAAGGGCTCAGGTGAGTAAAACGGGGGGGGGGCTGAGGGGCCGGTCAGTGCCAGAAGTTTTTTCACCTTAATACATAGGATGCATTAAGGTGAAAATACACCAGGGTTTAGAACCCCTTTAAGGTAGGAGCAGTGAACTGCATCTATTTAAAGGGGTGTTCCAGCCGCAATTTTTTTTTTTTTAAGTCAGCAGCTACTAACAGTGTAGCTGCTGACTTTAAATAGGGACACTTACCTTGTCCTACTTGCCCGCGCTGATGGCCCCCCCGATGCCGGTCCCACGATCGATCCAGGTCCCGCGCCGCCATCCACACTATGGGAAACAGGCAGTGAAGCCGTACGGCTTCAATGCCCATTTCCTACTGCGCCTGCGTGAGTCTCACGCTGGCTTGTGAATGGGCGGCTGCTCTCTGAGAACACACACAGTTCCCAGAAAGCAGCGCGCCCCATTCACAAGCAGAAGAAGCAGAAGAAAAGACACCGCGGTGTGGAAGAGGCAGATTACGGACTTCCGCATAGCAACAGGTATTTCGGGTGAGTATTTTTTTTTTTTCACGTTTTTTTTTATTTAATTTTTTTAAACCAAATGGGCAAATGTTGTTTTCCTGGGTGGAACTCCGCTTTAAGAGCTATAATTTTGGGTGACATAAACAATGCTTAATCCAGAAAGATCTGGTCATATTTAATTGAATAGCAAAAGGCATGTTTCAGGGGTTTTCAAATGTATTTTCAAAAGTTTTAAAGCAATAAATTAGTAACTGGTAATCCTGCCATCATTCATGTCTCCTTATTGTGCTCCTGCATTGTCACTCAATCACACAAACTACTGATGGAGCTCTGCTCTGAAAAATGCCATTCAGACATCAATACATTATATATAAAGTTTAACCTTCTTACTACCTGCCAACGTCAATTGACTGCGGCACGATAGCTCTCTTGTTCTGAGAGGAAGTCATATGCAGAGCCACTAGGGGGCGCGGGCTTTACTGGGAAACTGATGCGCGCGCCCGGCGGCCGCGATGACCGTCGGGCATTCGCGATTGCCCAGTAACTGAGCAGGACAGTGATTCTCTGTGTGTAAACACAGAGATCCACGTCCTGTCAGGGAGAGGAGACTGATGCTATGTCCCTTATACATAGGGACACAGATCGGTCACCTCCATCAGTCAGTCCCTTTCCCGCACAGTTAGGCCCCTTTCACATGAGCGGACCGTTCGTCCGCTTATTACAAGTCTGTTTACGGACTTGTAATGGGCCCCTATGGGATCGCGTCCATTAGCGGATGATGCATCCGCTAATGTCTGCAACGATCCGCGTCCGTTAAGGTCCGGTTTTTCGAACGGAATAAAACCCTATTTTTCTTCCGTCTGAAGGATCGGATCGGATGAAGACGGACAGACAGTCCGTTTTCATCCGATTCCCCATAGGGGATAGCGGAGGAGAGACAGGGCGGTCTCTGCACAGTGTGCTGGGACCGCCCTGTCCACCGACAGCTCAGCGGGACCCCCCGCTGAGCCGACGGACACACACGGAGTGGACCGAAAAACGACCGCTCCGTGTGAAAGAGGCCTAAGAATCACTAGTAGGGAACACATTTAACCCCATTCCTCGCCCCTGCATACCTTTGCTGATAGGTGTCCCTCATTCCCATCTCAAAAAGTTGAGAGGTATGCTGTGATGTTCTTACAAATTGAGTTTGAAACAACGTTGCATGGTATACCTGTTGACCCAATCAGATGTTTGCTAGAATAGTTGCATGTGGCAGTTACTTGGAGGTTCTGGCTGCAGCACAGGAGGATGAGTTATAAAGGCAGGAGGTGCCATGCCTTTTCTAAACGAGATGCCGCAATGACAGAACACATATTAGCCCTCTTGATAAAAGCTCATTATAAATTCAGCAATAAGTTTAATTAATAAACACTGCTTTTCCTTAGGGTTTGGAACACATAAACAGCAATCTGTCTCTTTTCTGAATCTACTTTACTGCACCCGCCGCATCCATTACTGGGAATCTCATTAAAGGGTTTTAAATTCTATCATATTCCTTGCATATCAATTTCGGGAAAGTGACATCTCTCCTATTGAGTAATTGTTTAGTATTCCCAATGTTTTACGTGTGCTTTTTATTCAAGATCTTTCAAAGAAGTGACTCCACTGAGGTCAAATATTGCCTATGGTTAAGTTAAAAAAAAAATTCTTTCTGTATACATAGCTTTCTGCTTTTCTGCTTTGAACTTTTACTGTTATAACTTAAGCCAATTTTTGTAGTATTCCATATAAGTCAAATAAGGAGAGGGGGAGGTGTTTATAGTCCAAATCAGGAGAGCAGCCTGGAGTGACAACCCTGCACCTCTATAGATACAGTGCAGCAACTGTGTTGTCACCCTCAGGCAGGAAGTATGTTATTAATATGTTCACTACATGAAAATTAAACTGGGCCCTTAACACCTTCAACACTTTAATCTGAAAATACATTTCCTTCTTTTGTAGGACTGTTTAAGCACTAAAAGGGTCAGTGGCGGTGCATTCAAAAGGGGCGCATGGACGCTGACCCTCTCTCCTGGCACCGCTCTATCACCATAGATATTGCATTGCATAAATCTATATATGGGCGCCGCTGACACCCCCTATTCAGGTAGACGGCCCCTTTTTGGGTGCTGGGCACCTGAATTACAGCTGCAGGGTGTTTTTTAGAAGCACCTGATTAGAGCCTTAGGCTCTAATAGGCATCCAAAAAGGTGAATAGCGGGCACCATGCCGGGCGCTCGCTGTTCACTCAGCGTTGTGTTAGGAAAGCAAAGGAATTTGCTTTCCTAACACTGAACCACCTTTAAGTCAGGTGCTCGGGTCTGTTACCTGTCACCTGATTGGCTGAAACCACAGGCGATGTGATTGGACACCTGATAGAGAGGACAGGGGAAGACATCGAGGAGCGTGGAGGACACCACTGTGACCCGCCACAAGACAGAAAAGTGATGGGCGATTCACACTGGCAGCATTTGAGATGGGGCACGGTAGCGGCAATTGATGGGCACACTGACAGCATTTGATGGGGCACAGTAGCAGCAATTGATGGGCACACTGGCAGCAATTGATATGCACAGTAGCGGCAATTGATGGGCACACTGGCAGCAATTGATGGGCACAATGTCAACAATTGATGGGCACATTGGCAGCAATTAGGGGCACAGTAGCGGCAATTGATGGACACACTGTCAGTAATTGATGGGTACAGTAGCTGTGTTTGATAGCACAGTGGTGGCAATTTATGTGTACAGTGGCTACATTTGATGGCACAGTGGCTATGTTTGATGGCACAGTGGCTGCATTTGATGGGCACAGTGGCTACGTTTGATGGGCACAGTGGCTGTGTTTGATGGCACAGTGGCTGCATTTAATGGCACAGTGGCTGCATTTGATGGGCACAGTGGCTGTGTTTGATGGGCATAGTGGCTGCGCTTTTTCGCACAGTGGCTGTGTTTGATGGGCACAGTGACTGCGCTTGATGGGCACAGTGGCTGCGTTTGATGGCACAGTGGCTGCGTTTGATAGGCACAATGGCTCTGTTTGATGGCACAGCGGCAGCAATTGATGGGCACAGTAGCTGCATTTGATGGGCACAGTGGCTGCAATTGATGTTTATTTATTTTTTTCATTTTTGAGCACCAGCTGCCACTGGCAAGGGTTATATCAGTTGTACAGGTCACCAAGGTTGGGTCCTGGACGGCTACTATACAGCACCACTATTTGGGCTATGGTCCCTTTAAATTTGCGATGAGACTGTTCAGGGGGTCACCCAAAGTGGGTGAACGATTCCAGGTAAGAGTTAATGCAGAGAGGACTGGCTCGCAGTCTTCTCTGTCTTAATAGAATCATTTGGGGCCTGGAATCTTGGAGGCTCTAAAGCGCTATTTGGGTGGGAAAGAGCCTCCATTCCTAAACCTTGGGAGCCAGCACACAAGGTGTTAACATTCCCAGAGAACCACCCATTAAAACAGGAAGTTGTGCTGGAGGTGTGTGAAGGAGTGTGGATAGCTGCTGTTCAGAATGAAGTGAGGACTTTTGGAATACAGGGGGTGAAGGCCCATCTACCAACGAACTGTATGTGTTTTGTTTTGCCTTATTGTTGGTGCTGAAGATAAGCAGACTTTTATTTGATACTGAAGCTAGGCGGACTTTTCTGTTATAGTTTTCCTTGTGTGCTGAGCAAATCTTTGTTTTTGTTTTTTTCTGTGAATAAAAGACTTTTGTTTGTTCCCCAGAACAATTTATACACTTAATCCCGCCGAGTTAAAACCCCTAAACGTTACTCAGTATTAAACCAAAAAGAGAATATTTATTATATTGCAGCTACCAATTCTTACGTGTGATGACTACATTCATTTTCTTTTTAAGGCTTTCTTTCTTCTAGTTTTATCTTGCGATCCAGTAAGGCTGTTGTGTTTCACAAGCTCAAGCTTTCCAGAAGCAGATGTAGCAGTTCACATGGATGAGACAAACCACTCAATACTGGCATGGGTGGTTAAAATGATCAGATTTTATTTATTCATGCAAAACCTTTATCACAAAAGAAAGAAAAACTTGCTGTAACCGATTATAAAGTGTGAGCTGGAGTTTGGCTTCCATATGTTAGTGTATCCTAATGTGCTAATACATTTAACACTACCCCAGACTGACAATGCTGCTGTCTGTTGTGCCTCTGTGCTTTTCCCCCCAGAGATGTGTCTCACTAATAAAAGAGCGTTCCTGGTCAGATTACCAGGTGAAAACAGATGGGAAAAAAAGCCAAATGCTGCGTACACACGACTGTTTTTCGAGTTCTAAAAAATGATGGGCCAGATTCAGGAAAGAGATAAGACGGCTTATCTCCAGATAAGCCGTCTTATCTCTGCGTCTGAGCCCTCCTATCTATGCGACTGATTCATAGAATCAGTAACGCATAGATTTCCATAAGATCCAACTGGCGTAAGTCTCTTACGCCGTTGTATCTTATTTTAGGCTGGGCGCTAGGTGGCGTTCCCGTCTAAAATATGCAAATTAGCCTATACCCCGATTCCTGAACGTACGCCCGGCCAGCGCTATTTTTTTACGTCGTTTGCGTTAGCGTAGGTCCGTCGTAATGTTAACCCTGCTGTATGAGGCGCAGCAAATGTTAAGTATGGACGGCGTGCCGGGTTTTTTTATTTTTACGTTGTTTGCCAAAACGTTCGCGAATAGGGCTTTGCATAAGTGACATTCACGTTGTATTGACGTCGTGATGTGGAGCATGCGCACTGGGATCAATTCACGGCTGGCGCATGCGCAGTACGTTTGGCGCGAGGACGCGCTGGATTTAAATAGTACCCTTCCCCCGAATTTGAATTAGGCCGGGCCATTTACGCTATGCCGCCACAACTTAACAGGCAAGTGCTTTGTGAATACAACACTTGCCCGTAAAAGTTGCGGAGGCGTAGCGTAAACGGGATACGCTACACCCGCACATTTTTATGCGCTCCTACCTGAATCTAGTCCTATGTTTTTAAGGGTCTAGACATTTTTTTTTTCTTTCAACCTGATCATTAAAACGGCCTTGCCTACACACGATTGTGAAAAAAAAAATGCTCTAGCAAAGCGCAGTAACGTACAACACATATGACGGCACTATAAAGGAGAAGTTCCATTCAGAGGTGCCACTCTTGGGGCTGCTTTTGCTGATTTTTTTTTTAGTAAAAGATGATTTGCGCTTTTCAGTCTGTTACTGCATTATGAATATGCTTACTCCATTACGAACGGTAGTTTTACCAGAACGATAGCTCCCGTCTCATAACTTGTTTCTGAGCATGCACGTTTTTTTTCACATTGTTAACCACTTAAGCCCTGGACCAATATGCTGCTAAATGCCCAGAAGCGTTTTTACAATTCAGCACTGCGTCGCTTTAACAGACAATTGCGCGGTCGTGCGACGTGGCTCTCAAACAAAGTTTGCGTCCTTTTCTTCGCACAAATAGAGCTTTCTTTTGATTGCATTTGATTGCCTCTGTGATTTTTACTTTTTTGTGCTATAAACAAAAAAAGAGCGACATTTTTGAAAAAAAAATCAATATTTTTTACTTTTTGTTATAAGAAAAATCAAATAAACTAAATTTTAGTCAAACATTTAGGCCAAAATGTAATCAGCCACATGTCTTTAGTGAAAAAAAAATCGCAATAAAAAAAAAACTAGCTACCTAGCGGCAACAGTGACACTAATACGTCGATCAGAAAAATGATTGCTTAGTGACACTGGTAATAGGGGGTTAAAGGGTTAACTAGGGCGGTGATCAAGGGGTTAAACTTTATTAGGGGGGTAGGGGGCTACCCTGGACCTAACACTAACTGCCTGTCACAGTAACTGTCACACTGACACTAAATGCAGTGATCAGTAAATATATGATCACTGCAATCAGTGACAGTGTGACAGGGGGCTGGGGGGGGGGGGGTGATCGGAAGGGGTTAATGCGCCTATGTGTGTAGTGTTGGTGCGACTTACTTGTGATGTCTTCTCTCCTCTCGGCCAATTGAAAATACCGCCGAGAGGAGAGCTGACATCACTTCCTCTGTTTATGTTTACATTATACAGGCAGAGGTGCACTGCAGGGAGGGAGCGGATTGGCTGGGAGCGATCCGGAGGGAGCGGACAAAAACGAACAGCCGCCCCCTCATCCCGGATCGCTCCTGCAGCCACGGGGACCGCCGCAAGTACCGGGGGGGTCCGATCGGACCCACGTCTAGGCAGGGACGTACAGGTACGCCAATGTGCCTGTCCGTGCCATTCTGCCGACGTAAATGTACATGCGGCGGGTCCTTAAGGAGTTAAAGCCCACACACGACCGTTTTTTACAACCTTAAAAACGACAACGTTAAAAACGTTGTGGAAAAAATAGAGCATGTTCAAAATTTTTAATGCCAATTTTTAAGATCGTGAAAAATGCTGGAGCCCACACACGATTGTTTTTAATGACATTAAAAAAAAACGGTCAAGTGTACGCGGCAAAAGAAAAGACAACTGATGCAGCCACCACATCTAATGATTGGTAAGCTGCAATATAATACATTTTTGATAAGAAAAACAATGCACATTGTAATTGCCCAACGGAGTGAGCAGGCACTGCACTGGCTTGTGGTGTCTTCCTCATAACTAACGATATACACCAAAACATGTACGCCCTTGCATTATCTGTACCTGACTACCTGCAACAATAAAATCACCAATTTTTGAAGATTGTGTTGGCGACTTTCTCTCTTTTCTATAATACATTTTTGGTTTTGGGTAGAATATTGCTTTAAATGCTCGGCCTAGGTGACCCTGAAAATAAGTTTAACTCACCAAATCCTCCACTCCAACAGGCTCTCTACAAGCTGTAGGACCAGTCCCCCACATCCTCTTATTCTCTACACTCCAATGGTTGCAGATGCTCTAGCCTTTTGTTGGACAAGAGTATGCCGAGGGACAGTCCATTGCCTAAGTGCAGGAGAGTAGAGGAGAGCGCTGGCTCCCGGGGGAGCAAAGGACATGGTATGTTTGGCCACATCTGATCATTTTCTACTGACTTCTACTGACACCCTATCGTTCCAGCTTTCCATCCATGCAGGGCTGTCTTTAAGGCAGGGCAAAAGGGACAGCTGCCCTGGGCCCTGTCATTGTTGTGGGGCCCAAAGCAGTTGCCTCATACTTGCCAACTATACCAGTTTAAATTCCCTTGTACCTTGAAGTTTTAGTCCTTTGCTGTGTCCTGATATCTCGGTGTGAAGTGCTGCTACTAATGCTGCCCAGCTCTGCCCTATTGTTGTGTACAGAGGACTCCCCTTCAGACCCTGTGTTACATGTAAATAACCGTCATTTTATGTAAATAACGGAGGCATTCATATGTAAATACAGTTGAACCATGGATTACGAGCATAATCCATTCCAGGAGTATGCTCGTAATCCAAAGCATTTGCATATCAAATCGAGTTTTCCCATTGAAGTCAATGGAAACGAAAATACTTTGCTCCACATTGACTTCAATGGGATGCAATACCGAATGCAGCCAGAGGTGGAGGGCACCAAATGAGGTACTGCAGGCCAATGTTCGGCTTTTCTCGACTACTGCGCCCCCGTACCTCAGGCCAAATGAGGTAGTGCAGGCCTATTTTCGGCTCTGCTCGGCTTCTGCGCCCCCGTATTTCAGGCTAAATGAGGTCTATTTAGTTTGAATTCTGCTCGTCTTGCGAGTCAACACGATCAAACTGAGTCAGAATTTAAAAAAAAAGTTGCTCGCAAATCAAAATGCTCTCAAACCAAGTTACTCTTAAACCAAGGTTCCACTGTAGCTGAGGCCGGCGGCATTTATATTCATATGTATATCATGCCCCTCTGCAGTGAAGAGATGATGTGATGTAACCTTTAGCAACCAAGCAACCAATCAGTGAGAGGTATTACTGTACAGCACCTAATCAACAAGAAGAAATCATGTGCTGTAACCTCTAGCAACTAATCAGTGAGCCGTTATGTGTGCTCTAACCTCTAGTAACCAGTCAGTAAGTGGTAATGATATGCTGCAACCTCTGGCAACCAATCGCAATCACTGCCTGATCTCATACAGTAAACTTATTTTAAGTCTGGCTGATATTTATTGTATGTCTCAGAGCAGGTGGAGCGCAAAATTGGATGGGGGGCCCCAGGAAAATGTTTGCCCAGGGTCCAATCAACATTAAAGACAGCCCTGCATCCATGCATATACATGAATTAGTCACACTATCATACATAATTAGAGATATCTATGTAATATCCACTGGCAGCTATGCATCTCATCTAAAGTCCCAATGCTTCTCTTTTACTGTTGACTGTCTCACTACCTCTGCTGGTTTATACTAAGCATCAACAATCCTTTTAGTGAAATAATATGAATGAATATTAAAAAAAAAAAATGCCCTCCCGAACCCTATTCTCCCCCTTGATGTATTTAAAGATTTCAATCATGTCTCCTCTTTTCCTTTTTTTCCTCCATTGTTTGAATAGAAGTAAGGTTTATTGGGACCCCAGAGGCCCAAAAAAATGCCTAAAGGGTAAGTAAGGGCAGGGGCACTATAGCGGTACTGAGTAAGGGAATTAAAGAAAAAAGGGTAATAAAGGTAAAAAAAAGAATCAATTTATTGAAAATAACATCAAAGAAACAGGAAATACACAATGTTAGTAAAATACATCAACAGTGTTATAAAATAGACATATTATACGACCAGCCAGCTCATCACCAAGATGGTTAGAGACCCTGGTCAGAGGGTGGTGGTGAGGCGCAGGGGGTCATATAAGTCAAGATCTCATCTCTACTAGTTTCGCTACAGTGGTTGCTTTGTCAGGAGATTTATTCTAAAAAGATGATAATATATAGTTGTTAACGTTACAGGTTAAATACATATAGGTACATATGCATAGAACCACTCCAATAAAGGCAACAAACATACAGTCATCAGGAAAAATATACATATAGGAAGTTCAAAGGGACAGAGCAAACAACTGTGCAGCTTATCTGTGCATAGAGTGTCCACTCGCAAGGGGAACATAGGTCCAACGTGGAGAGGAGTTCTCACACGGGGGCCAGATGTAGAAATTGCCCCAATGCAGAGGAGGACCTGTGTGCGACTGTGTGTGAGATATTGATTATTAGAGGCTAGTCTAGACCACGTAGTCTAAGTGAGGTGAGAGTGACACCGTGGTGATGGTGATAACCACCAAGTTATATTTAGGGGTGTTTAAATAACTAGTAAGATCCCAAACCAAGGGAATAAGTGCAGGGTTGTGCATGCAATAATAAAGAGTGAAAAGGGGGGGAGGGGGAAGGGGGGGGAGAGGAAGGGAGGACAGAGGGGGGAAGGAAGAGAGGGTTTTTATTGATGATCTATTTATTGTATTGACTGGTTCCATAGCCCTCCTGGAGGAGTTCATCCTTGTCCTCAATCAAAATTCAGACAACCTCTTCTTTACTGTTTGCTTTGATATACAACAGATCCCATATTTGGATCTGTTGATTATTAAGAGACCCGATGGTACCCTGGGCACAGATTTATACCGGAAACCCACTGCCGGCAACACTCTGTTGCATGCTTCCAGTGCACACCCACGCTCTCTCGTGCACAGTATCCCGTACTCTGCGCCTTCATAGGAACTGTGCACGAGATGAAGATTTTATTTCACAAGCTGCCTCTTTTTACGGACACGACTCCGGGTCAGGGGTTACTCCTCTACTATCCTGAGGAAAGCTTTCAACAAAGCCCGGGCCCGTACTAGATTGTCCCTCTTGTATACCGCTCTGCGTATCCCTAAAAAATCCACGACAGCCATTGTCACCAAATTCTCGGCCCACTATGGACAATTACGCAGCATTCTAGACAAACACTGGCACATTTTGGCAGATCACCATATCTTGAGTAAACATCTCCATGAGACTCCGGAGTTAATTTTCCGGTGCGCTAGATCACTTAAAGATCGCTTAATCAGCAGCCATTATCAGGCCACTGACTTTTCCCATCCGGGACCCAGAGGCACCTCATATTGTGGGCAGTGCCCAAATTGCCCCTGGATCCTAGAGGGATCACTATATCAACTACCTAATGGAGAAACACTTTGTCCCCACTTTTCAGCCAATTGTGGGACCACTGGAGTTATCTACCTTATGCAGTACACCTGCCGGGCCTTCTATGTGGGCAAAACCAACGTATTGGCGAACACCTGTATTGCTCCACTAATGGGAAGTTAACAACCATAGGTAGACATATAGGGCTCCACCATAGGTACAACCCACTAGCAGTCAAATTCATGACAATAGAGATAGTTGCCACAGACCCTAGGGGTGGTGACCGTGACAGGGTTCTCCTTTAGCGAGAAGCCTTATGGATTGAGCGGCTTAATGCCCTAATACCTCCCAGGCTTAAACAAAGTAAACTCATTCAAATCATTCTTATGATCCTTAGTGACACATTGGTAATGTGGATTCCCTCCCCCCTCCTCCCCTCCCCCTCCCTTTATTTCCATTCTCTGTATTCTTCTATATTATCTGTTGTGGTTTTTGACGATGCCTATGTGTTTTTAAATTATGCCTTTTGTGATAATGTTTGCATAATTCTGATATCTCTTTAATGTTCAGTATATTACATATATGATCCTGCCTTTCCCTGTCTGATAGTCAATCACTGTCTGCACATGAATTCTTTTGAGCATTTCTCTGTTCAAAATGCTACATTTACCTTATAAATACTTGCTAGGGTATTACCATACACCCTTGTTAATTTTGATACATATTGTATGCCTTGTTTAAACTGTACAACTCTTTACTGTATATGGTTACTCTTTGTAAATGCAACGATTGTGCGCCTTTGTCTTGTGTCTCTCCCCACTCGCTGAGGGTGACTTGCTCCCAGCAGCACTATCCCTCCCCCAGTGCGCTCTATGGTCAATGGGGTTCATCTCCCCGCCCCGGGGGCAGACCTCTTGTGTGTTGTGTGCCCAACACATTCCTCTTCTGATGCTAGCATGGCCCACAACTCCACCTGCGGAGACTGGCCTCCTCCAGTCTCCACCCACCAATCTTCGTCGGATTGACGTTGGATGCAGTGACGTCACACCATGGCACCGCGGCGCCTGGAGATGACATAGCGCAGTGCACTTCTATATAAACACACTGGCCTTTTCCCAAATTGATACACACCTGGCCCTGGGATACACTTGCAGTTTCACCTAACGCCAAGTAAGTACTGTAATCGACTCTGTTTAGTCTCATTACTGGCTCTCCTTTGCTTATCTTATATTCATCATTGTTCATATTCTATAGGTGGTTCCTTACCCAAATTACCCCCTTGCTGCTGATATGGCCTAATCGGTTACGCTCAGCTGCGCATGTGGCTTTTACCTCAAATTGCCGCTAAGTATCAGATAGATCCCAGGGCCCTAACCTTTTAATACCTTTACACAGGTATGTTATTCCATTCACTACTTTGTTGGTTGTTTCACCCTTTAATATTTATTCCTTTCACTCATCACCACCAATAGCCCCCCATCTCTTACCTCCCTTTCCTCTCCCCCCCGCTTTCTCCCATTTCTCACCACCTTTCCTTCCCCTTTTTCCCCCCCTCTTTTTTTCCCAACCCCTCCCCCCTTCTCCCCCTGTTCTGTCTTGCCTCCCCTTTATTCCTCGTCACCCCCCCTTCTTCCTTCCCTTCCCCCTCCCCTTTTCACTCTTTATTATTGCATGCACAACCCTGCACTTATTCCCTTGGTTTGGGATCTTACTAGTTATTTAAACACCCCTAAATATAACTTGGTGGTTATCACCATCACCACAGTGTCACTTTCACCTCACTTGGACTACGTGGTCTAGACTAGCCTCTAATAATCAATATCTCACACGCAGTCGCACACAGGTCCTCCTCTGCATTGGGGCAATTTCTCCATCTGGCCCCCGTGTGAGAACTCCTCTCCACGTTGGACCTATGCTCCCCTTGCGAGTGGACACTCTATGCACAGGTAAGCCGCACAGTTGTTTGCTCTGTCCCCTTAAACTTCCTATATGTATATTTTTCCTGATGACTGTATGTTTGTTGCCTTTATTGGAGTGGTTCTATACATATGTACCTATATGTATTTAGCCTGTAACGTTAACAACTATATATTATCATCTTTTTAGAATAAATCTCCTAACGAAGCTACCACAGTAGCGAAACTAGTAGTGATGAGATCTTGACTTATATGACCCCCTGCGCCTCACCACCACCCTCTGACCAGGGTCTCTAACCATCTTGGTGATGAGCTAGCTGGTCGTATAATATGTCTATTTTATAACACTGTTGATGTATTTTACTAACATTGTGTATTTCCTGTTTCTTTGATGTTATTTTCAATAAATTGATTCCTTTTTTTACCTTAATTACTCTTTTTTCTTTAATTCCCTTACTCAGTACCGCTATAGTCCCCCTGCCCTTACTTACCCTTTAGGCATTTTTTTGGGCCTCTGGGGTTCCAATAAACCTTACTTCTATTCAAACTTATGCTTAGGATGATGGTACTATAATTTTTGGTTTATCTTATTCTGTACATTGAGAGGCTTTCATACAATCCTTTTTTCCTCCAGACTGTACATATTAAGTTCCTGAAGTCGCTCTCAATATGTTTTATCCACCAGGACCTCCTTCCTCCTGTTGGTGATCTAGCGAAGCATCCTATTTGCTGTTCCCACTGTCTGGCCACACTGTTTGCTCATTTTGCAATCCTCTGAAATAAGTACCCCCAAATATTTTACTTATAAGGAGAAGGATTAAATCCTATGTCAGTTTAATTGTTTTCTTTATCCTCATTAGGGAGAAAACCCCTCACCCCTTATCCTAGCAACAACCAGTTTCCTCTGGTGAAGTGGAATCTGCATATATTCCATTGGAACATTTGCTAGGTAGTCAGTAAAACTGTCACTGGCCCTTATTGCAGATCTTTAATTTGACAAAAATCATATTTCAGTAGAATTAACTTCCTCCCTTTCTCCTAACAATTTTATAATTAGTGTACATTATCTACATCGTTTGTGCATCTGTAAAATACCAAGAATAGAGCAGGCTGCCAATTACCAAAGAGAACCAGGCACAAAAGATAGATGGAGCAGTGGATGAAGCAACAAGGAACAGCAAGGAACAACTCTGATCTAACAGAGGAAAGACAGGCATGGGGTTGTTAAACCTCACAATACACCCATGCGGCAACATTACCAAAAAAATATATTTATAAAAGAATCAATACACTAGACTAGACGATAGAGCTGTGGCAAAATATGGCTGTGAATATTTACTCGGGTAAAATGGATTAGAATATGTTTAACTGTGTTTTTAACAGACCAACAAACCAAAACAGAAAATAATCAGCTTATTCTTCAGGACATGGGCACCAGATATCAGTACCATACCACCAGATAACCAATTTTAATATTGTTCACCCGTAAAAGTGGATGACAAAACCCCCAAAAAAGTTCATGCTGCAAAAAAGGGAGGGAGGGAGTTAGAGAGATAACCTCTGGTTTCAAGATCCAAACTGCTGACAAAACCCAAGTGATAGAGGTAAAGGAAAGCAAACCAAGAATTAGAATGGCTGTTAATTTTCCAGCCGAAAGCTATCTTTAATTTTCCTTAGCAAGATATGAAAGAGGTCATGCTCTGTAGAATAGAAAGAGGCACCAGCAGAGAGCCCACACCAAAACCTTAACCACTTGACCACTGGGCACTTAAATACCCTTCCTAACCAGACCAATTTTCAGCTTTCGGTGCTCTTACATTTTGAATGACAATAACTCAGTCATACAACACTATAACCAAATTAAATTTTTGTCCTTTTTTTCCCACAAATAGAGCTTTCTTTTGGTGGTATTTGATCATCTCTGTGGTTTTTATTTTTTTCGCTATTAATGAAAAAAGAACAAAAATTTTGTAAAAAAATGAATTTTTCTTCATTTCTATCATAACATTTTGCAAAAAAGTAATTTTTCCTCATAAATTTGACCTAAAATGTATACTGCCACATATTTTTGTTAAAACAAAAAAAAAAATGGGATATTATTTAGTCTGGGTGGAAGTTATAGGGTCTACAAGCTATGGTACCAATTTCTGAAAGTTTAACAATTTGATCACATCTGATGTACTGACAGCTTCTCTCATTTCTTGAGACCCTAACAAGCCAGTAAAGTACAAATACCACCCAAATGACCCCTTTTTGGAAAGTAGACATTCCAAGGTAGTTAGTAAGAGGCATAATTAGTTTTTTGAAGTTGTCATTTGTTCCCACAATTCTTTGCAAAATTAGGATTTTTTTTTTTTTTTTTAACACCATATTGTCATTATAACAGGTTATTTCTCTCACATAGCATGTATATTCCACAAATGACACCACAAAATATATTCTGCTACTCCTCCTGAGTATGGCAATACCACATGTGTGAGACTTTTACACAGCGTGGCCACATACAGAGGCCCAACACCGAAGTAGCAACTTCAAGCATTCCAGGAGCATAAATTACACATCTAATCTCTCAACCACCCATTACACTTTTGAAGACCCAGGAGCACCAGGACAATGGAAATGCCCACAAAGTGACCCCATTTTGGAAAGCTAACACCCCAACGTATAATCTATGAGCCATAATGAGCCTTTTGAACAGTTAATTTTTTTGCCAATGTTTTTGGAAAATGTGGGAAAAAAATGAAAAAGCTTTTTTTTTACACAAAGTTGTCCATTTATAGGATATTTCCAACACATAGCATGTACATAGCAAAAATTACACCCCAAAATATATTCTGCTGCTCCTCCTGATTATGGCAATACCACATGTGTGAGACTTTTACACAGTCTGGCCACATAGAGACCCAACATCCAAGAAGCACCATCAGGTGTTGTAGGGACACAATTACACATCCAATTTCCTTACAATCTATCACATTTTTGAAGGCCCTTCATATTTCTAACATAGCATGTACATACCAAGAATTACATCCTAAAATACATTCTGCTGAGTAATGGGTAAAAAAAAAAGTTTACCTGTGGTTTTAGTAGTGCAATTGTCCACAGGAGGAGAGCCCTGATCCAGGCAGCAGGCAGGGACGTGGTCAGCGACAGTGAATGGAATTGTCCAGGCAGCAGGCAGGAATTTTGTCCATAGTCGGTACAGGCAGGGATACTGTCCATATATAGTCCAGGGCCAGTGCAAGTAGAAACATTGCCAGCAGTGCCAAAATATTGGTCCTGGTAGTAAGCAGGTACATGGTCCAATTAGCAGGCCAGGAAAGAATGGGGACAGGGGTAGAGGCTTCTCCCACCCAAATCTCTTTGAAGCCTCTGGGCAACCAGACCCTAATCTGGGAATGAGAAAACTAAAAATGTAGTTTTTTCATCCAGAAAAACAATTCTGGAGCCCCTCACATATGTGAGACCCCTGTGTTCCCGCTAGCATAGCAGGGTAAAAGATCAATCCAAGGGGCAGGCAAAAAACATGGTCAAACAGTCCAGGGTCAGTTCCAGAGCAGGCAGAAGTAGGTACAGTTTAGCGTTAGGCAGAAGCGTAGTCGTATAACAGTCCAGGGTCAGTTCCAGAGCAGGCAGAAGTAGGTACAGTTTAGCGTTAGGCAGAAGCGTAGTCGTATAACAGGCCAGGGTCAGTTCCAGAGCAGGCATGGTGGGTACAGTTAAGGGTTGGGCAGAAGCGTAGTCGTACAACAGGCCAGGGTCAGTTCAGGAGCAGGCAGCGGTATGTACAGTGGCATAAGCGGTGTGGCCGTAAAAGACAATTATGTTTACCATACTTTCCTAATAATCTAGAACAGAATGGTAACGGCGGAAACATTGACTCAAACAAAGGCCTGGTTGGGAAGGACAATCAGGGCAATGATATGTAGTGTCTCTTCTAGTTCCTCCTTTGGTGCACACCCGGCATCTCTTTTGACGTTTTCGGCCTGATTCATTTGGGGGGATTTTCTCAATAAAGTGGCGTTCATGGAGTCTGCTCACGCAATCAGAGCGAATGTCATCTGGTGAGTCTATAAGGCAGGAGATAATTACTTCTTGGTAACGGAGATAAGATAAGGGGGTCCTTGTAGATTTACGGTAAATGACATAAGTGTTGTAAATGGCCAAACTAAAAAGATATATGGAGACTTTTTTATACCAATGGCGGCTTTTTCTTGTGGGAAGATAGGGTTCGAGCATCTGATCATTGAAATCGACTCCCCCCATGAACAAATTATAATCTTGAACACATTGTGGTTTTTGGACAGGGCCGTTTCTTCTCAGGATTTCCACGTGGGTGTCATGTATCGTTGAGAGCATGTGGACATTTCGTTTGTCCCTCCACCGGATAGCCAATACTTCCTCATTCCGCAAAGACGCCGTTTCCCCTTTTTGCAGTCTTTCCATAATGAGCCTTTGCGGGAAACCCTTCCTATTGGGTCGCACTGTACCACATGCTGGAGTGCCCATCCGGTGAAGGTTGCGGAAGAGGGGCAAGCTTGTATAGAAATTATCCACATAAAGGTGGTAACCCTTTCCAAGGAGTGGATATACAAGATCCCAAACAATCTTTCCGCTGGCTCCAATATATTCTGGACATTCAGGGGGATTCAGTTGGGTGTCCTTGCCTTCGTACACCCGGAAGGCGTAGACGTACCCTGTGACCCGGTCACATAGCTTGTAGAGCTTAACTCCATATCGGGCCCTTTTGTTTGGTATATACTGCTTGATGCCAAGCCTGCCTGTGAAGTGGACCAATGACTCATCCACGGAAATATTTTGGTCGGGGACAAATAACTGGGAAAATTTCTCAGAGAAAAAATTTAGAAGTGGCCGAATTTTAAATAATTTGTCATGTGATGGGTCATTTCGGGGAGGGCACTGGGTGTTGTCGTTGTAATGGAGGAAACGCATTATCATGTGGTATCTGAATCTTGACATGGTGGATGAAAAAATTGGCATATGATGGATGGGATTTTTGGACCAATATGCGTACGATTCATTTTTTTTTGTGAGCCCCATGTTAAACGTTAGGCCCAAAAATATTTTAAATTCCTCCACTGTCAATGCTCTCCATTTATAGGGACGGGCGTAACTGGAATCAGGGTGGTCTGTTATAAATTGTTGTGCATAGAGGTTGCACTGGGCCACGATGGAGGATAATAGGTCTTGGGTAAAAACTAAATGAAAAAAATCAATAGGGGCAAAGTTCTCTGTGTTCACCTGAACACCTGGCTGGGCGGTGAAAGGGGGGATGTTTGCTGCTCCTGAATTGGGGGGAAGCCACATAGGGTTTTCAAGGGCATAGGGAAGGCTGGCATGGGTCCTAACCCTTTGGGGCTGAGATTCTGACACACTGCTGGTTCTTGGCCTTTGCTGCAGTGGTACTTCATCTCTTCTGGATCGCACCGAGCTGCTGGTTGATGCCACTGCATTTCTGGTGGATCGCACTGAGCTGCTGGTTGGTGCCACTGCATCTCTGGTGGATCGCACTGAGCTGCTAGTTGACGCCACAGCGGTACTTGTGGTAGCCTGCTGCTCCATGTCAATATGTCTTCGTTTCATGGGCACACTTTGCTCTTCCTCTGAATCTGAAGAAGACCCACTGCTTTCAGCCGGTTCATATTCTGAATCAGAATCAGAGAGCTCCCCGCTGCTCTCGTCGGTCAAGCACATATGCTGGTATGCCTCCTCAGTGGTAAAAAACTTTTTTGCCATACTGTGGGCTGTGGTGACTTATGGGCACTCTAGTGGCACTGATGAGTGCTGTAGTGGTGCAGATGAGCACTATAGTGGCGATGAATGTAGTACTGATGGCACTAATGTGGCACCGATGAGAACTGTAGTGACAATGGACACTGATAGAGCACTGGTGGCACCAATGGAGCACTGGTGTGGCACTGATGGACACTGGCGGCACCGATGGGCACTGGTGTAGCACTGATGGAGCACTGGTGGCACTGATGAGCACTGTAGTGGCACTGGTGGTGCACTGACGGGCACTGATGAGCACTGTAGTGGCACTGATGGACACTGGCAGCACCTATGAGCACTGTAGTGGCACTGGGCACAGTAGTGGCACTGACGGACACTGGCGGCACTGATAAGCACTGTAGTGGTACTGGTGGCACCGATGGGCACTGTAGTGGCACTGGTGTGGCACTGATAAGCACTGATGAACACTGGCAGCACCAATGAGCACTGTAGTGGCACTGGGCACAGTAGTGGCACTGATGGAGCACTGGCGGCACTGATGAGTACTGTAGTGGCACTGGTGGGGACTGTAGAGGCACTGGTGGGGACTGTAGAGGCACTGGTGGGGACTGTAGTGGCACTGGTGGGGACTGTAGTGGCACTGGTGGCACAGATGGGGACTGGAGTGGCAGATTGGGACTGTAGGGGCACTGATTGGTAGTGTAGTGGCACTGCCAAGCTTGCTGGGCACAAAAAACTCACTTGTAAAGAAACTTCTCTCCTCACACGCTGTATCTGTGTGAGGAGAGAAGAGAAGAGGACCTCTGGATGACCTACATTGTTTACATTACACTGATCGCTCATTGGATGGAGCGATCAGGTGGTGAAGAGCCGCTATCATTGGCTCTTCACCGTGAACTGTGTTGCGACGGGTCTCCTGGACCCGGCGAGCACAGACACTCCCGCGAGCGCGCGTCAGGAGACGCGCAAGCGAGGATGTGAACGAGGACGTCCCAGGGACGTCGTGTCAAAACAACCCGATCGCGCTGTAGCAGTATGTTTGCTATAGCGCGGTCGGGAAGAGGTTAAGGTGTTATTAAGCCTAATAGATGTTTGGTTTCAGTGATAGTGAGCCCTTGTAGATCGCCAACTCAGGGTTCCCCAGGGTGCAGAGCCTAAGCCCCAGCCTGCATCTTCACCAGGGCCCTTGGTGAAAGGGATGGACTTGCAGAAAACTGGAACCAAGTTGCGTCCCCCTGGTAAACGCAGCTGAAGATGTGGAGAACACTCATGTGTGCAGAGTATAAATAGTAGGAGTCAGGAGAAAATCCAGGAAACAAGTGGAGGGCAGCAGGCAAGCACAAATGATAGAAAAAGCCAGGGTCAGTACAAGTCAGACACTCAATACATGTACTAGTAGACAAACAGGAGCTCAAAAAAATAGGAAGTTACTAATGCAACATGTCTTAGATAGGGAAGCAAACCGGGATGTGGGCCAGGAAGTGATAGAAGGGAAAGGAAATATAAACCCACAGAATAGCATGGGATGCTCATAGGTGCAGCACAGAAGCCAAACACATGTGAATGGAATCAAAGATCTAGGACAGTGTTTTTCAACTCCAGTCCTCAAGGCACACCAACAGGTCAGGTTTTCAGGCTTTCCATTATTTTGCACAGGAGATTTGATCAGTTTCACTGCCTTAGTAATCACCACAGCCATTTCATCTGAGGGAAATCCTGAAAACTTGACCTGTTGGTGTGCCTTGAGGACTGGAGTTGAAAAACACTGATCTAGGAGAACCACTGCAGAAAAGATAAATTGAACCACCGTGGTAGAGCCCAATTTTGTTGCCAACATCCCTTGAATTTGGAACAGAAGAATAAAGGGTAATCCACAGTACAATGGGACTTTATGGGAAAACCTAAATTATTAAATCAAACTGCTATAAAAGTATAACGTTTATTCATACACAAATAACATCATTGGTGCATACATCACCATAAGATACATATAACAGCATAATACGAAAAAGCTCATGTAGAGCTGGTTATTGATGTAACAGTCTCTTCTTGTTATGCCCGACGCATTTCAGGAGCAAATGTGAATCCCTTCTTCAGGGTCATTTACATAGAGAAGGTCATAGATTTAGGACATTCTATAACAGAACATTTGTTAAAAATATAGAAACAGATGAAGGGTATGCACATGTTGCAGATGTTAGTAACAGTCTACATATCAACAAAACCGCCCACAATAGACTGATCGCAAAAATAAACAGCCAAAGGTACGTCTGCAACAGGGTTTGGATAATCCCCTATGTGTGGATTTCCAAAGAAAATAGGGGCCACAAAGGCTTTGAATGTTCCTCACAAGTATCCCAGAACGCAGCCAACTGATGAGCCAGCCGGTGGGGTAATGTAGAGAAGGGGAGGGAGGGTCACAATTGTAAAGGAGTAGGACAGTTATCACTTACAAGGATGTCTACCCCCACCTAGAATATAGATAAACAATAATAAAACGGAGGGAACATAATAAATTTCCCTGCATATACAGTACATAACAATCACCCACTCAGAGCACATACGGATGCACAACATAAACTCCCTATGTGGGGGTATGCAATCTACCATAAATCACCCAATTCATATTGAGTATAAAGATGGGTTAGGCATGGAAATAGGGATGCTGGAGTATTGTAAATTTCATAGAAGGTCCCCAGCACATGGAACACAAAATACCAGTATCATTATGCCACAAGAAGTCCACCCCCAATGTGCCTATTAGATATGGGAATCAAATAGTCAGAAGTCCGTAGTTCCTACCTTGTGTGCTCCAAGAACCGAGATGTTCCCCCTAGTCCGCTGTCAACCCAGGTAGCTATATCTGCCTATGCAGACACACTGCTTCAAATACCATTAATGCGCATTGCTGCTCCGAACATGTGCACGTTCCACCGCGTCATCACAGCGCGATGAGGTCAGGTGGAGAGCATACAAGTAATAGAAGATTACCAGTGAAGGAATGCTCAGAGGCTGCAGAAGGATCCCCCAGAGAACGAGTGCACGGCGCTCTCACATCAGGAAAGGGAGGGTGCCATGCACCCGTGGTCCACCAATGCACATTGTAGGCGGCAGGCGCACAGGGAGGAAAAATACCCAGGATCAAAAACCGCAGGCATAAGCCCCAACCCATGCAATGCCACGTGTGCCAGGTGGGAGCATAACAAAGCCCAGGGAAAGAAGGAAAGTGTGCCCCCTGATGCAGAGACAACAGTATAACATAAAGGCCATATTAATATACGGTCAGGGTAGAAGATTATACAGGTCATAAGTAGGCATGTAAATACCAGAGGCACCATTCCACAAACATATGTAGTGGTACCCCCGTAGGGGCTGCTGAATGTGTGTGGATCACCAGTCATCTGTCACAAAGATCAAAGTTCATTGAAGAGTGTTTATGTGGAAGAATGGGCCAAAATCACACCTGAGCAATGCATACGACTAGTTTCTCCACACAGGAGGTGTTTTGAAGCTGTAATTACCAACAAAGGATTTTGTACAAAGTTTTAAATACATTTAGGTTAGTGTGTGCAATACTTTTATCCTGTGTAATTCAATATATTACACATCCAGTATCTCACAAAAATGAGTACATCCCTCATATTTTTGTAAATATTTTATTATATTTTTTCATGTGACAACACTGAAGAAATTACACTTTGCTACAATAGTGAGTGTACAGCGTGTATAACAGTGTACATTTTTTGTCCCCTCAAAATAACTCAACACACAGCCATTAATGTCTAAACCGCTGGCAACAAAAGTGAGTACACCCCTAAGTGAAAATTTTCAAATTAGGCCCAATTTTCCATTTTCCCTGTCGATTGTTATGTGACTCCTTAGTGTTACGATGCCACAGGTGTGAATGGGGAGCAGGTGTGTTACGCTTTCACTCTCTCATACTGGTCACAGGAAGTTCAACATGGTACCTCATGGTGAACAACTCTCTGAGAATCTGAAAAAAAAATATTGTTGCTCTACATGAAGATGGCCTAGGCTATAAGAAGTTTGTCAAGATCCTGAAACCAAACTGCATCATGGTGGCCAAAACCATACAGCAGTTTAACAGGACAGGTTCCGCAGAACAGGTCTCACCATGGTCGACTCAAGAAGTTGAGTGCACGTGCTCAGCATCATATCCAGAGGTCATCTTTGGGAAATAGACGTATGAGTGCTGCCAGGATTGTTGCAGAGGGTGAAGGGGTGGGGGGGTCAACCTGTCAGTGCTCAGACCATACACTGCACACTGCATTAAATTGATCTGCATGGCTGTCATGCCAGAAGGAAGCCTCTTCTAAAGATGATGGACAAGAAAGCACACAAACAGTTTACTGAAGACAAGCAGACTAAGGACATGGATTATAATAATAAAAAATATATATATCAAGTCCAAAAAAATATATATATATAATGATCAATCGGAATGGTCAAGCTGATTCTTGTGCCTCACTGAGGTGTTCAGATGTAGCAGCTCATCAAACACAGCAAACAGGTGTCCTAAATAGAAGTACAAGCCGCTCACCTGAACAAATGGACCTGTGTGTGAGCAGCAGGTCAAATGCGCTGTCCCTCAAAACAGGGGATTAAAGATTCAGCGGTGTCTCCTTAGACGCTCCCTTTCTCCAAACAGCTCCAGGTGATAGATGGTCATCCGAAGCACTCTCTCCCGTGAAATGATGTCATGGAAAAGTATAGAAACGACACATAGTGCTCTCCGTATGATCACAATAACAGTAGTATTTATTATAAAAGAAAAATACTCACAAGCAAAGCACTATATCTTAGTGCATAGAAATGAGCATACAACAATAAAAGACCAGGTAGGTGGCTGTCCTGACATCAAATGAAAGCCCCCCGCACGCGTATCGTCCACAGGCACAGGACTTCTTCAGCGGATAAGGGGCTACTATGTCAGGATTCATTATATAGCAGCAAAAAACCTAATCAGGCCAATTAGGACAAACTCCGCCCCCTCCCCAGGTGAGGATACACCCATCTCAAAGTAGTAAGAACAAAACCATCGCACTTACGATGGGAAGTATCAAAATAAATATAAATATATAGAAACCAACAGTAGTCTGCACATGTAATGACAATAAGCATAACGATAGGCTCTAAAGTATAGAGGCAACCTTCCGGTGTTTAGAGATCACAACAACACATGCAATATCCAAAACAAGTGTATACAACAGTCTGATAAAACCCATGTTGACCTCATATCAAAGCCCAATGAAAGCGATCCGTATAAGCATACAAGATAAAGTTTTTTCACGCCATGGACAGAGGCATCGTTCTCACAACACGTGACCATAATTGATCACATGATTTGCCATCACCATGGTGCTCAGCTAGATACAAATACACAGGAAGGAGCGTTCATCATGAGCGTCAGCCTGTGTAACTAAATCCGTCCACTATGGGCGGCAGCTTCTCAACGTTGACGTCAGGCAGGCCATCATTAGCATGACACTGCTAAGACCGCCCATCATGGGCAGCGGCAGCATGATAGTCTCAACAAGCAAGCCGTCAATCTCCTCACACACCACTCACACTTAGAGCATAGGTGTGAAGCGGACAGCATCAAAGCCATCAGCAGATGGAAAGAATTAAGCAACACTACAGACAGATAGCTGTCTGTCATCGTAGGACGGAGAGACTACAAATGGGGGGGGCCTTAAAGCAAAAGAGAAAATTATAATAAATAAAAATAATTATCGCTGAAATGAACATCAGAGTCATATTATGATCGAAGCAATTAGAGGACACAGCATGCCAAGACCAAAAACAATGGTACAATAGGTGTCCATACAGCAAAGTAAAAGATAAAAATAACCATTTTTATGTCCATAACACCCTAACTCATGAGGTAGGGACAAAAAGAACTTCCCTCAGCGGTGGGTAACTGGGACAGTTAAAAAATAAATTTAAAATAAAATTAAAAGAGACATCAGCACAGCCACCTATCTAGTTAACAATAAACATAAATATAAATATATATAAATGATACAACAGAAACTCAAAACCAAGAAAACTTCCAAAATATATAGATATTAACGATCTGAAATAAAACAATTCAGGTCAAATTCTACATTTAACCCTAATGGTACTCCCACTTTTAATTCGTAGACCCAAAAGGATTCCCGTTGGCTGAGATGTCTAATGAAATTTCCACCTCGCCAGTGGTTTGCTACCTTCTCAATTGCCCAGAACTGCAACCCAGCCGGGTTGCGGTCATGGAACAATCTAAAATGTTTAGACACATTATGGGTAACCAGGCCCTTTTTGATGTTGGTTACATGTTCACCAATCCTCACATGTAGAGGTCTGGACGTTCTGCCCACATATTGGAGTCCGCATTCACATTGTAATGCATAGACTACCCCTATGGTATCACAAGTAATGAGATCCTTAATTTTATAATTTTTTCCTGTAACAGTTGCTGTAAATTCTTTACGTTTCTTAACGTTCTTTTTAGCCTTCCTGCAAGGTCGACATCTACCGCACGCATGGAAGCCAGTAAGAAAGTTGAAGATCTTATTTTCAGTGTAGACAGGTGGATCTATAACTCCTGGGGCCAGTTTGTCCCTGAGTGAAGGCGCTATTTTATACACAAATTGCGGGCGATCTGGCAGCAACGGACCCAGTAACCTGTCATGTTTCAAAATGGGCCAATGCTTTTGTACAATTTTTTCAAACTTACGGTATTGTATATTATAGTCTAAGACCATTCGGATATTGGAGACATCCCTTCGATCCTTTTTGGGAACATCAGAGACCAAAGTATCTCTATCGAGATTACGGACTAATTCCATTTCCCTATCCAGCAAATCACTATCATACCCTTTCTCAAGGAACCGCTTGGATAAGGCCTGTGATTGAGAGACAAAATCACTTTCTTGGGTGCAATTGCGCCTGAGGCGCACAAATTGCCCTCTTGGAATGTTAAATAACCATTTAGTGTGATGACAACTCTCAGTGGAGATGTAGGAGTTACGGTCCGTTGCCTTAAAATGCGTCTTCAGATATACCTGATTGCCTACCTTGGTAAGATCTAGGTCTAGGAAGACTAAATGGTCCTGACTGATGTTCCACGACAGGGTAATATTTTTGTCATTCGAATTTAGTTTGGATGTAAAAGCATCAAGACTAGTTCTATCTCCATCCCAAATCATGATCAAGTCATCTATATAGCGCAGGTAACAGATTAGTTGAGGGGGTTTATTTTTATAAATCGCCTGTTCCTCCCAGTGTGCCATGAAGAGATTGGCTACACTCGGTGCGAAACGTGCCCCCATCGCAACTCCTCTGGTTTGGAGATAGAACTGTTTGTCATACCAAAAATAATTTTTGGATAGACAAAAGATCAAACTGTCAATCAGGAAATTCTGGTGTCTTCTTGATAATCCCGAGGGCTCAAGTGCCCACTTCACAGATGTAAGAGCGTCCTCGTGACTGATAATAGTGTATAGTGAACTGACATCTGCCGTGATTAACAGGCACGAAGATGAAATATTCAAGGACTCCAGAATTTGAATGACATGTTTAGTATCTTTGAGGAACGCTTTCGTTTTAATGACCAACGGCTGCAAAAAGGAGTCTATATACTGACCTAAACGTGAAGAGACGGAATCAATCCCGTTCACTATCGGTCTCCCAGGTGGGTTGGTGCTATCCTTGTGGATTTTTGGGAGGAAGTAAATGATCGAGGGGCGGCAGAATAAGGGATCTAAGTATAATGCCTCCTTTGAGCCTAGTACCCCTATATGTTTACCTCTCTCCACTAGGTAGTGTAATTCACTCTTATACTCAAGCATAGGGTCCCTGGTCAGGGTACTATAGGTATAGATATCACAAAGTAGATTGGCCATTTCATTCTTGTAATAGGCCTTGCTGAGTATCACCAATCCTCCCCCTTTATCTGCAGGACGTATTACCAGATCTTTCCTCTCGGAAAGTGACTGAATACCATTTTTAATATAAATCGGGTCATTCACCTTACGGACCTTCAGTGTATCTAGATCCTTTGCAACCATGTTGCTAAAGACCTCAAGATGCTTAGCATCAGTATTCTGAGGATTGAAGACCGATTTATTCCGTAAATTTGAATATTGACATGTTGGAGGGGCCGGAGTGTTCATATTTTTCACCGAGTGAGTATTTAAAAAATATTTTTTAATATTAAGAGTCCGGATAAATTTTTTAAGGTTAACGTAGGTTTGAAATTTATTTAAGTTGCGTGTAGGGGCAAATTTTAAACCCTTATCGAGTACTTTAATTTCCTCATCATTAAGGGGTATCCCACTTAAATTATAAATTCCTGCACCTACTGGGGTTTCACTCTTTTTTGTTCTCCCTCCTCCTCTCCTCCCTCTCTTGTTTTTCTTTTGCGTGGAATTGCTCCTTCTTGGGTATATTGTTGGGGGTGGGGGGTCCACCACCCTCCTGGATTTGGGGGGATAAAGGGAGCCCCCCTCCCCATACCTCTCGTTGCCCCATGAAAATCCCCTCCTGTATGTGAACCCCGATTTACCAAAGGGGCAAAGCGGTTCTGAGTGGGCAGTGAATACCCATACTGTGATGGAGGGGGTCCCCTATTGAGACTAGTGTCATGATGGTAAGTTGTAGGATGGTTATCATAATTACCTCTAGCCACATGGGGGCCTGAACGTTCATAAGAATAGGGGTGATTAGACTGCTGATGTTGGTACCCTACATTGGACTTATGACCCCTGTGTGGTGCATTATTAACATATTGTCTAAAGGGGGAATGCGGATACCCTCCCTTTTTTTCCCGTCCTTTATTCTTCCCTTTCTTAGTGTGAACCTCTTGGAATTGGTCAATGCGTTGAGGGGTACCCATACCTGAATAGTCTGGTGTATCATACACATAAAATTCTTGTTCTCTAGGGATGGGGAGCGGGCTATTAGACATATCAACATTAGAGGGATCCTGGGAAACAACAGGAGCTGGAGGAGTAGTTTGCCATTTATAGGCAACAAATGTACTGAAATCATCCAGATCTCTGATATATTTCTTTCTTTTCTTAATCTGAGCATCTGTGTCCTATTTAACTAAACGATTTTTTAAATCAACAGAGAGCTTCTGAAATTCATCAGAATCTTTAAAGGGTTCAATAATGATCCTAAGGTCCCTGATTTGTGTCTCTAATAATTTCATCTTCCTTTGTTTTCTAAGGAGTAATAACTCCAGAAGTTCCACGCCTTTGTCAGTGAAGAATTTACCCCACTCAGCCATGGACTCTTTGTCCGTGAGACCATCATTAGGAGGGACATCCCACCTAAGGCGTCTCGGGACAATTTTAGCAACTATATACTGCTCAAAAGAAACGATGTCCCACCATGTTTTAACTTTCTTTTCAAAAACGTGTCCTAATTTTCTGAAAGAGTGGACCAATTCGTTTCCTTCTGCAGTGTTACCATTTCTAGAGAAGATATCACCAATTTTGATTTCTCTCTTCTCTAGGTATTGAAAAACATCCATATTAATGCAGCTAGTCTGTAGATATTGAGAACAGTGAATAATAAAAGAGAAAAAGCAGACTGCGCAAAGGTACAAACAATTAGCAAAGCAGCTGAACACTGAAGGTCAATAGAAATCCTTAAATGAAGTACATAGAAAAAAGCAGTGCAGCGCTAAAAAACATTTAAAATACAGTAATAATAATAATAAAAAATATATATATCAAGTCCAAAAAAATATATATATATAATGATCAATCGGAATGGTCAAGCTGATTCTTGTGCCTCACTGAGGTGTTCAGATGTAGCAGCTCATCAAACACAGCAAACAGGTGTCCTAAATAGAAGTACAAGCCACTCACCTGAACAAATGGACCTGTGTGTGAGCAGCAGGTCAAATGCGCTGTCCCTCAAAACAGGGGATTAAAGATTCAGCGGTGTCTCCTTAGACGCTCCCTTTCTCCAAACAGCTCCAGGTGATAGATGGTCATCCGAAGCACTCTCTCCCGTGAAATGATGTCATGGAAAAGTATAGAAACGACACATAGTGCTCTCCGTATGATCACAATAACAGTAGTATTTATTATAAAAGAAAAATACTCACAAGCAAAGCACTATATCTTAGTGCATAGAAATGAGCATACAACAATAAAAGACCAGGTAGGTGGCTGTCCTGACATCAAATGAAAGCCCCCCGCACGCGTATCGTCCACAGGCACAGGACTTCTTCAGCGGATAAGGGGCTACTATGTCAGGATTCATTATATAGCAGCAAAAAACCTAATCAGGCCAATTAGGACAAACTCCGCCCCCTCCCCAGGTGAGGATACACCCATCTCAAAGTAGTAAGAACAAAACCATCGCACTTACGATGGGAAGTATCAAAATAAATATAAATATATAGAAACCAACAGTAGTCTGCACATGTAATGACAATAAGCATAACGATAGGCTCTAAAGTATAGAGGCAACCTTCCGGTGTTTAGAGATCACAACAACACATGCAATATCCAAAACAAGTGTATACAACAGTCTGATAAAACCCATGTTGACCTCATATCAAAGCCCAATGAAAGCGATCCGTATAAGCATACAAGATAAAGTTTTTTCACGCCATGGACAGAGGCATCGTTCTCACAACACGTGACCATAATTGATCACATGACTTGCCATCACCATGGTGCTCAGCTAGATACAAATACACAGGAAGGAGCGTTCATCATGAGCGTCAGCCTGTGTAACTAAATCCGTCCACTATGGGCGGCAGCTTCTCAACGTTGACGTCAGGCAGGCCATCATTAGCATGACACTGCTAAGACCGCCCATCATGGGCAGCTACTTTGAGATGGGTGTATCCTCACCTGGGGAGGGGGCGGAGTTTGTCCTAATTGGCCTGATTAGGTTTTTTGCTGCTATATAATGAATCCTGACATAGTAGCCCCTTATCCGCTGAAGAAGTCCTGTGCCTGTGGACGATACGCGTGCGGGGGGCTTTCATTTGATGTCAGGACAGCCACCTACCTGGTCTTTTATTGTTGTATGCTCATTTCTATGCACTAAGATATAGTGCTTTGCTTGTGAGTATTTTTCTTTTATAATAAATACTACTGTTATTGTGATCATACGGAGAGCACTATGTGTCGTTTCTATACTTTTCCATGACATCATTTCACGGGAGAGAGTGCTTCGGATGACCATCTATCACCTGGAGCTGTTTGGAGAAAGGGAGCGTCTAAGGAGACACCGCTGAATCTTTAATCCCCTGTTTTGAGGGACAGCGCATTTGACCTGCTGCTCACACACAGGTCCATTTGTTCAGGTGAGCGGCTTGTACTTCTATTTAGGACACCTGTTTGCTGTGTTTGATGAGCTGCTACATCTGAACACCTCAGTGAGGCACAAGAATCAGCTTGACCATTCCGATTGATCATTATATATATATATTTTTTTGGACTTGATATATATATTTTTTATTATTATTATTACTGTATTTTAAATGTTTTTTAGCGCTGCACTGCTTTTTTCTATGTACTTCATTTAAGGATTATTATTGACCTTCAGTGTTCAGCTGCTTTGCTAATTGTTTGTACCTTTGCGCAGTCTGCTTTTTCTCTTTTATTAAGGACATGGATTACTGGAACCATGTGCTGTGCTCTGATGAGTACAAGATAAACGTATTTGGTTCAGATGGGGTCAAGTGTGTGTGTGTGGTGGCCACAAGGTGAGGAGTTCAAAGAAAAGTGTGTCTTGCCTACAGTCAAGCATGGTGGTGGAAGTGTTATGCGGTCTGGGGCTCCATTAGTGCTGCCAGCACTGGGGAGCTACAATTCATTGAGGCAACCATGAATGCCAACATGCACTGTGACATACTGAAGCAGAACATGATCCCCTCCTTTCGGAGACTGGGCTGCAGGTCAGTATTCCAACATAACAACCCCAAACACACCTCCAAGATGACCAGTGCCTTGCTAAAGAAGCTGAAGATAAAGGTGATGGACTGGCCAAGCATGTCTCTAGACCTAAACCCTATTGAGCATCTGTGGGGCATCCTCAAACGGAAGGTGGAGGACTCCAGTGGCACCCTGTCAAGCTCTGGTGAACTCCATGCCCAAGAGGGTTAAGGCAGTGCTGGAAAATAATGGTGGCCACAAAACATATTAACACTTTGGGCCCAATTTGGACATTTTCACTTAGGGGTGTACTCACTTGTGTTGCCTGCGGTTTTGACATTAATGGCTGTGTGTTAAGTTATTTTGAGGGGACAGCACATTTACACTGTTATACAAGCTGTACACTCACTACTTTACATTGTAGCAAAGTGTAATTTCTTTCTAAAAAGATATAATAAAATGTTTACAAAAACGTGAGGGGTGTACTCACTTTTGTGAGCTACTGTAACTTAATTTTTGAACTTATTTGTTGTGGTTTCTCCGTGTGTATGGATTGCATTTGTTGTTATTGACATGTGGTGAGAATTTTATGCCAATAGCACCTTTTAGAAATATATTTACCTAGAAAAATGGTGACATGTTCATTACTTATTTTACCGGCTTTATATGTAGTTTCTGTATCTGACATTTGTTTTCAAATTATAGCTTGGCCTTTATCAGTGAACGTTATCTTGACAATCCCAGTGGTAACACAATTAAAGTTTTTCAGTAATCTGTCCCTTGGGGTGTAAGCACACAAATACAAACAAACATTTCTCATTATTTGATTATTATATCAATAGATCAATAAACCCCTATGAGAAGAGACGCCTTAATTTTCACACATAAAAGGATTAGGTAAAATATGTTCAAGTCATTTCTTTAACACTAAAAGAGTCTTCATTGATTTCAGATGAATAATTTCATGGATGATATTAACAGAAAATTCACAAACAAGCAAAGAGCGGTGTGAAAAGCTTTGTTCATTGAAACATCTATGTTCAGAAAAAGCCACAAATGGATTAAAAAAACAACAACTAGAAAACAATATATTTAGCATTTATATGTTTATAGCATAATTATTACCTGTTTTATGAATTCTGTATTATCTGCAAGAGTATAAAGCTGACCACAGACCAGAGAAGCTCAGCTGTCTTCTTAGGGTCCACACTGCCTACTCTTGGTACCAATTTCTAACCATTTCATAAAAAATATTTATTTTCTCTCCTTATCTAAACAGCACCATACTTTACCTATTACTTTACATTAGTGTTGGCATGTTCAAGAATTGTCACATATGTAGTGAAGGTGCCCACAGAAAATGTCTTCAGTGTAGTTCTGTACCCCAAATAATTTATACAGGAAAATATGATTGCTGCCATTGCTGACCTGTTTTGAGCATTAGACTAGGTTGTGTGTGTGTGTGTGTGGGGGGGGGGGGCAGTTGTTTGGTACCCAAAATGAAGGAAAGGCACACAGAGACCAGAGAAAATGGCTCAGTGAACATAACAATTAACTCCTGGAAAACAGTACAAGGTGCTAGCTTCACAATCTCAAAGTAATGCAGAGTCTCTATAGTACAAAGAATACAGGCTCTCGACTATGTAAGAGGCACTTTGGAGTAGTGAAAGAGGCTTAAGTTACCAGAGCAACATCTCTATCGACTTCACAAATATGTGCCAACTGCAGTGGGGTAGTACTATTTATTACCATTGCCCTTACTAAAGATGGCTGCTGAAGTCATCCAGTGTTGCAGCATCCAATTGTACTGCTGCTGCCCTGGTGACACCTACGAAGGCCTCAGGGGAACAAAGTTCTTCTCATCCTTCATACCCTCTGTACAGTGATCAGCAACTCAGCCCCATCTACAGTACAGAGAGGAGGGTAAACTGTACCTGCCTACAAGGTTATCATCTTTACCCTTGTTTGACTACATTATGGGGTTGATTAACTAAAACTGGAGAGTGCAAAATCTGGTGCAGCTCTGTAGCTCTGCATAGAAACCAATCAGTTTCCATTTTTTTTTTTTTTAGTCAAAGCTTTATTTAAGTTAGAGCTGATTGGCTACCATGCACAGCTGCACCAGACGTTACACTCTGCAGTTTTAGTAAATCAGCTCCTATGAGTCTCTGACCTGAAACAAACATGTATGCATACCTAAAAGTGAAAGTCCTTTGCGCTACCAAGTGAACTAATACTGAAAAGTGTTCACAATACACAGATAATAGAAATAATAAACAAGTGATCTTGTGCAGTAATAAATTATCACAAACAATAATATAATCTTAATGTGCAAAAATAGTATACTAAATCAAGTTCAAAAACATCAAATCCACATAGTTCTTCATGCTAGAGGTGTCTTTAATATATATTTATTTTGGTCCTTCACACAACTGTTATGTGCTCTTAGAACTCCTACCTTAAACCAGTAAATATCCAGCTTCAAAATACAAAGGAATATCCAGCCTTCAAATGTATCACTCCGGGTTCCTCTTACTGGTACAGTATATTCCCACCTTCCTGAAACCCATAAGGTAAATAAGCACCCAGACAAAACGCTAGACATCAAAACTGATACCAAATCTCTATAGGCTCCAGTTGTAATAGGAATCAAAAAGAAAAAATGCCCTCCATAGTGTAGTAAATTTGATTAAAGGGGTATTTATTGTAAACAAAAAATAAACTTTAAAAGTGCATTGGAATAAAAACACAGCGTTTGAGCACCTTCTCACATCACTTCCGGTCCACATCTTTTTGCACATTTATATTATATTATTGTTTGCGATAATTTATAACTGTGCAAGATCACTCGTTTATTATTTCTATTACATGTATGCATACCTACCAACTTTTTCAGATGGGAATGAGGGACACCTAATAGAAAGTATTTAGGCATATGACACACACCCTCTCACCCCTCCCCCCTTAAAGGGGTTGTAAAGGTAAATGTAGAATGCATTAAGGTGAAAAAACATCTAAGTATTAGAGGCCCCCCAGCCCCCCCAATTACTTACCTGACTTTTCAAAAGTCCTGCGCCGTGAACGAGCAGACTTTTTGGCCGTCTTTCCTCATTCATTGGTTGATTGAAAGCAGCGCAGCCATTGGCTTGCGCTGCTATCAAGCACATCCAATGACGCCGCGCACTGGGGGGCGGGGCAAATTGATACAGTGAGTGGCTATGGCCGCCGGCTGTATCACGGGAGCGTGCCCGCAAGCCCTCAACACCAATGCTCGCTCGCTCGCATTAAGGTGTTGAGACCTTGCGGGGGGGGCGAGACAGCCGTCCAGGGACCCCAGAAGACCAGGTTTGGGGCCACTTTGTGCAAAACGAGCAGCACAGTGGAGGTAAGTATAACATGTTTGCTATTTAAAAAAAAAAAAATTCTCTAGTGATCCTTTAAAGGAGAATTATATAAAAAAAAGATTAGTTGAACCCACAAGTTCTTTTTTTTACCACTAATATTCCTTTATATTGGCTTGTAGACTTTACGAATGCAGACATTTTTAAATTGGATAAAAGGTTTAGCACTGGGAAACACCTTTTGAAAAATAGTGCATTTTATATACAATTATATAGATCAGACCAAAATGAGGGACAAATAAGGAGGAACGAGGGACATAGGAACTTTATTCCAAATCAGGGACAGCCCCTCGAAATCGGGGACAGTTCGAAGCTGTGTGTATGTACTAGGTGCTCTGAGAGCTTATATTTACATGCTTGTTCCAAGTCAGAGACTCACTGAGCAGTAAAGGAAGTGTAATAACAAAAAACCTGGAGTATGTTGAAGGAAAGACTAAAATACCCATTACTCAGTTTGTATTACATTGCAGTTAGGGCCGGCCCTACCATGGGACCCAGTGGGCCCATGGTCCCAGGCAGCATCTTAAGAGGGGCGGCAGCCGGCAGTGACAAGTTGTACCTCTATGTCACCCGTGTCGGCTGTCTCCCGAGAACTGCCTGTGGGACTGCAGTGAAATGTTGCATCCAATGAGTGTGCAGTCTGTGCTGCCTGTGAGTTTCACACTGAGCCGATATTGACACTTGGCAGAGCCGCTCATTGAAACTGATATGTAATGTAACTGAATGCAGGAAGAGAGATCAGTTGTAAGAATTAAGCGTCACTGGCGGTGATGGGCATGACCCGAGGTTTAGCGGGACCCGGGTGGGCGGGACCCAGTAGCCCCAGCAGCTATCAAACACCAGTCAGTGACCCCCGGGTCCCGCCCACCCCCAACATCACCACTGAATTTTGACAGCTGGCCCATCTCTGCTTGCAGTTACATTACATGACAGCTTACCACACAGTTTTACTAAGCGTCAATATCAGCTCAGTGTGAAACTCCCTCTCCTCTGTCAGTGCCAATCAGTGCCATCTGCCAGTGTCAATCAGTGCCACCTGTCAGTGCCAGTCAGTGCCAATCAGTGCCACCTGTCAGTGCCATCTGCCAGTGCCAATCAGTGCTATCTGTCAGTGCCATCTGCCAGTGCCACATTGTCCATGGTGGCCGGCCTGTGGGGCACAACTGAAATCTGTTGATATTTATTAATTCCACATGCCGATCTTTGGTATAATGGGTAATCGTCACACTACTATTTACAATAAACTACTGATTTACTAGTGTTGTTTGGCTATATGCCTATATCTATGAAGCTGACATTACTGTACACAATCACTGAACACTGACCCTCCTTTGGGCCACATCATTCTTTGATTCCTAATTAACTAAGGATTCGGTCATCATTTCACCATATATTCTGGATCTATCCTGGAAATTCAATTGTGTTTTTTGATAATCAATAAAGTAACAATTTAATACAGTCCAGTGAGTTGCTATATATATGTTTTTTTTTCCTCTGGTGGTTGAGTTGAATCAGGTTTTTAAACTCAGTTTTTACTATTGCAATTGCACAGCAAATAATCAATAAAAAAAAATCAGAAACAAAAGCTCAATAAAACAACCTAGCTAAAATCAAGACACTCTAAACTTTCGAAAAAATTGATACGCTCTAACCGCTCATGCAGGCTGAAATATTCGGATTCTTATTGGCCACTCTCCCTCTCAAACATCCTACAGAGTTAAGCTTGGGAATTTAGGAAAATATGCACCCTCCCATATCTTATGTGTCAAGAAAGACTCCCTCTAATGAAGCATAAATGTAGAGTTGTACAACAATACAGTATATACCGTTAATTACTTATCCAAGTGTTAACTGTTCATCTGAACAATCAGCATTAGTATAAGCGGATTACACCCAAATGTTTCACACTTTATGAAATTTCTTGACACAACCTCTAGACAGAAAGGTGGTTTTGTATAATGGCAGGGCTGAATTTACCAGACGTTTCCATAAGTTAATTGATGGTGCGGAGGAGGATTTCCATTGCATGACGATGGCCTTGTGTGCATAACAAAGTAGTATCCCCAAAAAAGTTCTAACTGCTCAGCTAGGAGCCCTAGAAAACATATTTCTACCCTCAATGAAATCTGAACCATAGAGACTGTCCGAATGAATGTGGTAACCTCATTTTAAAAGGTCTCGACCAAGGAACAGCTCCAAAAAATAAGTATAAAGTCTGCCGTAGGCGTGACACACCTCAAGCAGGAATCTGAAATAGATAGGTATATTTTGTGAAAGGCGCATAGGTGTAAAATACACACTATGCATAATTTTGAACTGCACGATAGGTCTTTCCACTCTTATATTTTTTTAAGTGTCACTTTTGCTATAGCACATGTGTCAAACACAAGGCCCGCGGGCCGGTTCCGGCCCCCCAGGTCATTTCATGTGGCCCTTGCACCTCTCCTGCAGCTGCAGGAGAGCTCCGGCCCTTCTCTGGTCCTCCTCCAGACTTCTACTTTCTGCTTTCAAGCAATGCATCAGCTTTGAGAACAATGGTAATGCTGATGCGGCCCACAATGAAATTGAGTTTGACACCCCTGTGCTATAGTATACCCTACAGGTACACTTCTTCATGTGCAGGTTTAAGGTATCCCCCAATATTTAAAGGAATTTTGGCATAATATTGCCCTTTAAGCCTCATTAATAGACCCAGTCCTTCTGAATTGTACTTTTTTTTTTAATGTTTTTGCGTGGCTGTGCTCTGCAACCCAAGCCTATTTTTTACCAAAATCTTGAAAATATATTCAAAAAGGGTAAAAAAAAAAAACTTCAGTCAGGCTGGATATTATCCTTGGCATTTGTGGACTTCAGGCTGAGCTCACAAACTGAACCTAGGCCAGTTTGCTCATCACTAGTCCACAAAAGTGAATACAATTCCTCAATGCAACAATATCTCAGTGCTTACCGATGTGTTGGGAAGCCATTTTTTTCTGTATAACTTCACTTAAAAAAAAAGAAAAACACTAGACAGCTTTAATCAATGTAGCAATCCTTGGAAAATGTGTTGGTGTTTCTCGAAAGAAGCAGACAAGAGAAAATCAGACTGAGGGCTGATGAATCTCCAGGGAACCATACATCACAGACCTCTTGGAGAAGGTTAGCCCTTAAATTTAACAAGCCCAGATAGAAATGAAAGTGGCTTCCAAGACTCTGTGAGGAACCTGTTATTGGGATGTCAGTCGAACGGTTATCAGAGAGATTTCTCGTCTTCCTTCTTCTTTGAAGACGGAACTCTTTTGTAGCTGGAGAACAAAAACAAATGATAAAGTGACTTTTACACATTACACAAGGCTCTAAAGCTCCTTTCTTGTATTACCCTTTGCGCAACCTTGTGAAAGATTTTATTCTACGCACATCATTATTTTAACCCAGCTGTGCTAACACTGGTCTCCTTCAGCACCTAACTGCCTTCTGTAGCATTATTGACAAGATAATGTTGGGGTTTCTGTGTCAGTTATAATGAGATGTTGTACCACTATGTGTCAAATTGAACATGCTATCCAATAAAGTGTATGTGTGTGTAAAAGCAGGCGCTCTACAGCAGAGATCTAAACACTTCCCATCTTGCTTCCAGGGGCACATCTGTTTCACATAATAGGACCTAAAATAAAGTAATGTGTGGCTGTCACTCTGTTAAACATTGTAAAAATCAAACATGCACGGTTAGAGAAAATCATACAGGTTTACTTAAAAGAAATCTTGTGTAATTTTAAAGGAAACGTTTGTTGAAAAAAAAGAATGCTAACCTGCCATTGCCAATTTTTTTTGAAAATGTCAGTTGCCTGGCTGCCATGCAGATTCAGTCATGAGAGAAAAGAAGGTTTGGTAATTATTTTCTCTGAGGGGTGAAGCACAAATTGTGGAGGGTTCAGGTTGCTTAGAAATTGAAGAACTAGTGAATATACACAGAAATTTTAACTACGGGGCTACTTTAAGCATAGTCCCCAACTGTTCTGGATTCCAAGGGACTGTCATCAACAAAATACCAGTGTAACTCAGCTCCACACTTAGGGCCAGATTCTGAAAGGAGATACGACAGCGTATCTTCTGATACGCCGTTGTATCTCTGTTTGCGGGGCTGTGCATCAATGCGCCTGATTCTTAGAATCAGTTACGCATAGATTTTGCTTAGATCCGACTTGCGTAAGTCACTGACTTTGTCGGATCTAACTTGCAATGTTACGCTGGCCGCTAGGTGGCGTTCCCGTTGATTTCTGCTTCAAATATGCAAATGAGCCTGATATGCCGATTCCCAAATGTTTTTGCGCCGATTCGCCGTAGTTTACGTCGTTTCCGTAAGCGTAAGGTTACCCCTGCTATATGAGGGGTAACCTTACGTCGGTCCGCCATATGCCATGTTAAGTATGGACTCGGGACAGCGTCATGTTTTTCCGTTGTTTACGTCGTTTACGTAACTCGTTCGTGAATAGGCCTGTATGTTAATTACGTTGCCGTCGTAATCAATATATTTGCGGCGTACTATGGAGCATGCGCAGTGGCCTACGTTTAAGGCCGGCGCATGCGCAGTTCGTTTGGCACGGGGCACGCTTAATTTAAATACAAGCCGCCCACTTTAAATTACTCGGCCTTACACCGGCCATTTACACTACGCCGCCGCAAATTACAGAGCAAGTGCTTGGAGAATACGGCACTTGCTCCAGTAAGTTGCGGCGGCGTAGTGTAAATAGCTTATGCTATGCTACGCCAGCATCTACGAGAATCTGGCCCCTAGACTTTTTTTTTGTATTGTCACCTCCACTGCCCCTCTTATCTGACACAAGACTCACTCACCTCTTAATTCCTCCTTTGACAGATACCGGTACTCTATTGGCTGGGCAAACTCATTAATGCTGTGGCTATATGCCTATATATCTATGAAGCTGACATAACTGTACACAATCAGTGAACATTGATCTTCCTCCCGACCACATCATTCTTTGATTCATAATTAACTGAGAATTTGCTCATTATTTCACCATATATTCTGGATCTATCCTGGAATTTCAATTGTGTTTCTTGACACATATGCTATCTTTTTCTGGGTGCTATGAACTGTTACTTACATGCAAGAACTCATTTGTGACAAGAATTTAATCCCATTTATGACCAAAATGTAATCCCATTTATCATATGGTTCACCAGTCCTACCTTATATATATATATATATATATATATATATATATATATATATATATATATATATATTATACATTTTAGCTATCTTGCATAATACAGGGGAAAAGTTTTGATATGAAAGAAAGGTGTGTATGTATGATTTTAGGTGTGTTTGGTATGCGTGGTACCAATTTTAATTTATGGTTTTGTAAATTAAAATAATTTGTGATGACTTCCGGTTCCGGCGCCGCATGGAGTAGCTGTGCACTCCATCAGCTCCCGCACACAGGCTCCTAAATCGGCCTGTAAAAGCCAGCAAACCCGCTACCGACCCCTGGGCTAACCATCCGCCATCCCCCCCCTCCACCCGAGGATGGACAAATTTCTAGAAAAAAGCGGCGCGCGGTCGTACGCCGCCGCTGCGGCGCGAACGGGACAGCCGCTAATCGAGGCCCCGGCTTTGGCCTACACGGATTCGACCGTAGATCCGATCGTGGATCCGGTGCCTGCAATGGAGGTGAGTGCAACACCAGCCCCTCCAACTACCCCTCAGACTGTTCACATCTCCACACCTCCCCCACAGGCGGGGGATATGCACAACATAGAGCTGATGGCCCAGGCCGTGGCTGCTCTATTATCCCCCATGATAGCGACCTCGGTGGAAAAAGCCATCAATGCAGGGATACAGAAAATCCAGGCTCAACTAGGGGAGCATGCATCCAGGCTGAATGAGGCTGAGAATCGCATCGGACATATAGAAGAGGATCTTTACCAGGCCCAATCCTTTGAACATGCGCAAGACAAGACGAACAAGTATATACTAGACAAACTGGACGACCTTGAGAACAGATCCAGGAGGAGCAATCTGCGCTTTATTGGCGTCCCTGAATCGCTGCAACCTCAGGCACTTTCAGATCTCTGCTCCAGACGCATCCCCGAGACCCTGGGCCTGCCGGGCCCCTGCACTGTTGAGCGCGCCCACCGCATGGGCCTTTTCAACTCTGATCGCAAGTCACCTCGCCCTGTGATCGCCAAATATCTCAACTACTCAGAAAAATCCCTCATCCTGCAGAAGTTCAGGCAGTCCAGGACCCTCCAGATAGACGGCATGAATATCCTGATCTTTGCGGACTACTCCGTGGACGTCTCCAAGAGGAGGAAGGCCTTCCAGCAGATCTGCACGGAGCTCCACCGAATGCAAGTCAAGTTTACCCTGGCTTTCCCGGCCGTGCTTCGACTCAGAGCACCCAACGGAGATCAGCTCTCCTTCCATGACCCATCCGAAGCTGAGGCCTTCCTGAGGTCCCACCGCTCTAGCCCCCACCACAACCAGTCTCCCAGAGCGGCACCTTCCAACCGGGCCCTAGAACACGGAAGCCCACGCAAGGACTCTCCTAAAAGATTCAAGGCATCTGGATCCGACCGACAACACACCTCATCCTCTTGAACTTTTTTTTCTTTTTTTTTTTTTTTTCTTGAACCTTTTCTTTTTTTTTCCTTCTGGATGGACACACCATCCCGGCGCAGTTCTGCTGCGCATTAACCGTCCAGGACCACTCCTGGGCCCCTCTCCTTCAGCGTGCCTCCCCTTCACCCGGGGGACCACGGTAGGCCTAATGCTATTATGATGTTATGCCAGTTTGTCTCCTTTTCTTTTCTCTTATGCTCCTAAATGCCATTTTATTTCACACTGTTTTATTTCACACTGTTTTATGTTCTCTTGCACAATCGGTAATAGTTGTTTTAGCTCTACTTGTGCCTTAATATTATGTTGTTCATATACGTTTATATACCATGTGTAGGCCTTTCCATTCTTCCGCAAGGATACCTGTCTAGCTCCTCCCCCCCCCCCCCCTCACGCATTGCTCCTGCTGCTTACACCCCCCCCATCGGTCGCTGCGGGTGAAGTGCTGCATTGAGAGCCCTGCGTTGGGAGTTGGCCTATTCAGTGGCTCCATGCGGAAAAAAGTGAAGCTCCCAAATGTTGTTGTTCACCTTGTTTGCCCCCATCACCCTCCCCTCATCTCCCCCTCCCTGTTTCTCAACCCTCCGCCCATTTTTAGGGATCCGTTACCACCTCCGCTCTCTCTCACAGCAAACCACCACTACACCCGCTGTCCTTGCACCCCACTTCTACAATGCTCCATGCTCCCATTCTCCTCGCCTCCACGTCCTGCTCACACCCCATTGTTAGTCTTCCCAACATGAGAATAGTCTCCTGGAATGTCAAAGGGCTCCGCTCCCCCAATAAGAGGATGAAAGTTCTGCGCCACCTTAAAAGGCTCAAGACCGACATCGCCCTCCTTCAGGAAACCCATCTGTCCACCCCCGACTTCCCGCGGCTGCGGAAACTCTGGGTAGGCACAGTTCTCGGCTCTGACTCAAGTGGTCGGAAAGCTGGGGTAATAATCCTTATTAACAAAAACCTTCCCTGCAAGATTCTGTCCTCAGATTCAGACTCTGAGGGGCGATTTGCCTCGGCCCGTATCCAACTGGGATCCAGGGTTATAATCATCACTAATGTCTATGCTCCTAACAGCCCCACAAGTGCCTTCTTTAGCGACCTCACCTCCTGGGCGCTTAGAGACCCAGCCTGCCCACACCTGATAGGCGGGGATTTCAATTCCATCATGCACCCGATAGACGACAGGTCCTCTACCAGACAATCTCGCCCCCCTCTGACTCCTCCCACCCAGACATTATTGGCGTCGACCGTCGATTCACTGCACCTCCACGATCTATGGCGACTAAAGCACCCTGCTGACAGGGAATTCTCATTCTATTCCCACCCTCACAAAGTCTTCACGAGACTGGACTATCTTTTCTGTTCTGACTCTCTCCTCCCACTGATCTCGGAAGCTGACATACACGACATCGCAATCTCGGACCATGCCCCGGTCTCGACCACCCTTGAGGACCCTGACTTAGCCTCCAACCCCAGAATCTGGCGGTTCCCCTCCTATCTTCACAATAACTCCGATTTTCACCAACATCTAGAAAAAGCCTGGTTGGGATACGCATCGGATAATGCGCTACACGCCGACAACCCTAACCTTTTCTGGGAAGCGGGCAAAGCGTTCCTCAGGGGCTGCATAATCGCCTACGCCGCCACATTCAAAAAACACACCCTTAGACGCTACAAACAGGCCAGCGCAACACTGCATCAGGCCCAGCGGGTCCTCTATACTGATGACTCCCCCAGCAACCGTAACGCCTGGTTTGCTGCCAAGCAGGCCTTTGATAGCTGGGCAGCCACCCTCGAACGTACCCAAAAAGCGCATCTAGACGCCTCCCTCCACAAGTTTGGTAACAAAGCAGGTAGACTCCTTTCCAGATTAAGTAAAGGACCCAACCGCCCGACGCATATCATGTCCCTCAGGGACCCGTCGGGCTCCATACACTACACCCCAAAAGGTATCAATAATACTATGCGCCAATTCTACTCCTCCCTATATGCCTCAGACCCTATCGATAAGCCGACAGCCCTCAATTTCCTACGACGTATCTCCCTGGACCAGGTAACCCCCACCCAGCTCGAAGCCCTCAATGCCCCTATCTCCGTCCTGGAGGTCCAATCCGTAATCAAACAGCTTTCCCCCTCCAAAGCTCCAGGCCCAGACGGCTTCACCGGAGAATTTTACAAGTCCTTTAGCTCGACTGTGTCCCCCCCTCTCCACAACGTCTACACACACATATGGTCGGGTGGGTCCTATCTTCCAACGGGTAATCAGGCCATAGTAAAACTCTTAGAGAAGAAGGGTAAGGACCCCCTAGAACCTGGCTCTTATAGGCCCATCTCGCTTCTTAACCTTGACGTTAAAATCCTCTCCAAGATAGCAGCCACTAGATTGGCATCCATTATACCCTCCCTGATTCACCCCGCTCAGTCGGGCTTTGTTAAGGGTAGGACGGCCACCATGAATATCAGGAAGGTGATGCTAGCTCTCGAACACGCAAAAAATAACCCGGCAGGAGACCACGCCATCATCACCCTAGACGCGGAGAAGGCTTTCGATAACGTTAGTTTCGAATGGCTCTCCATGGTCATGTCCAAAATGGGCTTCTCGGGCCCCTTCACGCATCTCATAGAAGCAATGTACACTGCCCCTGCCGCGAGAGTGGTCGCTGCGGGCCTCCTCTCTGAGGAGTTCAGGCTGCACAAAGGCACGAGGCAAGGCTGTCCACTCTCCCCGCTCCTTTTCAACATAGCACTTGAACCCCTTTCCCGCCACCTAACCCAGATCGCCCCCCTTCATGGCATCCATGTCGGAGGCCACGACCTTCGCACGTCACTATTTGCAGACGATGTCCTTATTTTCACATCCAGCCCATCACTTGACATGTCCACTATCAAGACCACTTTTGACGAATTCAGGCAATGTTCAGGGTTACGTATCAACTATAGCAAGAGCGAAATACTCCCAATAGGCTCCCTATCTGTCCCCTCTTGGTCCCAAAGCTCCTTATTTGCCGTTGCAAAGTCACATATCACTTACCTGGGGATCAAAATAGGCAAACTACCCTCCTCCCTATACCACCTCAACTACCCCCCCCTGCTCACCAAAATATCCCAAGAACTTGCCAACTGGATGGACCTGCCTCTCTCGCTACTGGGAAGGTGCCACCTTGTCAAGATGGTCAGTTTTGCACGCCTACTGTACCCACTACAAACCATCCCTTTACTCTTGCGCCACAAAGACATTAAATCCATTAACTCTGCCATTTCCAAGTTCCTCTGGCGTGGCAAGAGGGCGCGCATAGCATTTACCAAGCTGCATCTTCCCAGGCGAGAGGGGGGCATTGCCCTTCCCAACATCAGGCTATATAACCTGGCATGTCTATTGAGAACAGGCTTGGATTGGATAACCCAGTCCTCCAGGTGCTCGAACTACCCCCTCGAATCGGCGATGGTCCGCCCCTTTTCGCTCACGGCCCTTCTCCATTGTCATTGGAAATCTGCCCCCCCTCCCCTCCAACACAATCTCCTTCTCCGGGATACAGTCATCGCCTGGAGAGAGGTCAGGAAGGCCCTCAATGTCCCTTCCTCTATCTCACGATACCTCCCTATCCTGGGCAACCCGAGCTTCCAACCAGGCTTAGATAACCAGCCCTACCTTGACTGGGAGGATAAGGGTATCAAATCCTTTTATTCTTTGTGTGACCCCCTCTCAGGCCGCCCCATAGGTTTTAGAGCCCTGGCAGACAAATTTTCTCTCCCTTCGTCACATGTATTCCAGTATATTCAATGCATTAGTTTCCTGAAAAACGCCTGTCGAGATGACAGAAAAAGGTTCCAGAGCTCCCTTACCGACACCCTTATTTCCCGGGCCTCATACAAAATTTCAGACATTTACCATCCCCTCCTCCTGCACAACATCCCCCCCCTGGCGTCAACCTCGGCGGCCAACTGGTCGAAAGACTTCCCTGACCCTGACCTGGTGGAGAAGCTCCTGCATGGCCTCACCACCATCCACAGACTTATCCCTAACGAAATATGGAGAGAGACGCAGATCAAGATTGTTCACCGAGCCCACATTCCCTTCAGCCGAGCCCATGCCACCCCAGAATGCCCCCTCTGTAAACAACCCAAACCTAACTTGGCTCACAGGTTCTGGTCTTGTTCCCTCATAGCCAGTTTCTGGGACCAAGTCATCCAATACATTTTCGATGTCACCCTGCTGCGCATACCCAGGGACCCGTTACTACTTATATTTGGGTACTGGGACCCCATACTACTCCCCTGGTCATCTCCCACCACCCCCCTGGGCAGCGACTGGACTCTGATATGCCTCTTGATAGCCCGTAGAGCCATCCTCCAGAAGTGGATATCTGCGGACTGCCCAACCACTGCCCAAGTTAAAAGGGAACTGTTGCAGCTCTTATACAAGGACAGGCTCAACACGGACCTGACCCACGAACGGAGTAAGAACCGCTTCTATCACCTATGGAATCCCTTTCTGTTGCATACTTTCACTCCTACTGAATGGTTGAACTTTGAGAAAATGTCTTTTCTATACCAGGATCCCCCGCGGGATTGACATCTCTCCTACCCTCCCTCCCTCCTCCCCTATCCCTCCCCCTCTCTTATTGTTCTTCTTTGTTTGCAAGCACTACTATTTCACCTACCCCATGACCACTTAACCTATACCCTCCCCCCTTTTTTGTCTCTCTGAGAACCTCTACATATACTGTTAATCTACTGCAATGTTCCACAGAAAATGCTTTTATGTCTTATTTTTTTGTGATTTCTCTGTTATGCAACTTCCTTAATAAAAACATATTTCAAAAAAAAAAAAAAAAAAAAAAAAAATAATTTGTGATAATCAGTAAAGTAATAATTTAATACAGTCCAGTGAGTTGCCATACATACAATGCCTTGAAAAAGTGTTCCACATTTTGCCATGTTACAGCCAAAAACTTAAATGTATTTTATTGGGATTTCATGTGATATACCAACACATCGATCCAGCTATGAGAAGATCATCCAGGTCCGGGATCCAGAGAGCAGCATCTCCGGCTGCCTGTCTCCACCGGAGACAGTCCGGCGAATGACGCGGCTGAAGCTAGTGACAGTGGCCCCGTCTCACTTATATAAGAACTGTCAATAGCTCCAGCTGCGTCATTCGCGGGCTGTCTCCGGTGGAGACAGGCGGCCGGCGATCCTGCGTTCTGGATCCCGGACCTGGATGATCTTCTCATCGTTGGTCCCTGGCAGAAAGGAGATCACCCATCTCTGGATACTGACAACGTTGGAGCAGGGAGCAGGGATCGAGAGTGGATTACCACCGATGGATTATTATTATTTTTTTAATAAAGGACTTTTTTCCACGGTGTGTGTGTGTGTGTGTTTTTTTTACAATTATTTACACTTCCTTAGTGGTGAAATGGTAGGGTACAATGTACCCCATTACCAATTCACATAGGGGGGGCCAGGATCTGGGGGTCCCCTTTGTTAAAGGGGTCTTCCAGATTCTGATAAGCCCACAGACCCCCACAGACCCCCACAACCACCAGGTAAGGGTTGTGGGGATGAGGCCCTTGTCCCCATCAACATGTTGAGGGCATGTGGCCTGGTACGGTTCAGGAGGGGGGGTGCTCTCTCGTCCCCCCTCTTTTCTGCGGCCAGCCAGGTTGTGTGTTTAGATAAGGGGTCTGGTGTGGATTTTTGGGGGAACTCCACACCATTTTTTTCTTATTTGGGGTGGAGTTCCCCTTAAAATCCACACCAGACCCAAAGGGTTTGGAATTGATATTTGGGGGAACCCTACGTCATTTTTTTTTTTTAATTGATGGCAGGGTTCACCTTAATATCCATACCAGACCTGAAGAGCCTGGTAATTGAATTTGGGGGGACCCCACGCTTTTTTTTTTTATGAATGAATTCTCTCTGAATTGCCGGGAGCCGACAATTCATTATAGGCGCAAGTGATTTTTAAATGACTTTTTTTCCTTCAGAAATTACACTTTGTGCAGGGACAGTTCTAAGTACGGGAAACATGCACTATTTCACAGGCATATTTTACACTCCCCCTATGTATGAAATTTAAAGGAATATTTCACTTTTATTGTTTCACTTTAAGCATCATTAACCACTACCCGATGGCCGTACGACTTTGTACGGCCGAAGGGTGGTTCTAAATCTCTAGCTGGCCGCCAGGCACTCAGGATCGGCGGCTGCAGGGACAAGACGTGGATCTCTGTGTGTAAACACAGAGATCCATGTCCTGTCAGGGGAGAGAGGAGACCGATCTGTGTCCCTTGTACATAGGGACACAGCATCGGTCACCCCCCCCTCCCCTCACAGTTAGAACACAATTTAGGGTACACATTAACCCCTTCTTCACCCCCTAGTGTTAACCCCTTCAATGCCAGTCACATTTATACAGTAATTAGTGCATATTTATAGCACTGATCGCTGTATTATTGTGAATGGCGCCAAAAATGTGTCAAAAGTGTCCAATGTCTCCGCCATAATGTCGCAGTCACGAAAAAAATGATGATCGCCGCCATTAGTAGTCAAAAAATAAAATACTAAAAAATAATAATAATTCTGTCCCCTATTTTGTAAGTGCAATAACTTTTGCGCAAACCAGACGCTTATTGCGATTTTTTTTTTTTTACCAAAAATATGTAGAAGAATACGTATCCCCTAGACTGAGAAAAAAATATATATATTTTTTTTAAAGTGGGCTATTTATTACAGCAACAAGTAAAAAATAAACAATTGTCAAAAAAGACAATTGTCGCTCCTATTTTTGTTTATAGCGCAAAAAATAAAAACCGCAGAGGCAATCAAATACCACCAAAAGAAAGCTCTATTTGTGGGGAAAAAAGGACGCCAATTTTGTTTGGGAGCCACGTCGCACGAGCGCGCAATTGTCAGTTAAAGTGATGCAGTGCCACAAGCTGTAATTTCACCTGGTCAGGAAGGGGTATATGTGCCCAGTAAGGAAGTGGTTAAATTCACTGCTCCCGAGAAAAACTGCAGTTTTTAAAACTTTGAGTGCTGAAAGGCACAGTTCTTAATTTAAAGCCAAAATGTCTCCTCTGTTTTTCCTTCCAAGATGTCATTGTTTTGGAAATGTACAACATATGAACTACTATAAATGTATTATTTTGATACCAAAAGTGTTAAACTGCTGTAATCCAAGCTTTAAAGGTACACTAAAGTCAGGGATTTTTTTTTTTTTTAAATAACAAAGATGTGATACTTACCTCCACTGTGCAGTTCGTTTTGCACAGAGTCGCCCTGTGTTCTGGGGTCCCTTGGCGGCTGTCTGGGCTCCTCCTCGCAAAAGCTTTCCTTCTTCATGCGAGGGCGCTCGCATGGAGGAAAGCTTTTGCGAGCGCGCTCCCGTGATACAGCGGCGGCCATAGCCGCCGACTGTATCACTCGGCTCCGCCCCCCAGCGCGCCGCGTCATCCGCCCTGATTGACAGCAGCGCTAGCCAATGGCTGCGCTGCTATCAATCCGCCCAGCCTAGCCAATCAACGGCCAGGCTGGGAACCGAAGAGGACGACGTGGACGCGCCCGGGAGATTCGAACGGTCAGGTAAGTACAACGGGGGCTCGGGGGGGGCGGTGCTGCTAGATGTTTTTTTACCTTCATGCATAGGATGCATGAAGGTAAAAAAACGTGTACCTTTACAACCCCTTTAAATTAGCTCATGTGTTATCCTGAAAAACCAACATAAAGGAGTACGCGTGGTGAAAATTGGGTTTAACCAATAATTTTTTGCATATTCATTTTTAAGTGGGGGGCTTGGCAGGGTTGTGAATTTTGCCTACATACTTTGCTGCCCCCCGCTTTCCCATTCTCAGAAGTTTAAAAGTATGATATAATGTTATATTGTTTCTGTTCTTCCATAATTTATATAGAGGTTTGCACCCATTATCTAAGCCTTTTGATTGTCCAGTAATGCAGGGTAGGCTGATTTTCCATCATCTTGTATCAGGAGAGAAGAGGCAAAATTGCAACTGTGCAGCTATGTTGATGTGAGCATGTATGATTTTAGTGCGTAAGCTTGGTAGTGGGTCTGCCCGAGTTCGATTATCGATTTACCAAGGATGAATGCAAATCTAAGCTATCCCAAAAGCCTACATCTTTAATAACCTAAGTTATTAAATTAGTTAGCACATAAAGGGTATCGTTTAAATTATAAACTATCTGCAAATCTTAAAAAAATAAAATAAAACAATTACAACGGGCAGACGGTCTTTTCCTGCAACGTTGAGGAAAACAATAAAAATACAAAAGTCCTTTAAATAACATGCTTAGTCAATTACTTAAAATGCCCTAAGACCTTAGTAAATAAGAAAGACAAAACCAGGTTTACACTTTTAACACTTTTAACAACCCGCCCCACTTTCTTATATTGCATGCATTGCTACTAAAGATTAGGTTTAATGTCAAATATGATTTATACATACATTTTCTTTTCACTGACATCATCACAATCTCTACAGTTTCAAGCAGCCCTAAGAAACAGATCTGTTCCCTCATTCTATTTTTACATTTGGACTTAATTTGCTGTAGAGTTGTAGAGTTTATGCCTTGGCATCGAATTTGAGAATGTTGGAGGTGATCACTATGAGTACATTAAAACTGTGCTATTGTCTGCAGTACTTTAGTACATTCTTCTAGTTGTATGTTTCTTCAACCTGCTTCTATTAATATATTTTGTGGAACTATGCCTTCTGCTATCAAAATACTGCCTTTCCTAACTGATTTCTAGCTTTTATCCTAATTGTATTTTCATGTGCATGGCTCACTCACAATAGAAGGTCATGTGCTACTGTTAGGATATTCTGATCTTGGCCAAAAAATAACCCAGTGAGTTTCAGTTAAGGAATGTATTACATTATAACCTTGTATGCTTATTAGACACATCCAGCTGAAACTCATGCTGCTTCCAGTAACTGACGCCATCTGCTATTTTATTGAAATCTAAATGGAAATGTTACATTATTTTGTCTTTGTTAAATGTATTAAGAAGCTTTTTTAATAAGAATTCTTTGCCAGCTATTACTCTAGGAACACAAAAGTCCAAACATCTAGCTAATAATGGACTAAACCTAGACATGCTGTCTGGAGAAGTCACCTTTGGTACACAGAATTTAGTATTGGATCCATAAATCCCTATCCAACTATCATTGATTGAGAGGGTTTTTTCAATCTAGTTTGTCTCCAGTCTTCATTTTTCTTGTACCTGTTAAAAAGTGAAAGCCCAGTTGTGGGCTTAGCAGTCTCCCACTCAGAGGACCACTCCCTTGAGGTCCGTAATGTGTGTATTTTATGCCTTTTTAATTTTATACTTACCTTTTCTAAATGTCTTCAACCTGGTCATGTGATACACATGGTTGTCTTACTCTTGAGTAGGGATGAGCCGAACACCCCTGGGTTCGGTTCGCACCAGAACCTGCGAACAGACCAAAAGTTTGTGTGAACTTTAGAACCCTGTTAAAGTCTATGGGACTCGAACGTTTGAAATCTAAAGTGTGTTTGGGGACCGGGTCCTGCCCCAGAGGACATGTATCAATGCAATTTTTTTTTTTTAAAACAGGCGTTTTTTCAGGAGCAGTGATTTTAATAATGCTTAAAATGAGGCAATAAAATTGAAATATTCCTTTAAATTTCGTACCTAGGGGGGTGTATAATATGCCTGTAAAGTAGCGCTTGTTTCCTGTGTCTCTGCACAAAATGTAATTTCTGAAGGAAAAAAGTCATTTTAAATCACCTTAGGGTCTGGTATGGATATTAAGGGGAAAAAAATGATGTGGAGTTCCCCCCAAATATCCATTCCAGACCCTTGAGGTCTGGTATAGATTTTAAGGGGAACTTCACCCCAAATTTGAAAAAAAAATGCTGTGGACCCCCACACAGCTTTTTTTATGAATGACTTTTCTCTGTATTGCCGGGAGCCGACAATTCATTATAGCCGCGAGTGATTTTAAATTACTTTTTTTCCTTCAGAAATGACACTTTGTGCAGAGACAGTTCTAAGCATGGGAAACAAGCACTACTTTACAGGCATACTATACACCCCCCTAGGTACGAAATTTAAAGGAATATTTCACTTTTATTGTTTCACTTAAAGGAATTATTAAAATCACTGCTGCCAAAAAAACTGCAGTTTTTAAAACTTTTTTTTTGCATTGATACATGTCCCCTGGGGCAGGATCCAGGTCCCCAAACACTTTTTAGGACAACAACTTGCATATTAGCCTTTAAAATTAGCACTTTAGATTTCAAACGTTCAAGTCCCATAGACTTTAACAGGGTTATAAAGTTCACACGAACTTGCCGCGAACACCCCATATAGTTCTCTGTTCGGCGAACAGGCAATGTTCGAGTCGAACATGAGTTGTACTCGAACTCGAAGCTCATCCCTACTCTTGAGATCTTCTCCTGACAGATGATGGTCCTCAATAAAAACGTGATGCTGTTATGAGGACATCAGTGTCAATCTCTGCACGATATTTAGTTGGTGCAGAGCACCTTTTGGGTAACCGGACCATGATGCAGTCCACTCATACTGTGTTCTTAGTCTTCCAGGCTGAATGAAACTGGCCTGACATGAATTAATGCAGGGGACAGCATTAGGATAGAGATGAGCGTTGCATAATAACCAGGAGTTATAACAGAAAGTTGACAAGTGCTGTTCTGAAAAACATGTTTTCATAGCTCTTCAAGTGTAAAATGGCATAAAAAAGAGAAAAAAAATGTCCTTTAAAAAATGTAATGCCAAGGGAGCAATGTCAGATTTCCAGCACTACAATGTAACGGTATGATCAGGGCAGCAAAAACAGACCATGAGAGATGTATAGTAGAGAACAGTAAAGTGAATTCCACAAAACTAGTATAACATCAAGTGAGATGGGATATTTATCTGGTCAGTGAAGTAGCAGAGGGGGTTGTTAATCAGATTCAGCTGCTTTGGTGTTAATGAAATTAATAACATATGAACTAGATGGTTTTACAGATGGAAGCCACTAACATTTGTTTTCCCTACACATCTTTTCTGTCTTTTTTTTCACTAGTTTTTTATTTGGCTAGGGTCCGTGTCACTACTGGTAGCATGAGGTAATACCTAAAGAGGTTGCACAGGCAGTCCATACTCTCAAGAGTATGGAGGAGATTTCTGCTAGATGACTACAAAATGACCTCAAGCAGGCCACTGGTGTGAATCTCTCTGACTAAACATTCAGAAACAGACTTCATGAGGATGGCCTGAGGGCTTGGCATCCTCTAGTGGGCCCTGTGTGCAGTGCTTGGCACTGTGGAGCTCAATTTGCATTTGCTATTGAACACCAGAATTGGCAGATCCGCCATGGCGCTCTGTGCTTTTTACAGATGAGATCAGGTTCATGTGACAGATGTGAAAGGGTCTAGAGAAGCTGTGGAGAACGTTATGCTGCCTGTAACATCATTCAGTATGACCGATTTGGAGGTAGGTCAGTGATGGTCTGGAGAGGCATATCCATGGAGGGACTCACAGACCTCTACAGGCTAAACAATGGCACCCTGACTGCAATTAGGTATCAGAATAAATCCTTGGACCCATTATCAGACCCTACGCTGGTGCAATGGTTCCTGGGTTCCTCATGGTGCACAACAATGCAGCTAGTCCCAGGATGATGAAGGAATTGATACCATTGAATGCCCCCCCCCCCCCCTCGCCTGACCTGAATCCAATAAAACACCGATGGGACATTATGTATTGGTCCATCTGAAGCCCCCAAGTTGCAACTCAGTCTGTTCAGGAGCTCAGTGATGCTCTGGTCCAGATCTGGGAGGAAATTGTCCAGGACACCATCCATCATCTTATCAGACATGTTCAGGCATGCATACAAGCATTACCATTATGAGTGGCTGCAATGAAATTTCATAATTTTTTCACTTTGATTCTTCTTTTTTTATTTTTATTTTATTCAACCCTCTGTAGGTTAATCATTTTAATTTCCATCAAACTATACACCATCCTTTCTAACACATTACCCAGTCCATATCAGTATACATATCCAACATTCCAACATGATATTTTTCCCCATTGAGATCGGATGTGTTTTCAAAGTGTTCCTTTTTTTTTAACAGTGTATATTAATAGTAAAAAGGCAAAATCAGAGCATATTAACCCATAAAGAATAATCAGGGAAAGTTTGATACAAGTGACAGGGAGAAGGCAACTAAAACGTAGTTTTACTAATGAGAATGAGGGGTTGACTAGACAAGACAGTATTGTTAGCAACACAGCACAGTTTGTGCTCTTGTGGCTAACAGAGGCCAGTGTTCTAAAAAAAAAAAAAAAAAAAACAAAAAAAAAACTGAAAACTTAAGCATAGCATAGCATATTAGCTCATTATTAAGTACTTACCTGAGATCGAAGCCCCCACAGCCGCCCTCGTTCGCCTCTCCGTCGCCGCCATGTCTACCGGAGTGACTTCCGGGTATCACGGCTCCAGCGCTGTGACTGTCCGGGGCTGCGATGACTACATGCGCACGAGAGCCGCCACTAACGGCATGACCCTATTCACTGACGGCACACTCAGTGCACCGGCACCATTGTTTACGGCGTGCATGCGCCATAGACATCGGTGCTGTCTTTTTTGCAAATATCTCCTAAACTGTGTAGGCTTAGGAGATATTTGTTGCACCTACAGGTAAGCCTTAATCTAGGCTTAACTGTAGGTATAAGTGGTCTGACTTTAATGTGAACAAATTGCCAGGAACCTAGCCAGGTCCTTGACCGGAATTCCTAATTTATAGCTTAATGACCGGAATGGTACCAGCTGATTGACGAAAAGCTAATGTGGCACCAATATTCAAAAAAGGGTTGAAATATATACCTGGAAACTACAGGTCTGCATAACATCAATAGTATGTAAACTATCAGAGAGGTTGATAAGGGACCATATCCAAGAGTATGCTGATGAAAATAGTATCGTTAGTAGTAGCCAGCATGGATTTAGGAAGGATCATCCTTGCCAGACCAATTTATTAACATTCTATGAGGAAGTGAGCAGTAATCTGGATAAAGGAAGCCTGTGGATTTAGTGTATCTAGATGTCATCAAAGCATTTGACCAGAATATTCTGGAGCTGTGTGCGGGTTCCCAAGGGCTCTGTCCTTCAACCAATTCTGTTTAACTTGTTCATAAATTATATAGAGGCTGGTATAAATAGTTTAATCCCAGTGTTTGCTAATGATACAAAGCTATACAGGGTAATAACCTAAGAACAGGATATAGCAACTTCACAAGAAGTCCCCAATAAAATAGAGAGGTGGGCAACTACATAGCAAATGGGGTTCAATGTACTGTAGGTAAATGTAAAATAACGCACTTGGGGGGCAAAAAATATGAATGTAAGTTACACACTGTGAGAATCAAGAATGGAAAAGGATCTAAGGGTCCTAGTAGATAACAGACTCTGTTATGCATGCAATATCAAGCTGCAGCAAGCAAGGCCAGCATATTTTTTATATGCATGAATAAAGGTATTTACTCAGTGGATAAAACTATAATTCTACTGCTTTACAAATCTCTAGTTTGGACACAACTTGGGTACAGTATGCCACCCAGTTCTGGTCATCAGTCCCCAGGAAGATTGTGCTGGAACTGGAGAAAATAATAAGGGAGGGAGCTGAAGGGTCTCAGTTATGAGGAATGGCTACATACATTAAAGGGGTGGTTCCCCTAAAAATAAACTTTTAACATTGCATTTCTCTTCTTAATTACATCTAGAATCGGCTGGTATTTAAAAAAAAATCTGTCCGTACATACCATTTTCGGCATGTAGTCTCACCGCCGCTTCCGGGTCTGACGGTCAGGGTAGGGCGTGCCTACTTGATTGACAGGCACCCGATCGACGCATACAGCGCGTCACGAGATGCCGAAAGAAGCTGAACGTTGGTGTGCATGCGCCATATAGAGCCGCACCAACGTTCGGCTTCTTTCGGCATCTCGTGACGCGCTGTATGCGTCGATCGGATGCCTGTCCCCAACCATCAAACCGGAAGCGGCGGTGAGACTACATGCCGAAAATGGTATGTACGGACGGATTTTTTTTTAAATACCAGCCGATTCTAGATGTAATTAAGAAGAGAAATGCAATATTAAAAGTTTATTTTTAGGGGAACCACCCCTTTAAACGTAGTTTCCCTGAAGAAGAGAAACCTAAGAGGACATATGATAACAAAATATAAATATCTAAATGGTGATTCTAGGATAGGGAGGAAACAAATCAGTCTCAGGTCGTTCAGGAAGACAAGTGTCCAATCAATGACGCTGGAAGAGAAGTGGTTTAAAAAAAAACTGTGTTGCATTTTTTTTACTGTCAGGCGGCGTACACACGACCGAGAAACTCGTCGGGCGAAACACATCGTTTTCCCTGTCGAGTTCCTTGTTCAGCAGTCAAAAAACTTGTCGAGCCAAATTTTCCCATTGCCCATCGAGGAAATAGAGAACATGCTCTCTTTTTGGCTCGACGGGTTTCTCGGCGAAAAGTGTACACACGACCGGTTTCCTCGGCAGAATACGTCTCCCATCGAGTTTCTTGCTGAATTCTGCCGAGGAAACCGGTCGTGTGTACGCCGCCTCAGAGCATTAAGGATATGAAACTCCCTTCAGCAATCTGTGGTGTAAGTGGGAAGTGTTCATAGTTTTAAAACAAATACTTTTAGATCTGCATCTTCGAGAATACAATTTACAGGGATATGGGAAATGGTAGAGACATAGGTACAGGCACACTCCCACAGAGGTTGTACTGGATAGACTGGTGTCTTTACTCAACCTTACCAATGATGTATCAATGTAACATTTTTCTGCATGTTTTTCATAAGAACTGTCCAAATGGTCTGGGATAAAAAGATAAAATAAAAATCACAAACAATTTTTTACTCTGCAACTATAATATTTACGTTTAGGCAGGATTTTGATTGACTGATGATGGGCAATACAGACAGTTCTTAGGAAAGACGTTTTTGTTATTTAGAACCATTGTGGTATCTGTCTGTCTGTCTGTCTGTCTGTCTGTCTATCTATCTATCTATCTATCTATCTATCTATCTATCTATCTATCTATCTATCTATCTATCTATCTATCTATCTATCTATCTATCTATCTATCTATCTATCTATCTATCTATCTATCCCTATACTTTTGGTTCAGATGGTAAATATGCTTTTAGTATAATACACCGAATAATGACAAATGATCTTTCTAACAGATTTATGTCTCCAGCGATCCTCTGGGGTACTTAAATGTAAGTTAAAACTATTTCCCAATGTACTAAGTATTGATTTCACTGTTCTAGCAGCGTGTGATACACTTAGTGTGGTATCAGAAAGATACAGCCGTCTATTGCTGTCATGGAGAGGGATTTATAAGCTTATCAATTTAATAAGAGTACTTGTAAAAATTAAAGTCTTATGTCATAAAAGATTAGCTGCAGCTTTGCTAACCATACAGATCAATGTCTTTGAGTATTTCATATGGAGACACTGAAACATTATGTAAGGATTGGAAGCTGCTGACTGTATCAATTGCTTCATCCACTTACCTGCCTGATGCAAATAAAAATATAAAAATCAATGCCAAATCTACTAAAACATAGCAATAGTTTCTCTGTGTCATTTTCAAAACGTTATTAAGAGATCAGATTTTCAGGCAAATTTCTGCAAGAAAGAAAAAACAAATGATGGCAGGCAGGGCCGTTTGAAGGAATTTGGGGGCCCCAAGCAAAATGGGGGGGGGGCCCAAGCACCCCCCACATGCAAAGCCTACGTTAGCGCTACACAATTTATTTTTCTATTCTTACCTCCCCTTCTTCCCTGTAGGCTGCTGCTGTAGCGTGGCCGAGCTCCTCTTTCCCCTGCCTCTTCCCGTCACCTATCAGATAGTCCCCGGGATGGGCCGGGTGCCGTGCGGTACAGGAGATTTAGTTTCCTGTCTTCCCGGCCAGACTGACAGGAAGTGAGCACTTGGTGTGCACTTCCTGTCAGTCCAGCCGGGAACAGGAAACTGAATCTCCTGTAACACGCGCGGTACCCGGCAGGACTGGCAGGACTCCAGGTGGAAGGAAGAGGAGCTCGGCCATGCTACATCCTGGGAAGGGGAAGTTGGGGGCCCCAGGCTAGCTTGGGCCCCCAAGCAATTGTTTGTTTTGCCTGCCCTGTAGCGACGTGCCTGATGGCAGGTACAATACCTTGTAGAAAATAAACCATTAAGTTCTTAAAAGAGAATAAGGTATCTGCAGTCACTTCCAGTGTCTGTGTTGCCAATAGTTACCAACCAGAAACTTGTTTCCATCTTTCTAATTTGTAACCTGAACAAATTACGTTGTAGATAACAGTTTGGATCAAATTACTATTTTTAACAGCACACCCTAATTTAACCTTACCCAGACAACAGTTTAATTTTATTTTGTTGTAGGTTTCATTCATGAATGAAATGTCATATATATCCTTACTCTATGGATGCTGGTGAGTAAACATTCCTGTGAATGGTGAATAATGCAAATAATCGTTAGAGTAGTCATTCAGTATATAAACTAAAATAATTTTAATCTAGATTGTCATTTTTGCTTATTTTGAGATGACCATTGGTGTGGAAAAAATATAATACAGTAAACAGAGAGTAGCAACCTCTTATACATAAAAAGTATTACTACAAAAGTGAAATACAAAATATTATTTATTTAAGGTACCTATTATACAAATACTAACCCATAAAATTACTCAAAACGCATTTCCTATATCTGTAATACAATAAGCAACTGTCCATGTGCATGACACAGCAGTAAAAAATGATCATATGAGCCCAGAAAAAGTTCACGGGTAAGGACTAGGTCCCAACCTCACTGGGCCATTCTAACACATGAATATGCTTTGACCTAAACCATTCCATTGTAGTTTTGGCCAGTAGAGGCTGGTGAAGTTTTTTAACCCCTCCCACTTCTCATGAGCCCCACCACTTATATAATCCATCCACGCAATCCCCTGTATTCCACTAGCTTCCACCGATAGTGTCAGGAGTATTTAGCGAGATAAAAAATAATGCAATGACAGATTAAGACATTTCTACATTGCTTTAAACAGTTTTACAATACCATGATCTAACATCATATGTGACAGAATCATCAAAGACTGCAAATAAAAATGTCACTATAAAACATATCATACTCAAATTAAAGAAGAATTTTAACCACTTTCCCACCGCGCCATAGGCATTTTACTGCTACAGCGCGGTGGAGTTATCTTGGGACGACGTCCCTGGGACGTTGTTGTGCACTTCCGCGATTGCGCGTCCCCTGGTACGCACTCGTGGAAGTGTCCGTGCTCGCCGGGTCTAGAAGACCCGGCGCATCACGGATCACGGTAAATTGCCGCTGATAGCGGCCGTTTACCACGTGATCGTGCCGTCAAATGACGGCGCGATCACTTGTAAATAAACCAGCATCATTTGATGATGCCGGTTCCTCCCTCTCCTCTCTGTACCGTTCGGTACAGTGTGAGAGGAGAGGGGAAGGGGAGCGGGTGGCAGCAGCAGCGCTGTGGCTGGATCTGTGACAAATGCAATCACCGATCCAGCCATCCATCCCAGCTCAGCCATCCCTGCCCCAGTACTCTGAAATACCCCAGTACTCTGCAATACCCCAGTACCCTGCACAATACTCTGCAATACCCAAGTACTCTGCAATACCCCAGTACCCTGCAATACCCCAGTACCCTGCACAATACTCTGCAAAACCCCAGTACTCTGCAATACCCCAGTACCCTGCACAATACTCTGCAATACCCCAGTATTCTGCAATACCCCAGTACTGTGCAATACCCCAGTACCCTGCAATACCCCAGTACCCTGCGCAATACTCTGCAATACCCCAATACCCTGCGCAATACTCTGCAATACCCCAATACCCTGCGCAATACTCTGCAATACCCCAATACCCTGCGCAATACTCTGCAATACCCCAATACCCTGCGCAATACTATGCAATACCCCAATACCCTGCGCAATACTCTGCAATACCCCAATACGCTGCAATACCCTGCACAATACTCTGCAATACCCCAATACCCTGCGCGATACTCTGCAATACCCCAATACTCTGCAATACCCAAATACTCTGCAATACCTATTTTTTAAAGCACCCCTGTCCCCGTGTGCTCGCATGCAGAAGCAAACGCATACATAAGTCCTGCCCACATATGAAAACGGTGTTCAAGCCACACATGTGAGGTATCTCTGCGAACGTTAGAGCGAGAGCAATCATTTTGGCCCAAGACCTCCTCTGTAACTAAAAACATGTAACCAATAAAAGTAATTAAAGCGTTGCCTATGGGGATTTTTAAGTAGCGAAGTTTGGCGCTATTCCATGAGTGTGCGCAATTTTGAAGTGTGACATGTTGGGTATCTATTTACTCGGCATAACTTCATCTTTCACATTACGAAAAAAAAATTGGGCTAACTTTACTGTTTTTTTTTTTAAAACATGCGTTCAAAAAATGTCTGCGAAAATACCATGCAAGATAACAAGTTGTAACGGTCACCATTGTATTCTCGGGGGTCTTTTCTAAAAAAGCATATATAATGTTTTGGGGTTCTATGTCATTTTCTAGCAAATAAATGATGATTTTTCCATGTAGGAGAGAAATGTCAGAATTGGCGTTCCCTGCATGTTGGGCCTCTGTATGTGGCCACGCTGTGTAAAAGTTTCACACATGTGGTATCGCCATACTTGGGAGGAATAGCAGAATGTGTTTTGGGGTGTAATTTGTGGTATGCATATGCTGTGTGTGAGAAATAACCCGCTAATATGACAGAAACAAGATTTTTTTTTTACAGAATTTTCTGTTGTTTTTCTTTTATAGCGCAAAAAAAAAAAAAAAAAAAACAGAGGTGATCAAATACCACCAAAAGAAAGCTCTATTTGTGTGAAAAAAAGGACAAAAAATTCAAATGGGTACAATGTTGTATGACTGAGTAATTGTCATTCAAATTGTGAGAGCACCGAAAGCTGAAAATTGGTCTGGTCAGGAAGGGGGTTTAAGTGCCCAGTGGTCAAGTGGTTAAAATATTTGAAAATCAAATTTAAAATTGTTGTAAAGGTAATTTGTTTCCCCCTAAATAGCTTCCTTTACCCTAGTACAGTCCTCTTTCACTTACCTCATCCTTCGATTTTGCTTTTAAATGTCCTTATTTCTTCTGAGAAATCCTCACTTCCTGTTCTTCTGTCTGTAACTCCACACAGTAATGTGAGGCTTTCTCCCTGGTGTGGAGTGTCGTGCTCGCCCCCTCCCTTGAGGGTGGAGGGGGCGAGCAAGAGAGTCAGGACTCCCACTAACACACAGCTCCTTTCTCTATCTGCAATATAGAGAGTGTCTTAACTCGCCTGCTCACCCCAAGGGAGGGGGCGAGCACAACACTTCACACCAGGGAGAAAGCCTTGCATTACTGTGTGAAATTACAGACAGAAGAACAAGAAATTAGGATTTCTCAGAAGAAATAAGGACATTTGGGTGGTACATGTAGGAGAAGAGTGCAGGGTGTATGGCGGTGGGTGGTACATGTAGGAGAGGAGTGCAGTACCACCTTCTGAGCCACTGTTATACCACCTTGGTGGATTACATTTCAGAAGGAGTATGGCAGGTCTGGAAAAGCTCTAAAAGAAAAAAAATCTTAAGCTCATTCCTTACCAAAATCGACAGGGGGTCTCAACAGGAGTGCAGGGTGTATGGTGGAGGGTGTTACATATATGAGAGGGGTACAGAGTGTATGGCAGTGGGTGTTACATGTAAGAGAGGGGTACAGAGTATATATTGGTGGGTGGTACATGTAGGAGAGGAATGCAGGGTGTATGACGGTGGGTGGTACATGTAGGAGAGGAGGGCAGGGCGTATGGCAGTGGGTGGTACATGTAGGAGAGGAGTGCAGGGTATATAGCGGTGGGTGGTACATGTAGGAGAGTAGTGCAGGGTGTATGGCGGTGGGTGGTACATGTAGGAGAGGAGTGCAGGGTGTATGGCGGTGGGTGGTACATGTAGGTGAGGAGTGCAGGGTGTATGGCGGTGGGTCAAACATGTAGGAGAGGAGTGCGGAGTGTATGGTGGTGGGTGGTACATGTAGGAGAGGAGTGCAGGGGGTACGGTGGTGGGTGGTACATGTAGGAGAGGGCTGCAGCGTGTATGGTGGCGGGTGGTACATGTAGGAGAGGAGTGCAGGGTGTATGGCGGTGGGTGGTACATGTAGGAGAGGAGTGCAGTACCACCTTCTGAGCCACTGTTATACCACCTTGGTGGATCACTTTTCAGAGAGAGTATGGCAGGTCTGGAAAAGTTCTAAAAGAAAACAAATCCCAAGCTCATTCCTTACTGAAATCGACAGGGGGTCTCAACAGGGCATTGTACAGGAGGTCAGCAGGGCACATTACATGAGGAGGGGTACAGAGCACATTATATAGGGCACAAGATAAAAGGCAGCTGCTGAACAGTGTAGAGTAAATTGTGCCTGTGTTGGGGGAGAGAGCATATAATATATTAGGCTGAGCAGTTGGCGTGGTGGGATTGGCAGAGAGATAGAATGTACAATCAGTGGGACTGAGAACATCAGAACATCGGAGCAGCTTTGCAGAGACAGAGGGGAGATATATGACACAGAGAGCAAGTGAAGACAAGAATCTGGAGGGGGGAGGGGTGAACACAACAAGTGGAGACAGAGACTGAGTACAGCAGAGCCACGCAGTGAGAGAATGACAGGAGGAATGAACTCTCTCAGCTGGAGAGAGAGAGAACCTCCGATCACCACACTCACCTTCAGACTCTTGTTTACTGCATTCAGGCTCAGCACTGTCGCCTCCGTGCCCATCTGCCCCATCAGTGATCCACTCCCTGCCTGACACAGGGTCCTGTCTCCTCACTCCACTCTGACATATCTCCTGCGAATGACATATCTCCTGCGAAGACCGCTCGTATCTTCGTGGATCGCCGTAAAAACACATTTGCATATCCCGACGCATGAAAACGACGCAAACTCCTCCCAGCGGCCGCAAAAATATCGCAGCGTAGATCCGAAGGCTTACGAAGACGTAAGCCTCTCGGATCGAAGCTTGAAGCCGCCGTATCATGGTTTGAGGATTCAAACTAGTGATACGGCACGCAAAATTTGAAATTACTCCTGTCTAACACCAGTTAGACAGGCGTAATTGCTTTATGAATCTGGGCCTTTGCACTTAAGGACTTTTTTTTTACAGTTATGACGTCCTCGAATTTGTGCAGTGATATCTGAATGATGCCTGCAGCTACATGCATCATTCAGATATCATTCTCTTCTGCCAGTCATTCTGCGCACCATAAGAACAATCATAGCAGCAGTTTAGCTGTTGTTTAAAATGTTAAACGCCCCTGTCCCTGGTAGTTCGCACTCAGAAGCAAACATGCATCTAAGTCCCGCCCACACATGTGAGGTATCGCTGTGTGCATTAGAGCAAGCGCAACAATTCTAGCACTAGACTTCCTCTGTAACTCAAAAATAGTAACCTGTAAAAAACAATTTAAGTGTCGCCTATGGAGATTTTTAAGTACCAAAGTTTGACGCCATTCAATGTGTGCACAATTTTAAAGCGTGACATGTTAGGTATCTATTTACTCGGCGTAACATCATCTTTCACATTATACAAAAAAATTGGGTTAACTTTACTGTTTTGTTAGTTTTTAATTCATGAAACCGTTATTTTTCCCCAAAAAAGGAGTTTGAAAAATTATTGCGCAAATATCGTGTGAGATAAAAAGTTACAATGACCGCCATTTCTGATAAAAAAATAATATAATGTTTGGGGGTTCTGACAAATTTTCTAGCAAAAAAAAAAATAGATTTTTACATGAACGAAGTGTCAAAATAGGCCCAGTGCTGAAGTGGTTAAAGGGCCATTTTTCAAAAACGTTTTTTTTTTGTGACTGCCTGGAGGGGGGTAGGCGACGCCCATGCGTCCCCTACGGATGGGCCGCCACTGGTTTTGGCTGTATGTTTAGGGTCATTGTCTCGCTGGAAGGTAAACCTCCACCCCAGTCTCAAGTCTTTTGCAGACTCTAATGCCGCGTACACGTGATCGGTCAATCCAATGAGAACGGTCTGGTGGACCTTTTTTATCAGACCAAACTGATTGTGTGTGGGCCCCATCACTTATTTATCCATCGGTTAAAAAGAAAATCAAACTTGTTTTAAAATTAACCGATGGATACCTAACCGATAGAAAAAAAACGATCGTCTGTAGGCACGTCCATCTCTGCAGCTCCTCCAGAGTTACAACAAGCCTCTTGACTGCTTCTCTGATTAATGCTCTCCTTGCTTGGCCTGTCAGTTTAGGTGGACAGCCATGTCTTGGTAGGTTTGCAGTTGTGCCATACTCTTTCCATTTCCGGATGATGGATTGAACAGTGTTTTGTGAGATGTTCGGGGTCTTCTTTTTATACCCTAGCCCTGCTTTAAACTTCTCCATGACTTTGTCACTCACCTGTCTGGTGTGTTCCTTGGCCTTTATAATGCTGTTTTTTCACTAAGGTTCTCTAACAAACCTCTGAGGGCTTCACAGAACAGCTGTATTTATACTGAGATTAAATTACACACAGGTAGACTCTCTTTACTAATTAAGTGACTTCTGAAGGCAATTGGTTTAGTTAGGGGTTTCATAGTAAAGGGGGCTGAATACAAAAGCACGCCACACTTTAACCACTTGACCACTGGGCACATAAACCCCCTTAATAACCAGACCAATTTTCAGCTTTCGGTGCTCTCACAGTTTGAATGACAATAACTCAGTCATACAACACTGTAACCAAATGAAAATTTTGTCCTTTTTTCCCACAAATAGAGCTTTCTTTTGGTGGTATTTGATCACCTCTGCGGTTTTTATTTTTTTTACTATAAATGAAAAAAGAACAAAAATTTTGTAAAATTTTTTTTTCTTCATTTCTATTATAACATTTTGCAAAAAAGTCATTTTTCTTCATAAATTTGGCCTAAAATGTATACTGCTACATATCTTTGGTAACAAAACAAAAAAAAATTGGATATTGTTTAGTCTGGGTGAAAGTTATAGGGTCTACAAGCTATGGTACCAATTACTGAAAATGTATCAATTTGATCATACCTGATGTACTGACAGCTTCTCTCATTTCTTGAGACCCTAACAAGCCAGAAAAGTACAAATACCCCCCAAATGACCCCCTTTTGGAAAGAAGACATTCCAAGGTATTTAGAAAGAGGCATTGTGAGTTTTTTGAAGTTGTCATTTGTATTTATTTTTTCCACAAAATTTTCATATTAGCGGGTTATTTCTCACACACAGTATATGCATACCACAAATTACACCCCAAAACACATTCTGCTATTCCTCCCGAGTATGGTGATACCACATGTTTGAGACTTTTACACAACATGGCCACATACAGAGGCCCAACATGCAGGGAGCACCATCAGGCGTTCTGGAACACCCAGACCAATTCTGACTCTTCTCTCCTACATGTAAAAATCATCTTTTATTTGCTAGAAAATTACATAGAACCCCAAAACATTATATATGCTTTTTTAGCAAAGACCCTAGAGAATACAATGGCGATCGTTGCAACTTTTTATCGTGCATGGTATTTGCACAGCAATTTTTCTAACGTGTTTTTTTTGGAAATAAAACAGTTTTGTGCTTTTAAAAAAAACCCAGTAAAGTTAGCCCAATGTTTTTGCATAATATGAAAGATGAAGTTACACCGAGTAAATAGATACCCAACATGTCACCCTTCAATATTGCACACGCTTGTGGAATGGCGCCAAACTTCGCTACTTAAAAATCCCCATAGGCGACATTTTAAATATTTTTACTGGTTACATCTTTTTAGTTGGAGAAGAGGTCTAGGGCCAAAATTATTGCTCTCGCTCTAACATTCGCAGCGATACCTCACATGTGTGGTTTGAACACCGTTTTCATATGTGGGCGGGACTTACGTGTGCGTTCGCGTCTGTATACGAGCACACAGGTACAGGGGTGCTGTGAATTTTTTTTTTATTATTATTGTTCATTTTACTTCTTTTTTTTTTTTAGTTTGACACGTTTTTCCCCAAAAATAAATGTTTTGATTACTTTTATTCCTATTACAAGGAATGTAAACATCCCTTGTAATAAGAATATAGCATGACAGGTCCTCTTTACAGTGAGATATGGGGTCAATAAGACCCCACATCTCACCTCTAGGCTGGGAAGCCTGAAAAAAATAAAAAACAATCAGAGTATTGCGCAGGGAGTATTGCGCAGGGAGTATTGCGCAGGGAGTATTGCGCAGGGAGCATTGCCCAGGGAGTATTGCACAGGGAGTTGTGCCGGGGGTATTGCAGAGTATTGTGCCAGGGGTATTGCAGAGTATTGTGCCGGGGGTATTGCAGAGTATTGTGCCGGGGGTATTGCAGAGTATTGTGCCGGGGGTATTGCAGAGTATTGTGCCGGGGGTATTGCAGAGTATTGTGCCGGGGGTATTGCAGAGTATTGTGCGGGGGTATTGCAGAGTATTGTGCGGGGGTATTGCAGAGTATTGAGCGGGGGTATTGCGCGGGGGTACTGCAGAGTATTGCGGATGATGAAAGCACACTCCAGAAAAAGTGCTACAGAGGATACCTCCACCACATACATATAAAGCCTCCTACCAGATAAAAGAAAAAATGCAGCATTGAAAGGCAAACACGAAATCCTCAGAGAGCTCCAAGTCACGGTCACCTAGATGAAGACAATCTCCTCACACACTCAATGCGCATCACAGTATGTATAGGAGACAAAAAAGCTCACATAGTGTGAATCGTTCGTTTAATAATATAAATAAAAGGGTATGCACTTACAAATAAAGTGAAGTAAAAGCATTGAAAAGTATGTAGCCGGCCGGCTAGCACAAACAGCCCGTATCTTCCGGGTAGAGATCGAATGCGCGGTGACGTCAGCACGCCGCCTCCCTACGTTTCGTCACAACTGGGACGTGTTCACGGGATACAGGCGGTGTGCTGAATCACCGCATTTCTACACAAGACGTGGAGCGCAGCCTCGATGTGAGTCACATCAAGCTACCTGCCCGCCATCTTAAAAACTAGAAACAACATATTGAATATGGCAGTGATTGATCCGCCAATATACAGATTTGCCAATCGTTCCAGAAAGACCCTAAAATACTTATAGCATATTGGCAGTGCGCTAAGTAAGTGAAAAATAGTATTTTGGGAGTCTTCTTTCTTTATGAACTTGGATCCTGCCAGTGGACTGTGCAAACTCTGTGTATAGCGACACAATTTGAACATTGAACCCACATCTTTAGGGGTATATGCACATACCCATATATATATTCAGTACACCCTTACCTCCAATTTGCAGTTGTATGATATGCTATATTGTTTGTTTTATTTAGCGCGATTTATCTTCTTTTACATTAGCCCGATATGTATTCTTCTACATATTTTTGGTAACAAAAATTGCAATAAGCGTATATTGATTGGTTTGTACAAAAGTTACAGCGTCTACAAAATAGGGGATAGATTTATAGCATTTTATAATATATTTTTTACTAGTAATGGCGGCATTCTGCAAACTTTTATCGGGACTGCAACATTATGTCAGACACATCAGACACTTTTGACACATTTTCGGGACCATTGGCATTTTTTCAGCAATCAGTGCTATAAAAATGTACTGATTACTGTAAAAATGTCACGGGCAGGGGAGGGGTTAACACTAGGGGGTGATCAAGGGGTTAATTGTGTTCCCTTGTGTGTTTCTAGCTATTAGGAACTCACAATCTATCTTTCCTCATAGAACGTTCCTGTTCTGCCTCTCTTGCCCTGTGATCGCATGAGCATCGGCACCCCCACGGATGCAACCCGCGCGCTCGATATCCCGCTTAAAGGAGTCCACGTACAGCTACAACGGCTTAGGGTAACTTGTCGACCTGCCGCAGTTACATAGTTACATAGTTACATAGTTAGTCAGGTTGAAAAAAGACACAAGTCCATCCAGTTCAACCATAAAAAATAAATAAAAATAAAACAAAGTAAAACACAGTACATCCTCCCATACACCCAACTCCATACCCACAGTTGATCCAGAGGAAGGCAAAAAACCCCAGCAGAGCGATGATCCAATTTGCTACCGGAGGGGAAAAAATTCCTTCCTGATCCCCCGAAAGGCAATCGGATTTACCCCGGATCAACTTTACCTACAAAACTTAGTACTCAGTTATATTATGTGCATTTAGGAAAGAATCCAGGCCTCTCTTAAAGCAATCTACTGAGCTGGCCAGAACCACCTCTGGAGGGAGTCTGTTCCACATTTTCACAGCTCTTACTGTGAAGAAACCTTTCCGTATTTGGAGGTGAAATCTCTTTTCCTCCAGACGTAAAGAGTGCCCCCTTGTCCTCAGTGTTGACCTTAAAGTGAATAACTCAACACCAAGTTCACTATATGGACCTCTTATGTATTTGTACATGTTGATGAATGAATGAATGAATGAAAACTTATATAGCGCAGCACATGCGAAGTAAATCGCCTCTGGGCGCTCGTTGTTCCTGTCTCCTTTGAGATCAAAAGAGATGCGTCTTAATCTTTCTCCTGAAGACCAAGTAGTTCTCCTCCAGCCGAATACTGGCTGGTAAGGCGTTCCATAGTCTGGGACCTTGGACAGCGAATCTTCTGTCCCCTTTGGACTTGTATCTGGCTTTCGGTATCTGAAGCCGATTTTGATTGGTGGATCGTAGAATACGATTGGGATTCTGAATTTTTAACTTTTCGCATAGATAATGGGGAGCATTCCCATGGATACATCTATGCGTTAGACAGAGTGCTTTAAAGGTGATTCTGTCTTTAACTGGTAACCAGTGAAGGGATCTCAGTGACGGCGAGATTGATTCCCAGGGTTTTTTCCCAGTCACAAGTCTGGCGGCCGTATTTTGAACGACTTGAAGACGAGCGATTTGGTACTTGGGGAGTCCGAGGTAAAGGGCATTTGCATAGTCCAATCTGGAGTTTACAACTGCTCCCACCACAACCGCTACGTCTTTCTTGGGAATGAAAGGAATGAGTCTGCGTAGTAGGCGCAGCAGATGGTGAGATCCGCTGACTACTGTCCCTATTTGTGCGTTCATTGTCATGTCGGAGTCAAAAATGACCCCAAGACTTTTGACTTTGGCGCTAGGGGAGATGATTTTGCCCAGAATGGGCGGGGGGAACCAGGTTGTTGCTGATTGATTCCTGCGCTTGGCGTGAAACAGAAGAAGTTCTGTTTTCACTCCGTTGAGTTTGAGATAACTCTTTGTCATCCAGTCCTCTATCAAAGAGAGGCACGTCTCTAGATTGAGGTGGTGATCCTTTTTATTGCAAATGCGGAAGTACAGTTGCGTGTCATCTGCATATGAGTGATATAGCAGTTTTTGGCTGCTGATGATTTCGAAAAGAGGACGCATATAGATGTTGAATAACATCGGCAACAGGGGAGATCCTTGAGGGACCCCGCACGATAATGTGCGTTGTTCAGAAGTGAAGGGTCCTAGATTCACTATTTGCGATCGGTTATCCAAAAAAGAGGAGAACCAGGATAGATCGCTTTCTGCGACTTTGGCTATTTTAGCCAGCCGAGTCAATAATAGCTTGTGATCTACTGTATCAAAGGCTGCGCTTAGGTCCAACAGAACCAGAAGAGAAGATTCTCCTTCGTCTGCGGCCTCGAGAACGTCGTCCCATATCTTAAGCAATGCTGTTTCCGTCCCGTGTCCGGGACGGAATCCTGATTGAAATGGGTCGAGTAAGTTGTGGGTATCTAAATGCTGTTGCAGCTGCTGTACCACTGCTTTCTCCATTACCTTGGAGAGAACATTTAGGCCTGTTATGGGGCGCCAATTGAGTGGATCCTTCGGATCCAGGGTGGCTTTCTTCAAAATGGGTTGAATAAAGCCCTCCTTCAGCTGGGAGGGCATTATGCCCTCCCTGAAGGATTGGTTGATAAGCTGCGTGACAGGAGGTGCCAGGATGTCGGCGCATTCCTTCAGCAGTTTGGTGGGGATAATATCATTTGGCGCAGTGCTGTTGCGCAGAGTGCTGATGATATTTTTTGTTGTCTGAATGGAGATGGGTTCCAGCGTGAACTCACCTAACTTTGGTGAATTGCTGCCGGTGCTGTGTAACTGACTATGGGGGGGGCTAGGAGCGAAGTTGTTTTGTTGAATGCTTTGCCGGATGGCCTCAATTTTGTTAATGAAGCAATCCGATAACTCATCGCAAAATTCTTGTGTGTCCAAGTTGGGGGCTTCAAGACATCCTGGATTCATGGTCTGGGTGACCATCTTGAAGAGTTCGCGGGGGCGATTTAGGGCACCGTTGATAGCCTCAGAAAAATAGTTTTTCTTGGCTTCGAAGATTTGCTTGTGGTATTTTCTGGTTATTGCCTTGTAGATCGAGAGGTTCTCATCTGAAGAATTTCTTTTCCAGGCTGCTTCTGCCCTTCTGCGCTCTTGCTTCAGCGAAGCCAGCTGGTTGTTGAACCAGCTGGAGTTATTTTTCCTGATCTGGGTCTTTCGTTTCGGCGCTATCAAGTCAGCTGACTGCAATAGTGCTGTGTTTATGGCCTCTAATGTTTCTTCCGCAGTTAAGTGCGGCTGAATTATGTTTATTTTATCCCCTAACGTGGCTTTGAAGAGTTCCGAGTGGAGCTTCTTCTGACATCTGGTCCAGTGTGTTGTCACTGGATTTGATGTTTTTATTAAGGGGGGAATTCGGAAATAATGAATTTAATTGCATGGTGATCGGTCCATGGCAATGGTTCATTTTCCAAGATTTTTATTTCCAGATCTTGTCTGAAAATAAGATCGAGTGTGTGACCAGAAGCATGTGTGGGCCCACATACTAGTTGCTGAAGGCCTAGTCCTTGATCATATCCCCCCTTATTCTCCTCTTCTCAAGAGTGAATAAATTCAGTTCCTCTAATCTTTCCTCATAGCTGAGCTCCTCCATGCCTCTTATCAGTTTGGCTGCCCTTCTCTGCACTTTCTCCAGTTCTCCGATATCCTTTTTGAGAACTGGTGCCCAAAACTGGACTGCATATTCCAGATGAGGTCTTACTAATGATTTGTACAGGGGCAAAATGATATCTCTATCTCTGGAGTCCATACCTCTCTTAATACAAGAAAGGACTTTGCTCGCTTTGGAAACCGCAGCTTGGCATTGCATGCCATTATTGAGCTTATGATCAACTAAAACACCCAGATCCTTCTCCACTACAGATCCCCCCAGTTGTACTCCACCTAGCATGTATGATGCATGAATATTCTTAGCCCCCGAAGGCATAACTTTACATTTATCAACATTAAACCTCATCTGCCACTTAGTCGCCCAATTAGACAGAGCATTGAGGTCGTATAATGGCCAACGCTGTATCCTGGCCTAGGCAACAAGGCCCAGACCTAGAGCAGAACTTTTCAGGGGGGCAGCACGGAAAGAGTCTTCGCTGACTTGTGCTACACTGTAAGTGTAACGCAAGCTGCTTCTAATTTGGACTGTCCCATCAGTCTGGACCACAAACCTTCCTCACTGTGCTATGTTTTCTTCTGCACCATTGGCATGGTTATATCTTCTTAGTCCTCTCCATAAAATTATCAGAAATTTGTGCTTAAAGTACAACTATAGGCAACACTTTTTTTTTTCTTCATTTTGGATAGAGTAAGGGAGAGTTATAGCCCCTGCCAGTTACATTTTTACCATCCCTGACCCATTGCAGAGTTTTCCCTTCACTTCCTGCCCTATAGCCAAAAAGGAAGTGAGAGGAAATCTATGCCAATTAAGGGAATCCATTGTGGTGGTCTTAAACAGAAAGGGGTGTGACCTTGGCAGGAAGGGTTAAATTAGGGTGTGCACGAGGTTAGTCGGGCCTAGGCCTAGGGCAGCACAAAACCTAAATACACTACTGATAATGACCGTGGCTGGTCGGCAAGTGGTTAATTAACACCACACCAGACCAGCAAGCAACAGTTTTCCTCATCACCGCCAATCCTGTCCTAGTGTCACCAGACCAGTGTAAGGCAGCAACAGTATCCCTGATTATCATTATACTGGTCCCAGTGTCACCAGACCCTGTCTTAGCCTGCTGCCTGAACTCACCTATCTGCACTTCCAACTGACTATGTTCCTATGAGACACCAGTGTCAGCCATTCTCTACGGATAACTGTACTCCTGGAACCACAGTAATTATTTTGTCCTTCTTTTCTTAAGCCTCCCATGCTTCCTGGCCAGTGAACTTGGCATTCCTGGCAGCAGCCATGTACCAGTAGGCTAGGCTTGCTTTGCTTATGACATTTTGGACTGCTATAGGTGACGCCATACTAAACTTCTTTACAGAGGCTTTTGACACAATCAGTTGATCTGTGTGATATGCAAGATACAACGCAATGTCCTTGTTTACTGTGAAAAAGACAGTTGCAGTTTGGGAGTTAACCACAAGGGGGCGCTGTAGGGGTTATGTGTTCCCTATGTGTGTTTACAACTGTAGGGGGGTGTGGCTGTAGGTGTGACGTCATCGATTACGTCCCCCTATAACAGGGATGACGCGATCGATGCTGCGGCCACAGTGAAGCACGGGGAAGCCGTGTTTACACACGGCTCTCCCCGTTCTTCAGCTCCGGGGACCGATCGCCGCACTCCAGCGGCGATCGGGTCCGCGAGTCCCGCGGTCCCGGTCACGGAGCTTCGGACCGGGTCACGGCTGGGTACTGGAACCATCGTAAATATACGTGGATGTGCCCAGCCGTGCCATTCTGCCGATGTATATGTGCAGGAGGCGGTCCTTAAGGAGTTAACATAATCAGACCAAAGAGTAAAAACGTTGTATCACCATACTTGGGAGCAGCAGACAAATGTGTTTTGGGTTGTAATTCTAAATATCCCCATGCTGTGTGCAAGAAATAGCTAAAGAAATAGGCAACTTTGTGTGAAAAAAAAAAATACATTTTTATTTTTGCATTATCCCAAAACTTGTGGTAAAAAATGTAATTTTCAAAAGACTCACCATGCCTCTTAAAGCATACCTTTAGACACGTAATTTATGCTCCTTGAAAGTTCAAAGATGCTACTTGAATTTTGGGTCCCTCTATGCATCCAGGCTGTGAAAAAGTCTCCTGCTCTATAAACTGTATATCCTTGTTAAAATGAAACCTTTGTGAGAGAAAAAAAAAAATCAAAAATGAATTTTATTCAAATTCTTAATTTTACCAAAAATTTGTGCTTCAAAAAGTGCACCATGCCTCTTACTAAATACCTTGGACTTTCTGATTTCCTAAAATGGGGTCTTAAGAAATGAGATAGGCAGACAACACATTAGGACTGATTAATTTTAAAATATATATACCATAGTTTGTAGACTCTATCATTTTCACACAGACTAAATAACATACACTGATTTGGGTTATTTTTGGTTAAATGTAGCCAAATACATTAAATTTATGAAGAAAGATTATACATTTGAACATCAGCTAGACAGCAACTAAGTAAAATATTTTTTTTTAGAACTTTTGGTATTTTTTTTATTTATTTATAGCTAAAAAATCAATAAAGACAGTAGTGATTACATACCACCAAAGAAAGTTTTATATGTCTCAAAAAACGATATTAGAATTTTTTTGGGGTACGGAGTTGTATGCCTGAGCAATTCTCATTCAAAGTGTCATGCCCCGTACACATGATCAGTTTTCCTATTGGAGAGCTTTTGGTTGGGAATCCCGACCGTGTGTATGCTCCATCAGAAAAGATAGAGAGCAGGATTTCTTTTTTTCCGTCAGGAAAAAAAATGATCGTGTGTACAAATCCCAACGTGCAAAATTCCAACGCATGCTCAGAAACAAATCGATGCATGCTCAGAAGCATAGAACTTAATTTTCTCAGCTCGTCGTAGGTTTTTATGTCACCGCGTTCTTGGCAGTCAAAAGTTCATCGAACTTTTGTGTGACCGTGTGTATGCAAGGCAGGCTTGAGCGGAATTCCGTCGTGTGTACGGGACATGACAGTGGCCTAGGCAGGAAAGGGATGAAACAGATGGGTCATGAGGTGTTTAAGGATTGGTATGATCTCTCTATTGCCATACACAAGACAGCACAAAGCCATGCACAAGCCACACAGAGCCTGCACCCTCTCTGCAGCCCTAGCACACACACTGCTTCCACTGGTGAAGGGGGCAAGCAGGAAGGAAAGTTTAGCACCTCATTATAAATCCACTTTTCATCGCTGAAGCCCACTTTTAGTAAGCTGTAGCTGATGAAACATCGCTGCCTCTTAATGCTCCCGGCCTGATGTCCTCTGACTACGATGTGTGATCAAAAAATTGCTCATTGCCAGCTTGCAGGGCTATGGCAGGATGAGCGGAAGAGAAGACAATAACACACCATGGGGAAAGGGTTGTGTGGCATTGTTACTGCTATGGAATAAAATGGGAGCCATGTATTACTGGAACCTTTGAATCTTAAATACTTGTTATAATAACCCCCTAGTTGGTATAAGTGGAGAGCAGAAAATTGAATAGTGGATTTATTGGGATATACATAGAGATTATATTATGCCGTTGTGCAATATAATCTCTCACTAATTACCTTATATGTTATATTATACGTTTAGATTTGTGATGAAACCATGGGGAATACTTCCAGGGCAATTTAGATGTGGAAGGGAGGTTACTTACAGTCTCTTATACCTTGCTTTTCCCCCTGCTCTATCAAATAGGTGGATATATTTGTACTTGGTTTTAATGTCTATTTTGTATAATAAAATTGTGATTTTAATGAAACCTGTTTGATTAAGTTCTGCTTACAAGATTGATTAATAGATCCATATATGCACCAATAATTCATCACTATAAGGCCTTGGATGCAGCTGTGTCGTTTTCTTAAGCTGTTAAAGTGGTTGTACACCCTGTACAACCACTTTTCCCTACAGGTAAGCCTATAATAAGGCTTACCTGTCGGTACTAGAAATATCTCTTAAACCTCTACGGTTTAGGAGATATTCTCCATAGAAGCCGGCGCTGACATAATCGGTGAATGCGCACTGAAGAAAGGGCACGATCCGTTTCTATAGTGTCCGTGCTGTGACCGCTCCTGCGTGCATGTGCGGGAGTGACGTCACGTGACTCCGGCCAATAGCAGAGCCGGAGGCCACGGCCCCAAAAGGAAGAGGGGTGGGATATGGATGCGATGAGAGAGAGAGGGGACATTGCTGACATTGCGGGCTTCTTCTGCAGGTAAGTGGCACATAATGGGCTACTATGCGTTGCACAGTAGCCCATTATGCCTTTACTTTGCAGGGAACAAAGAGGAAGTAAAACCCATCAGGGTTTACTTCCTCTCTAAATGCAGCAACGTTATGCTGCCAGACACAGCTGTGTGAATGGGTCCATGGCCTATATTGCTTCATACAGATGTGTACACAGAGTTTTTGCCCATGTGATTGAGGTCCTAAGTCATCAGGGTATAGAATAATCCATCTACAATCTTTAATACATACTGTATTTTTCTGACAACTAACATTCAAATCTGAAAAATAAACCATAAAACAATACAAAATCTCCTAATTCTGATGATAACAACCTTGTATTGAGTAGTCTGACAATGACAATAAATACCTGTGGTCCTATTACCATTGGTTCTGTCACTATAAATCCTGGAACATGATTAATTATGATTGAATCAGGAGCATACACAATTAACACAGTGAGCGTATGCATACTCTTCACAGTTGCTTATGATGTATTAGACTTGTCACCCTAAGTGCCTTATTGTCCTGTAGCCCGTGACCTTACTGATCCTTTGTTACTTCTAATTAATTGCATTTCTTTAACTAATAAACAAACAAGAAGCCTAATTTAAATCCCTGATGAGGTAAAGCAATTCATCACATAAATCCTAGGGAAGTTTACTTTTAAACCAAAGTGGAAATGGAAGAAAAAGACATAAAGAGGTTTTGATCCACACATCAATTTTGCATCTGTCAAAATTCTGATTGTATTTTGCTGTATTTTTTGTTTAGTGTTCGAAAGGAGATAGGTACCACTGTGCAAAGTACAAAACGGAGATACATTTGTTTGAAAACGTATGAAAAAAAGTATAAATAACTGGATATATAACTGGATATAAATAAAATGGAACCAATATACAGTATATAGAATATACATACTGTATATACAGTTATAATATATAGTGGTGGTGGTGTAATTGTGTGGGGGATATTTTCTTGGCACACTTTGGGCCCCTTAGTGCCAATTGAGCATTATTTAAACAGCACGGCAGTGAGTTTTTTTGCTGACCATGTCCATCTTCTGATGGCTACTTCCAGCAGGATAATGCACTATGTCACAAAGCTCAAATCATCTCACCACTGGTTTCTTGAACATGACAATGAGTTCACTGAACTCCAATGGCCTTTCAGGGTCCTTTCACACATTTTTTTATCATCAGTTGTTGTCAGTAAACATCAATTTTCATCCGTTTTTACTTCCGTTTTTCATCCTTTGTGATCCGTTTTTCAACGTTTCAATTTTTGTTGGAAAAGTTGCATCCCCGTTTGGAAAGGATGAACACGGATATGAGACGTTGTGTGCCTCCAGAGGAGCGACTTCTACTTACCCTGAGGTAAGCCAGCCAGCCTTTCTGCTTGATTATGTCCAGCGTAATGTTGGATATTATACATGAGAAAGAAGGAATTAGTGTTGAGGAAGAGGACAAGATCAATTTACCTTCTGTACGGTTTACCGGACTGCGACCCAACAATTCTGTCGTTACCATGCGTGATACGTTTGCAAACTTTTTTATGTCCCCAGAGGGAGAGGTTCTGTGGCAGTATCAACATGTGTAAAAACACTCACCAGGCACTTTATGTGCACCTTGCTAGTACCATGATAGACCCCCTTTTGTTAACCTGCATTATATTTGTTTTCCCACAGAAAATGGAAATGCAATAGTTTAAACAAATACTACTTTTTCTCATTAGCATTATAGAAGTCTTGTGACTTCTATCAGTGTATGCTTAAAGCTGATAGTTTTCATTCTCCTAGTGTCATCATCACTGACCCTATGACCATCACATTATTTTGTATCAGTTGCTTTTGGTTTATATAGAGTACAATAAAAAAAATAACTTTTCCATGCAGTCAATTATCTTTATTAATGTCATAGACAATAAGTGACGGAAATATATTTAACAAAATATATTAAACTGTACAAACAAACATAACTTAAAATACACAAAACATGGTCAAAGGATACAGATCAAGAGCCAGAGTAGAGATGGTAATTGTAGAACATGAACAATCACTCTTGAGCTGTTTGCAGTGCAAAATTGGTGGCCAACTCAAATGGGGCAACTTAAAATGGGGATTCCTTAAACTCAAACGGGGCAACTTAAAATAGGGATTCCTTAAAGGTCCTGATAATAAGGACTGGGGGAAGTGGAATAGGGATTGGAAGATTGGGAGGAATAGCCATATGAAGTGGCCTGGGAACTGGAGGACTCATAGGTGGGTGCCACTTGGGGTGGGGGTACAACATTTTGGGCAGTGGTGGCTGGTGCACGGTGGTGATGGGGGATAATGCTTGGGTGGTATTGATGATGGAAAGTAGGTGGTGGCGCTTGCTCACTATGGTATGGGCGTTGGAGAGGGGTAATGACTGGTGGTATGGTATCAGTTTTTTATTTGTTAAAAAAGTTTGAACTATCAATAAATTTCGTTCCACTTCATGATTGTGTCCCACTTGTTGATGATTCTTCACAAAAAAATACAGTTTTATATCTTTATGTTTGAAGCCTGAAATGTGGCAAAAGGTTGCAAAGTTCAAGGGGGCCGAATACTTTCGCAAGGCACTGTATATTACATGCATATTAAAGTTTGTTGAATTTTGAAATTTTACATATTTTGATGAAAAACGGATGTCAGCGGATCGGATTTTTTTAACGGAAGAAAAATAGGTTTTTCTTTCATTCAAAAAAACGGAGCTTAACGGAGACGGATGTTAACGGACGTTAGCGGATGCTCATCCGCTAACGTCCGCTATCCCATAGGAAAGCATTGCAGTCCGTTTTAATCCGTAAATGGACGTATGAAAAAAAGCACGTGTGAAAGGGCCCTCACAGTCACTACATCTCACTACATCTCAGTGAATAGAGCACCTTTGGGTTGTGGTGGAATGGGAGATTTGCACCATGAATGCGCAGCCAACAAATCTGCAGCAACTGTGTGATGCTATCATGTCACTATGGACCAAAATCTCGGAGGAATGTTTCCAACACCATGTTGAATCTATATAAAGAAAAATGTAACACACTATGGTGATGTGTCCTAACAATAAGTGAATAATTAGGGCTGCTGCTATAAAGTGTAAGGTAAGTACCCCAAATGTTTGAAACAAGAAATTAAATTAAGGCTGCTCCTATCAATTACAATATATATATATATATATATATATATATATATATATATATATATATATATATATATATATATATATATATATATATGTATGTATATATATATATATGTATGTATATATATATATAAAACAAACAAGCTCAATGCCAGTATAGTGCAAAATGACTGCAATCTGAGCTGGTGACAAGTTCTAATATTCAGGTGACTTTCCATGACAACTTCAAAATCAAAAATTCAGGTGACTGTCCATGCTCCCCTCCTGGGTCCCCACTCACCAGACAGAAATGGTATATGTGCCTGTATTAAGGTGGTGATGTCCATCCATGGAATTTGTTGTAATTGGCCTTGGAATATAGGTGTCCTCTGGCCTCCTCCCGATAATCAAGGTCCCTCAGTCTCACTCGATCAGCAACAATCCACAGTGATATAGTTCCACAGACAGTCACGGAAAGTCACCGGAATATTTGAACTTGTCACCGGCTCAACATTTCATTTTTTTTATGGACTTTATTGATTGCAGTCATTTTTGCACTATACTGGCATTGAACACATTTGTTTTTTTATATATATATAGATATATATCTATATATATATATTGTAATTGATAGGAGCAGCGCTTATTTAATTTTTTGTTGCAAACCTTGTTGAATCTATGCCATAAAGAATTAAGGCAGTTCTGAAGGCAAAAGGGGGCCAAACCCGGTACTAGCAAGGTGTACCTTATAAAGTGGCCGATAAGTATATATAATATTCTATTGTGTATTTGCTACTGAAAGCATGGTCAAATGTTAAGTTTCTCTTTAGTCACTTTTGTACTAGACTTCAGTCACCCCTTTCTTGTTGGGACATTTTTCAGTTTCCTGTGCTGTAGTAGTGCCAAATAATTCTCCACAATGCAACACTGTACCCATATTAATTTTTTTTATAATTTTTCAAGACAGATAGAGCCGTCTTTTGGTGGTATTGCATAACCACATATTTTTTTTATTTTATTATATAAAGAAAAAAAGACCAAAAGTTTTAAACAATTCCCTTTCTGTTCCAAACGATATCAAACAAAAACACTAGGACAGAACAACCCCCCTCACCACCCCCACCTCCTTTTTGGAAAGTAGACTCAACAAAATGTCCTTGTATGCCATCATTTATTTGGAACTGAAGTAATGTGCTGGTAATTAGGGGTTTATAACATTGCTTGGTAATGTGCCCTATATACCGGGCATACAGGGGAAGGTATTAATGTAGAGGTCATATACAGACTGCTCTGTAAAAATATATAAAAATATATGCTTGGCTCAGCTGGGCATATTTACAGACAGCTACAGTCCTAGCTCATCTGCATAGTAATGAGAGCAATTAGACACAGTCTTCAAACCTATCCATATTACCCACTACACAGAGAGAGCTGGGATTTCTACAGCACCACACATCTCATGTCTATGGCCAGCTTAAGGTACAGGGAATGACTTCAAAGAAGCATAAACATCACACATTCTTTATTTCAGACTCCCAGTAAGTCTTGTACTTTTTAACACATTCAATTAAAAATGACAAAGATGGCCACAGTAAAAAGCCTCGCCTGCTACATTCTCATTCCTGGCATCTGAGCAGTGATGGTGTGACTGAGAGGTGAGCAAGTAAATCTGTCAGCAGTGGGAATGTAATGAGGTCAGGCCCTTTCCGCTAGGAGGAAATTATCTGTAATCTCCAAAACTGAGGAAAGGGGGGATCCATTTTTAATAAGTAAAAGGTTTCATTATCCAGCACCTAACAGAAATAGCTCAGTTATAATATTCAAGCAGATTGCATTTTATCGAGGTTAGGGGTCATTATGGAATGGCCCTATACAATTTTATTTTTTTTTCATTTTGTTTCATTTTTGTTCAGATCCCTTATTTTACTGTACAAAATCATTTTTATTTTATTGCGTTAAACTACCATCACCTATGTTTTAAAGAGAACATTACCCATGTTTTTAAATTCCTGATTCAAACTTTCTAACACATCTGATAATACAAAGCTGCACACTGAAATTATACTGTATGTATTGCCTGCCTTCCTTTATGCCTTTTCTGTTATGTTGTTCCCAAAAACAAACCTGTAATATGTTGCAGCTTACCAGTCCTTCAATTTGGCATTTACATTTGTGTCCTTTTATTTGTTTCCCATTACTTTCATCTGGTGATCCTGCTAGTAACTGATTCTGTTTACATCCTGGTGTACATCCATTCAGTTATCATTTAACCAGGTTCAGGACCTGACTCCACATTTAACTGGTCATGGAGTCTCCATGGGGAATCATCAGCTGTAAGGGTCCTTTCACACTAGTGGACCGTTTGTCCGCTCATTACAAGTCCGTTTACGGACTTGTAATGGGCCCCTATGGGAGCGGATCCGTTAGCGGATGATGCATCCGCTAACGTCCGCTAGATCCGCATCTTTTTTTTGGGGACGGAAGAATGTCCTATTTTTCTTCCGTCCGGCCAAACGGATCGGATGCAAATGGACATACGGTCCGTTTCCATCCGACTCCCCATAGGGGAGAGCGGAGGAGAGAGAGGGCGGTCCCTGCACAGTGTGCGGGGACCGCCCTGTCCGCCGACAGCTGAGCGGAGACCCCCCGCTGAACTGACGGGCACACGGAGCAGACCGAAAAACGGACCGCTCCGTGTGTAAGGAGCCTTAGGTCTTGAGACCAGTTTCATCGGACCAATTCGATGGTGTGTACGGCCTATCGGACCATTGTCCCTCGGACCAAAGTTTTAAAACTTGCTTTAAAATCTGTCCGGACACCTGTCCGTCGGACAGATTCGATGGTTAGTACACAAAAGCATCGGACCAAAAACCTGCGCATGCTCAGAATCGACGCATGCTTGGAAGCATTGAACTTCGTTTTTTCAGCACGTCGTTGTGTTCTACGTCACCGCGTTCTGGTCTGATCGGATTTGTGGTCCGATGGTGTGTACGCACATCAGACCATCAGACCACTTCAGCGTGGTCCGATGAAAACGGTCTGTCGAACCAGTTTCATCGGACCGGTCTCGTGTGTACATGGCCCTATTCTACCATAGGCGTGGGCACACAGTGTACCAGGTGTGCCCAGGCACACCCTAATCACCCTGTGCAGCATAGATTCTCCCTACTGCCCTAGCTCCTCCCTCCACCCCTCTCACCGCTGCCGGCTTCCCTCCTCTCCCACTGGGTTGTTTTAGGATGAATGGGGGAAGGGGCCAGTAAATATGTTATTTATTGGCCCCTTCCCTTTCTGAATGAAGATAGTGAGCGATCCATAGGTAGTGTTTGAGCTTTGGGGTGCACACCCTAATGCAATAGGCTGTGCACACCTATGAATTCTACTCATCAAATACCAATGACCCCAAGCTCCTGCTCACAGTGACTACACATACAACCTGTGCCTCCCATCAATATCCAAGGGTGCTTGGACCAGTGTTAATTTAGTCGACTAAAACTAAAACAATTGAGATGACTAAAATACGACTAAAACTAAAATGGCATTTTAGTAAAAAGACTAAAATGAGACTAAAACTAAAATGCCATTTTAGTCAAAAGACTTTGCCCCGTACACACGATTGTTTTTCGGCATGAAAAAAAACGAAGTTTTTAAAAACGTCATTTAAAATGATCGTGAGTGGGCTTCACATCGTTTTTCATGTTCTGAAAAACGACAACAACAAAAAATTCGAGCATGCTGCATTTTTTAACGTCGTTTTAAAAAATGACGTTTTTTGGGTTGTAAAAAATGATCGTGTGTGGGCTAAAACGACGTTAAAAACGATGTTTTAAACACGCGCATGCTCAGAAGCAAGTTATGAGATGGGAGCTTGAATGAACTTCCCCTTTAGAGTGCCGTTGTACGTGTTGTACGTCACAGCGCTTTGCTCATAATTTTTTTTAAAACAATGGTGTGTGGGCAACATCGTTTTTAATGATGAAGTTGGAAAAACTATGTTTTTTCTACATGCTGAAAAACAACGTTTTTTTTCATGCCGAAAAATGATCGTGTGTGCGGCATTGGACTAAAACTAAATTGAAATTTGACTTCAAAATGAACACTGGTCTGTAGTGCATGTTCCTACCTCAATACCATAAATAATAACATATTAGATTTTTCACTCCAGCAGTATATAATGAGTTTGGAAATGGTAGAGAAAGGTAACTAATGCATTACAATTTAAGTAGACTGATTAGATTTTAGACGACTAAAATGTACTGCTGATTTTAGTCGACTTAAACGTAGGACATTTTAGTCAACTAAAATGTACTAAAGATTTAGTCGACTAAATAAGACTGAAACTAAAACAATTGCAGAAGACTAAAATGGGACTAAAACTAAAATGCCATTTTAGTCCTCGTACCGTACACACGATCGTTTTTCGGGGTCTAGAAAAAACAAAGTTTTTTTTTTCAACTTGATCATTAAAACGGCCTTTAGGTCTACGCGATCGTGAAAAAAAAATGCTCTAGCAAAGTGCGGTGATGTACAACACGTACGGCGGAATTATAAAGGGGAAGTTCCATGCGGATGACGCCCCCCTTGGGGCTGCTTTTGTGTGTGAGTAAAAGACGATTGATGCTTTATTGTCTGTTACAGCGTGATGAATGTGCTTACTCCATTACGAGCACTAGTTTTACCAGAACGAGCGCTCCCGTCTCATAACTTGATTCTGAGCATGCACGTTTTTTTCACGTCGTTAAAGCCCACACATGACCATTTTTTACAACCTTAAAAACTTCAACGTTTAAAACATTGTGAAAAAATAGAGCATGTTCGAAATTTTTAATGGCCCTTTTACAGAAAAATGCTCTGGAGCCCACATACAATAATTTTTAATGACATAAAAAAAACACATAGTTTTCTAAAATCCGAAAAACGGTTGTGTGTACGTGCCATAAGCCTAAAACTAAATCGAAATTCTCTGCCAAAATTAACACTGGCTTGGACAGGAACTGGGCAATAGCTAGGCCACCCTTGTCATCTATGTATGTTTGCTTTCACAGTATAACTGCTATGTCTGTGGGTGTCTGCTTTTACAGCACAAGTCTCCAATCATGGCAGTACATTTTTGCATGTAGTAAAAAAAAATCTGAAAACAGAACAGAAAGTCTTCAGGACCATGGACAGCTTCTCATGAAAGCTGAAGTTAGAAGCTTTTTGGTTACTATGCAAAGTTGCACTAGATTCTGTGTGCACCCATTTTAGTAAATCTCCCCCAGTATGTGTCAACATTTTTTTTTAAAAGTGCACAAAGTATATTCTAGACGTTGCCACTGTGGATATATCTGCATTTGAGCACTGTAATACCACTGCCATAATTTATGTCAGTATACACTTGTGTTTTGTTTCACTCATGAAATGCACATAAAAAATCCCCAACCGGGAGGTGCATGTGCGGTAGCTCCGGAGAGGGCTGCATAATCTCGTATCTACATCCCACTCGCTGCATCTGACCCGCCGAGGCTCTCAGATCAAGCGACCCTGCTCCCATTATAAATTGATTTCTGGAGGAACCCAGGATCACCCCCATGTCAAGGGAATCAGCCAGAAGGGTCTTAACCCAGCAGCTTAGCTCCGACCTTGCCACCCCAGGAGATCCAAGAGGGCAGCTGCACAGCAGAATGAGGCATGCACAGGAGGGGAGGACACAGAGACCAACATGGACTCCTCAGCTCCAGCAACCACAACACCAATATATCCCATAGTGAGTATTTTCCCCACTGCACTGGTGTCACCGACCTCGACCAAATCTTTCACTGAGGGAATTGGGAGCCTCAACAACTACCCCGGGTACCCAGGCCCAACTTTCCCCGGCTAATCTCCTAGACTTTTCCACTACAATGGCAACTTTTTCCAAGATGTTATCTAGGGGCTCGACACAAACCAGCCACCCAAATGACATCTATCATACAGGCATATTTACAAAACTTAGGCACTAGGATTGAAACAATAGAACTTAAAATGGATCAAACTGTGGCCAGGACCAATAAGAACACTGCACACTTACAGGATCTGCAAGACCAGTTGCAAACTGCCCTCTCCAAATTTGACGACCTGGAAAAAAGGTCCAGGTGATAAAAGATCTCTCCCCAAATATCCCGGAACATCGCCTGGAGCTGGACAGAGCTCATAGAGCCCTCCAACCACCCTGTCACGTACCTGGTGGAAGAGTCTGATATGCAGAGGGAGGCCTCCCTTACACCTCTGACTCGAGGCCCCTGATAGAGAAGACAGGAGGTGCAGGAGTGCAGAGTCGCACGAGAGCCTGGCAAACTTGCTGGTAGACGAGCTGGACCGGAACCAGGAACAACAGGCTCAATTCAGCGGACTGGAACAGCTTGGACTGGAACCGGGACACACAGGAATTATTCAGCTGGACTGGAACTAGGAGCTCAGGCAGGTGCAGGCGGATGGACTGGAGCAGTGGACACACAAGTCCAAAGTAGGTGAACACTGGAGCAGGGTCAGATACAAGCAGGTTCGGCAACAGGCTGGCAGCAAGGTAGCAGGAGGAACAGGCAGGGACGTAGTCAACACAGGCCGAGGTCAGATGCAGGCAGATAAACAGGGTAGTCAGAGTAAGCCGGGTAAAGTCAGCTGGAGCACAGTGCAGGTAAACAACAATCAGAGGTTTCAGGTAATGCTGTAGACCAGACAGCATCGATTCAAGGAAGTAAGGCAGTTTAAATAGCCTATTGGGGTGGTGCCCTTCCTGACATTGCCCCCTTCCAATGGGCAGCCTCCGGATGCCCAATCGGGCAAACTTTAAAGGATGGGATCTATTGAATGCCCGAACGAGTCTTTCAGCGTGGACATCCTCCTCGGGTTCCCACAAATTCTCCTCCGGGCCATACCCTTTCCACTTAACGAGGTACTGGAACTGATTTCTTCTTTTCCTACAGTCCAGAATTGCCTCAACTTCGAATTCTTCTGTCCCGTTGATTAATATTGGTTCGGGTGGGCCCGTACCCCTGTCAGGGAATGGATCAGGGGTCACAGGTTTTAATAAGGTTACGTGAAAGACAGGATGTATCTTAAAGGAATCCGGAAGTTCTAGTTCGTAGGCCACATCATTAATCCTCCTTCTTACCTGGAAGGGTCCCATGAATTTAGGGCCTAACTTCTTAGAGGGGCACGCTAGTTTTAGCTTCGCTGTGGACAGCCAAACCCAATCGCCAGGTTCCAGTATTAACTCTCCCCGCTTCTTCTTATCAAAGACCTGTTTGTTATGTTCCTGAGCTTTAGCCATAGTTGCCCGTAGTAGCTTGTTGTTGGTATCGAAGAAATGTATGGTTTCAAGAACAGCAGGTACTGGACATTCCGGAAAGGTACTGGTCAGAAATTATGGATTAAATCCGTAATTGGCAAATAATGGGGACTGTTTGGTGGCAGAGGGGATGGAGTTATAGGCAAATTCCGCTAACGGGAGTGATGCGGCCCAGTCATCTTGTGAAAATGAGGAAAAGCACCGTAAATATTGCTCGAGAGTTTGATTGGTTCTCTCCGTTTGCCCATTCGTTTGGGGATGGTATGCGGAAGAAAACGATAACTCGATTCCCAAGGTTTCACATAGTGACCTCCAAAACTTTGAGGTAAATTGTACCCCTCGGTCTGACCCAATGTTTGCTGGAACTCCATGGAGTCTGATGCCGCGTACACACGATCATTTTTTGCGATGAAAAAAAACAGTTTTTTAAAACGTCATTTAAATTGATCGTGTGTGGGCAAAAAAGGGATTTTTAAATACAGCTTACCTGTAAAATCCTTTTCTTGGAGTACATCACGGGACACAGAGCGGCATATTCATTACTATATGGGTTATATGGAGTACCTTCAGGTGTGGACACTGGCAATCTCAAACAGGAAGTCCCCTCCCTATATAACCCCCTCCCCTAGAGGGAGTCCCTCAGTTTTGTAGCAAGCAGTATGCCTCCCAAAATGTTTCCCCAAAAGAGGGGTGGGAGCTCTGTGTCCCGTGATGTACTCCAAGAAAAGGATTTTACAGGTAAGCTGTATTTAAAAATCCCTTTTTCTTTCTCGTACATCACGGGACACAGAGCGGCATATTCATTACTATATGGGATGTCCGAAAGCAATGCTTTAATGAGGGGAGGGAGACATCTTCCAAAGAAGGATTTAATTTAGAGGTATACTCAAATAATAATAATAATTCCAACTTAGTCAAGAAAAAACTTTTTTTTTTTTTTTTTTCTTTTTTACTTTTTTACAACCAAGGGTGCTTCTGATCCCGAGGATCTTAAACTGCAGCCTGTAGTACTGCCTGTCCAAAGGCAGAATCCGCATTCCTTCTCACGTCTAGTTGATAAAACTTTGTAAACGTGTGGACTGACGACCACGTCGCCGCCTTGCATATCTGAGCCATAGAGATCTGATGGTGTGCTGCCCAGGAGGCGCCCATGGCCCTGGTAGAATGGGCCTTTACCGACAAAGGAGGAGGCAACCTCTTCAAACCGTAGGCTTGAATGATTAATTGTCTAATCCATCTCGAGATGGTGGATTTTGCAGCTGCCTGCCCCTTCTTGGGGCCATCTGGTAGAACGAATAACACATCTGTTTTCCGGATCTTTTCTGTAGCTTTAAGATAGGCCTTCATGGCCCGGACAATATCCAAGGTATGCAGCAACCCCTCCTTTCTAGATGTGGGTTTTGGAAAGAAGGATGGAAGTACCAAATCCTGGTTCAAGTGAAATTTGGATATAACCTTTGGTAGAAAGGAAGGATGGGGCCGGAGAACTGCCCTGTCCTTATGTAAAACGAGATATGGTTCCTTACACGATAAGGCTGCTAATTCTGACACTCTCCTGGCCGAAACTATGGCGACCAAGAAAACCAACTTTCTTGTCAGTAAGACTAAAGGAATCTCAGCCAACGGCTCAAAGGGTTGTTTCTGTAGAGTGGACAGGACAAGATTTAAGTCCCATGGACAAATTGGTGACTTGACAGGAGGATTAATACGCAAGACCCCCTGTAAGAAGGTCTTTACCAGCGAGTGGGTGGCCAGCGGCCTCTGAAACCACACTGACAGAGCTGAGATCTGTCCCTTGATTGTGCTTAGTGCCAGGCCTTTATCCACTCCTAGCTGGAGAAAACTTAACACCCTATCAATAGTATATTTGCGAGAATTCCATCTTTTGGATTCACACCAGCCTACGTAGTTCCTCCACACCCTGTAATAAATCACCCTGGAGGCCGGCTTTCTAGCCCTAATCAGGGTAGGAATTACCCGCCTAGACAGACCTCTACCCCTGAGAATCAGGGATTCAGCCTCCAGGCCGTCAAATTTAGACGCTGTAATGTAGGGTGGAGGATCGGGCCTTGTGAGAGTAGGTCTGGTTGTAGAGGAAGAGTCCAAGGGTCTCCCACTGCCATCTTCAGGACTAGTGAGTACCAAGTCCTCCGGGGCCAAGCCGGAGCTACTAGAATGACTGGCTTGTGCTCCACTCTGATCCTGCGCAACAGGCGAGGGAGTAACTGTAGCGGAGGGAATGCATATAGAAGTTTGAATTGATGCCAAGGGCAAACCAACGCATTGGTTCCGCAGGCCATAGGATCCCTCGCTCGAGACACGAACCTGTCTAGTTTCTTGTTGAACCTGGATGCCATTATATCTACGTCCGGCATTCCCCACCTCTGGCAGATTGTCTGAAAGACCTGGGGATGCAGAGACCACTCCCCTGGCAACAGACTCTGGCGACTTAAGAAGTCTGCCTGCAGGTTGTCCACTCCGGGAATGAATATCGCCGAAATGCAGGGTACATGCACCTCTGCCCACTGAAAAATCAAGCTCACCTCCCTCTGAGCGGCCTGACTCCTGGTTCCCCCTTGGTGGTTTATGTATGCCACCGCCGTGGCATTGTCTGACTGGATTCTCACCGGGAACCCCTGTAATCTGGAGGTCCATGCCAGAAGGGCTAGGCGAGCAGCTCTGATCTCCAAGATATTGATGGGGAGCTGCCTCTCTGTTTTCACCCAAGTTCCCTGGCGAGAGAACCCCTCGAAGACCGCCCCCCAGCCTGCCAGGCTGGCGTCTGTGGTAACTACCTTCCAACAGGGCTGAAGGATTTTCCCTTTAGAAGATTCTGAGGGTTCAACCACCAGGCCAGGCTTTGTCGGACCCTTGATGATAGCGTCAAAGGGGACTCTAAGGCATGTGCCCTCTTGCCCCAGGCTGCTAGAATGGCTGCCTGTAGGACGCGAGTGTGGATCTGAGCCTATGGTACTGCCTCGAACGTGGCCACTAGCTTGCCTAGTAATCGCATACACAGGCGAATAGTTGGTTTTTTCTTGCTTAGAACCAACTGAACCAACCCCTTGATAGCCTCGATCTTTACAAGGGGCAGGAACACCCTTTGCTGTTCTGTGTCTAACCTCATGCCGAGGTATTCCAACTGCTTTGTAGGCTGGAACGCTGACTTTCCCCGGTTTAGGACCCAGCCGAATCCTTCGAGGTACCGAACCGTGAGGTTTACTGCCTGTTGCAGACCCGGCCGTGAGTGATCTATTATTAAAAGGTCGTCCAAGTATGCTAGGACTGTGACCCCTTGGATCCTTAAATTGGCCAGAACTGGGGCTAGGATCTTCGTGAATACCCGGGGGGCCGTGGCCAGCCCGAAGGGGAGCGCCCTGAATTGGAAGTGTCGCTGCCCCACCGCGAAGCGTAAAAATCTTTGATGCGACTGAAAGATTGGTACATGAAGGTAAGCATCCTTTATGTCTATGGAGGCCAGAAAATCGTCCCTCTGAAGCGCGGCGGCTGCTGACCGGATGGATTCCATCCGGAAGGAACGAACCCTTAGGTAACCGTTTAACCTTTTTAGGTCCAAGATTGGCCTGACATCGCCGTTGGGCTTTGGTATGACAAAGAGATTGGAATAGAAACCTAGCCCTTGCTCTTGGGCTGGCACCTCTATTATTACGTCCTGGCAAAGCAGGTGATCCAAAGCTGCCAGCATTGAGGCCTTCCTTGCTGGATCCTTTGGTAGCCTTGATTCTTGAAAATGAGGCGGAGGACACCTTAGAAACTCCAGTCTGTAGCCTGTGGTTACAGATGCCCGGACCCATTTGTCGGGGATCTTGGCTTCCCAAACTTCTGAGAAGAAACTAAGCCTTCCCCCCACCCGCGAGAGTGGGGGCGCCCCTTCATAAGGCAGACTTAGGGGCTGTCTTTGTCGGCTTGCGATACCATGGCCTCTTACCCCCAGGGGCCTGTCCCTGCGATCTACTGTTAACGTTGGATCGTGCAGGCGGCCGTCGATACTGCCTGGAATTTGAGGGCCCTGAGACAGGAAAGAGCTGCCTTTTAAATGTAGGACCCCGGAATGTCCTTTTGACCGGTAAAAGGGTACTCTTGCCACTTGAAATAGTCTGAATATATTTATCCAGATCCTCTCCGAAGAGTCGTCCTCCATGGAAGGGAAACCCTGCCAGAAGCTTTTTGCATGGGGGCTCCGCCGCCCAGTTATTCAACCATAAGAGCCTTCTCTTGTGCACCAAAAATAGTGATAAACGAGAGGCCTGCTGGATGGAATCTTTTATAGCATCTACAGCAAAACACAGAGCTCTGGGAATGTCAGAAAACTCTTCTGCTTGTTGGGTAGGCATGTCCTTTAACATTTCTTTTGTCTGGTCTTTTAACGCCTGACAAACTCCAATTGCAGCCACAGCTGGCTGTACCACTGCTCCTGCCGTAGCAAAGGATGCTTTTAAAAGTGTCTCTAACCGTTTATCAACCGGATCTTTAAACATATGTATGTTTTCCACCGGGCAAGTTAGTGATTTATTCACACATGAGATGGCTGCATCCACTACTGGGAGCCTCCACCTCTTGGAGAATTTTTCCTCCATGGGGTAAATGACCGCAAATCTTTTCGGTGGCAGAAAAATCCTGTCCGGCCGTACCCAATCCCAAAAGATCAATTCCTCCAAGAGAGGATGGACCGGAAAAACTGCGTTGCTTAACGGAGCTTTCAAAGAGCCCAGAGAGGATACCGGAGGAACCTGAGGCTCTGGCAATGGTAAACTAAATGCCGAGCGGACCATGTCCGTCAAAGACTGTACCCACAGTCTTTCTGTCTGGGAGTCTGAAAATGGTTCCTCAGAGGCAGATCCCTCAATCCCTGAACCCTCTTGGTTCAGGTCTAGTTGATCCTCCTGTGATTCCAATTCCTCCGGAGAGAGAATCTCAGCATCTGAGGATACACCTCTTGGTGATGGGGATCTAACCCGTTTCTTACCAGGAATAGCTCTAGCGATCAATGCTGCTATTCTCTCTTCTAGCCCCCCTAGGGATACGGCTAGCATCTCCTCTGTGATAAACACAGGGCTGGGCTGATCTGGGCCAGCCTCCGCACCAGATCCCCCTAATGGCTCATCCAAGGCGCCCTTTATGGGAATAAGTTGCGGGGAAAGTATCGGCATATCATCAGAATCAGAGGGGGAACCCCTTTGTTTTTTGGTCTTTTTTGTACCCTTTGACCCCGAACCTTTGGAAGCCATAATACAAAATCGAGGGACTCCGCCAACAACAACAGACTGTAGTGGCCAGGAGTAAAAACTAGAGCTTAGGGGACAATAGATCACTAATGCCCAAAAACTGATGGGGCCCGTATGTTTTTTTTTTTTTTTTTTTTGTAATATATACAGTGACCCCAAACTTAGTTTGCCAGCCTCCAACCTGCTGCAAAAAGGGGAATTTCTTGGCTTAACAAAAAAGGCATTGGAACAAAGTCCAGCATGTACTACCCCTCTTCCGCCACCGGGAGTCACTGTTCTGCCGCTCTGCGTCCTCTCCTTCTGAAATCAGCCTCAGACTGAGCACTGACAATGCCTGCTGACCTATAACAGCACAAGGCGCGCCCCTGTATGACGCCGCAGGCACGCCCCCCCTGCCCTCCTCTCTGAACGGCGCGAAAAACGTCTATAAGACGTGCGCGCGCACGCGCGCGCGCGCGTATGCCGGAACAGGAGGAACATGGAGGAGCCGCGCTGCTGGAGACCCAGGACTGCAGTATCAGGCGGCAGATTCAAACCCCCGGCCAGGTAGGACTCTCCAAAAGGCCCCATAGGGATCCTTACCAGTCCCAGGAAGAAAGCAGCAGGTTAGCTAGCAACACCATTCTTAGACAGGGGAACCTAGTGATGGGGGAAAAAGGGATCATCCTGTCTTTCTCAGACATAGTGAGCAAGGTTGCCAATGCAGAGCATACTTAGGCTACCCCCCTTTTAGGTTACCCCGGAGAGCCTGCTGTCGAACCAAGTCCCGCAGGCTCCCCCTTACCTGCTCCATGCTGCAGGATGTTTGTCCAGCCAAATGATCCAATCTTCTCCCATCTCCGTGGGTAGCGTAGTAGACCTTCAGGCCCTGGGGTCCTATGAAGGTACCCACTGTCCTGGACCTATATAGCACCCTGGCAAACAGGCACTTATGGTTTTTACAAACTCCAAGTCCTGGGCCCAGGGTCCAGCCCTCCAAAGAGGAGCATTATAGGCAAAACCCCACGGTTTGGGGCCCGGGTACTGTCCACTTTGGCACTGAGGCTCCTTGGACAGATCCGGTTAGCCCGCCCTTAATCCCAAGGATGTGGAGCAAAGCTATTCCGTGACCAACACCTAAGACACTGGCGAAAAAACTGAGGGACTCCCTCTAGGGGAGGGGGTTATATAGGGAGGGGACTTCCTGTTTGAGATTGCCAGTGTCCACACCTGAAGGTACTCCATATAACCCATATAGTAATGAATATGCCGCTCTGTGTCCCGTGATGTACGAGAAAGAAACGTTGTTTTTTGTCTTCAAAAAAACGACCAAAAAAAATATTCAAACATGCTTGAATTTTTTGTGTCGTTTTTCAAAACGTTGTTTTTTGTGTCATAAAAAGTGATGGTGTGTGGGCAAAACGATGTTGAAAACGACGTTTTTAAACCTGCGCATGCTCAGAAGCAAGTTATGAGACAGAGCTTCAATGGAAAAGAGTGCCGTCGAACATGGTGTACGTCACCATGCTTTACTAGAGCTTTGTAGAAAAACGATGGTGTGTACGTAACATCGTTTTGGAAAATGAAGTTTGAAAAACGTCGGTTTTTTCATGATTGAAAACGTCGTTTTTTTAATCGCAAAAAACGACCGTGTATACGCGGCATAACAATTTCTTTCACAAAAATTTTGGCTGTTTCCGGGGCAGATGGTGTGCCTTTCATGGGCAAGAAGTGGGCCATTTTGGATAACCGGTCTACCACCACAAAGATGGTGGAAAAACCATCTGATAAAGGAAGTTCCACGATAAAATCGATTGAGATATTTTTCCAGGATCTCTCCGGGACTGATAGCGGCTTCAGCAAACCCCATGCCTTGGTTTTAATGTTCTTAAAAGTGGTACAGGACTCTACGTAGGCCTTGCAGTCTTTTTCAACTTGTGGCCACCAGAATGTGCTTTGCACAAGTTCAACAGTTTTACGGATCCCGAAGTGTCCGGCTAACTTGTGGTCATGACATAATCCCAGGACAGAAACACGTAGATTTTCTGGTATGAATATGTTGTCCTTGTGCCAAAGCAGATCATCCCTGGCCTCCAACGTTATTCCCAGAGAAGAAGGGACATTCACAGAAGCCTGTTTTATTTGGGAGAGCAGGTTTCCCTGAAGTAGCAGAAAGTTCTCAGAAGACAGGATAGTGTCAGGCGGTGCGGATTCCCTGGTATCACAGAACATCCTAGATAGAGCATCAGGTTTGGTGTTTTTAGATCCTGGCCTGTACGTGAGGTGGAAAGAGAACCTGGAAAAGAAGAGCGCCCATCTAGCCTGGCGTGGTTTTAGTCTCTTGGCAGTCCGCAGATATTCCAGGTTCTTGTGATCTGTTTAGATTAGAATCGGGTGCGCTGCTCCTTCTAAGAGGTATCTCCACTCTTCCAATGCATTCTTGATGGCCAGAAGTTCTCGATCTCCGACATCATAATTCCTTTCAGAATTTGACAATTTGCGGGAGAAAAAGGCAACTGGGTGTAACAAAGCCTTGGGTCCCCGTCTTTGAGATAGTACTGCTCCGACTGCCATTTCTGATGCATCTACTTCCAATACATATGCTGGGTCAGGGTGCTTCAGAACTGGTACAGAAGTGAATAGCTTTTTAAGAGTCTCGAAAGCATCTTGAGCCTCAGGGGACCACTGAAAACGGATGCCTTGTTTGGTCAGTTGCGTTATGGGTGATATGATGGCTGAAAATCCCCTGATGAATTTGCGGTAAAAATTTGAGAACCCGACAAAGCGTTGAATGCCCTTTTTATCCACTGGAGCTGGCCAGTCTAGAATGGCAGTGACCTTTTGTGGGTCCATATTGACACCTTCGGTGGAGAGAATTAGTCCCAAAAATGTAATGCTTTGTCGCTCAAACTCGCACTTCTCTGGCTTGGCGTATATCCCATATTGTCATACTCTGCTCAATACGTTCTTAACATGCCTGCGATGGTCATCAAGGGAAGAAGAAAAAATTAAAATGTCATCCAGATACACTACAACAAACAAGTCTAGATAATCATGAAAAATATCATTAATAAGTGCTGGAATGTTGCTGGGGCATTACATAGACTAAACGGCATCACTATATATTGTCTTCCATTCATCTCCCTCCCGAATCCGTACTAGATTGTAAGCCCCTCGGAGATCCAGTTTTGTAAATATGGTTGCTGCTCCCAACCTCTGGAACAATTCGGGTACCAAGGGCAAGGGATAACGGTTCTTGACCGTAACTTTATTGAGCTCACGATAATCTATACATGGACGAAGAGAATGATCCTTCTTCTCCACAAAAAAGATAACCGCTCCAGCCGGGGAAGTGGAGGGGCGAATGAAGCCCTTCTTAAGATTATCATCTATATAGTCTTTTAGGGCGACAAGCTCCAATTCTGACAGAGGGAAAATCCGTCCAAAAGGGACCTCAACCCCTGGGATGAGATTGATCGGGCAGTCGTATGGCCGATGTGGAGGGAGAGTTTCAGCTCCCTTTTTACTAAACACATCTAAAAAGTCATGGTATGCAACTGGTACAGATAAGCGGGTTTGCGGAATTAATGGCGGAGAGCAGCATCGTTCCAGCTGGTGTCGGAACTCCAGCGCCTGAAGTCGGAAGCATAGTCCTCGGCTGCTCTGTGACCTTGCCGGAGGGTGTGTAAAGCTGCTTCCGCAGTTGCAGCCAGCTGAGGATCCTCGTAGAGCTGGGCCATAGAGTCAAAAAAGTCACTTACTGTAGGCAGGTTAGAGAGTCAGCTCCTTGTTCTAGTAGGCGGTGAGCCCATGACTGGGGCTCGCCCTGTAGTAATGAGATGACGAATCCAACTTTGGTGGCCTCCAGGGAGAGTGTGTGGCTGCAGGGAAAAATAGAGTTCACAGGCATTGCGAAATGTCCGAAATTCACTGCGATTACCAGTGAATCATTTAGGTGCAGGAACCCTGGGTTTTGGGGGTAACATTGTCATTGCTGAAGTAGCTCCTTGCGGGGCCGTAGTAGGTGAGGAAAGAGCCTGGACACGTTCTTCCAGTCGGATGTATGCATCTTGTGCGATTTTAACAGTCTGGATGACGTCTTTGAGGTGTAAGCGGAATCCCTCCATGGAAGAGGCTCCCTGCACAGACTCTGACATGGCTGTCTGGTACTGTCACATACCTGGTGAAAGAGTCTGATATGCAGAGATAGGCCTCTCTTACACCTCTGACTCGAGGCCCCTGATAGGGAAGACAGGAGGCGCAGGAGTGCAGAGTCGCACGAGAGCCTGGCAAACTTGCTGGTAGACGAGCTGGACCGGAAACAGGAACAACAGGCTCAATTCAGCGGACTGGAACAGCTTGGACTGGAACCAGGACACACAGGAACTATTCAGCTGGACTGCAACTAGGAGCTCAGGCAGGTGCAGGCAGGTGGACTGGAGCAGTGGACACACAAGTCCAAAGTAGGTGAACACTGGAGCAGGGTCAGATACAAGCAGGTTCGGCAACAGGCTGGCAGCAAGGTAGCAGGAGGAACAGGCAGGGACGTAGTCAACACAGGCCGAGGTCAGATGCAGGCAGATAAACAGGGTAGTCAGAGTAAGCTGGGTAAAGTCAGCTGGAGCAGAGTGCAGGTAAACAACAATCAGAGGTCTCAGGTAATGCTGTAGACCAGACAGCACCGATTCAAGGAAGTAAGGCAGTTTAAATAGCCTATTGGGGTGGGACAGAGGAACGACCATAGCCGCCATCTTGATTGCTGGCGTGCCCTTCCTGACAACTCCGTTCTGATAGTCTTCCCAGGGATATAGTGGTAGAACCCCACTACCACCAGCTGAAAGAAGATATCATGAACATCTCTAGAGGCAAAGATCAACTCACTATCCAGGGGCATCAGATCCAACTGTTCACTGATCTTTCTCCTTCTTCCATCCAGAAGAGGCTCTCTCTCTCTCAAACTGTTACTGCTGATCCTGTCACAGAAATCCATCAAATGCTGGTGGTTCTTTCCCTTTCATCTATCTTCCCTCTTCAAGAACAAGACACATGGATTTTCCTCCCTTCATGATGGATAACGCCTGATGCTCCAGTTGGGCCTTATCGCCCATGACTAATCCTCCTCATCATCCCACAAAACGCTTGGTTCCTCCAAAAGGTCATCCCTACTGAGACTGCTCACCACGTTCAGGCAAAAACAACAACCCAAGAGATCTCGGGGCTCCCATCCTCCCTTATACTTAAACTTTCTCTTTACTGGTTGGAACCAACTATTTCTGTTTCAGTGTTATTGGTTTAAGGTGCAGGGTTCTCTTCATGGATCCATCTGTTTGTTCTTCTCTCCCTCAAAAGTTTGCTGTCTTATCCAAGTTTTTCAGGAACTCTAGCTCCCCTCCCTCCCCATAGTTTGTTTCAGTCCTTTGAATGCTCTGAGGGGGTAAATTACTTTTGACTTTTGAACACGTTTTTGGGCCTTATCTTTTAAGATCTCTATGGTGCTCAATAGGGACCTTGGAGGTCCACCTCAGGATGTGCCCTTAAATAAGTTACATTATTTTGTACTATGGTTGTATTCCTCTTGACCAGTAGAGTTCCATTCCGGAGGTGCCAGCCGGTTCTTTAGTAGCCTTCCAAGTTAGGTTGGCATTTCATTATCTGGCTCTTGCAGGAATGGAATTCTTAAGTCTTTAGGGTCATAAAGACTTTGGGGGGTAATGCCTGCCAGAGTTTTGCAATTTAGGCGATTAGGCTGGAACGCATACCATGCTCCTCCATCTGCCTCCACATTGTGGATGTTCCCTAATACTGAGACAGATTGTTGTCCTCCTATCTTGCGGACATTTTTATTACTCTATAATAAAGTAGGAGTTAGCTGGTCCCCTCCTACTTCCATGAGAGTAAAGTTGTATTTAATAATGATGTTTAACAGTTATCGCTACTTTCTCTCCCCCATGATTCTCTCTCTTCTTATCTATCTCTTCTTCTTTTTTTCTTTACTCAAACACAGAGTCTCCTATGCCAAGCAACACTCTCCAGATCATGGTCATCCAACCATCCAGTTTGTGCTCCATATACAGCCTTTTGCTCTAAAATTGGGTACGTTTTTGCTGTTACATGCGTTTTAACACCTCTCTGATCCATGACTGTTAACTCCCCCTCCCTCCAAGTAGTATCTCATAATGTTAAGGAAATGAACTCCCCCTTAAAATGCTGCAAACTTTTTCAACATTACCACTCCCAAAAAGCTGATGTGGTTCTCCTTCAGGAGTGCATTTCCCCAGACAATACATCCCTTCATTTATTCATCAGAAAATTCCCCAAGATTAGGGGGTAAGGGATATTTCTTTCAAAATAGACCTCTTATTTCACTATCTAGCGAAATAAAAGACCCACAGGGCAGATATCTACTTCTATCCGGCATGATTGATGTCTCACTTTACATGTTTGTCTCCTATTATGCCCCGAACCAGGGTCAAGCTTCCTTTTTTGACTCTATTAATAACCCTAACTTCAGATTTGGTAGGTACGGTGATCCTGTGAGGGGACTCCAACATTGCTTTGGATCAACTTCTAGATAAGTCAAAGTTTGGGAAATCCCATCTCCTCTGCCAGCCCAAGCAAAGCCTTTGCATAGCTAAGATTCTAAACTCTCATGGCCTGGTGGATGTTTGGAGGAAATTAGGGTTTCTAGCGACTACACCCACAATTCTGCCCCGCATCAAACCCATGCTAGAATTGATCACATCAGTACTATACCCAAAGTTCTTCCTCTAGTCACAAAATTCTGTTTTCGCGACACCCAGATGTCAGACCACACCATTGTTCTAATGACCCTCAATCATCCTGGGAGACCAATAAGGATCCTTTAGGTGGTGACTTAGTGCAATGTACAGTACTGGAAACAACCCTTCAGGAATACTTTATGATAAATGACACGGGAGAAATTTCTCCAGAAATGCTCAGGGCAACTCACAAAACAATGATCTGGGGTAAGCTTCTCCAAATCTCCTCTCAACATAAAAAAGAACGACAAGCAGAAATCACCAAACTCGAAGGAGAATTTCAGAAGCTCGCCAAACAACCTAAACAGAATCCTACGGCCATATCTCTTGCTAAATTGGATTCGGCTAGACTGTCGCTGAATCTCGCCCTCACCATCGAAGCTGAAAAAAGCCTCTGTTGCTCCAACGTGCAATTTTATGATTACAAAGATAAAAAAGGCCCAGGCTGCCAGCCAGGTTGACTCCCAAAACATGCTCCTTTTCCTTCTCTAATGTTCGTATGTCTTATAGCTCCCTAAATCAGAATCCCCTCCACATTATGAAAGAGTTTCATAGCTTCTACTATAATCTTTATAAAGGAGACAATTGGTCTCACCCCTAATTCCTCTCTGAATTTCTGAATAAAATCTCTCTCCCTCAATTATCACAATCTCAGCATTCTAATCTTAAGAAGCCTTTCTCGGATGTGGAAGTAGCGGAGGTGATCAAAAAGAGACTCTGCTCCGGGTCTTTTGAATTGTTATTACAAATCTTTTGACTCCCTCTTATCAAAATGACCCTTCTGCCTAGATTATTGTACCTCTTTCGCTCACTACCTATACCAAACTTGAAAGCACATCTAAATAAATTACAATCAAAAATCATACGTTTTGTTTAGGTGATCAGAGGACACTGATGTCCAAAAATTACACTCTATAGATTATGTACGCAAGGAGGTGTCGCCCTTCCCAACCTATTGTAAATATTATCAGGCCTCTCAACTGGCACAGATTTCTATTGTTTACTCCCAAGGAGGTAAGCCAGCCTGGGTCCATATGAAACGCCAGTCAGTACCACTATATACTTTAGACTTTCTTCTTTGTAGCCCTGCCAAGAATAGTCCCCCGATCTTAGCTCTCACTCTTTCTCACTCTATGACCTTATATGATAAACTTTATAAACTCCCTTCCCTAGTTTCAGAACTCATATTTTCTTCAACCCCCAATTCCCTCCAGGACAGAACCCTGGGGGACCCCACTAGCCACCCCTGACCATTCTGTGTATTACCAATTTATCACCACCCTATGAACTCGCCCTTGTAGCCAGTTTTCAATCCATGTACTCACCCTATGGTCCATGCCAGCGGACCTTATTTTGTACAGCAAACTTTTATGGGGAACTGTGTCAAATGTGTTTGCAAAATCCAGACACACCACATCTACGGGCCTTCCTTTATCTAGATGGCAAAGATTTTTCATGAATCCATGCTGATTACTGCTAATGATACCGTTCTCATTACTAAAAATGTGTATTTAGTCCATTATCATCCCCTCCAAGAGCTTGCATACTATTGATGTTAGGCTAACTGGTCTGTATCTCTCAGAGATGTATTTTGCGCTTTTTAAATATTGGTGCTACATTGGCTTTTCTCCAATCAGCTGGTACCATTCTAGTCAGTAGACTGTCAGTAAAAATTAGGAACAATAGTCTAGCAATTACTTGACTGCGTACCCTTGCATGCAAGCCATCTGGTCCCGGTGATTTATTAATGTTAGGTTTCCCCAGTGTAATTTTAATTCTGTCCTCTGTTAACCATGGAGGTGCTTCCTGTGATGTGACATAAGGATAAACACTGCAGTTTTGGTTACTGATTCCTGCTGATTCCCTCGTGAAGACTGAGGAGAAGAAAAAATTAAATACCTTCACCATTTCCCCATCCATTGTAACCAGATGTTCTTCCTCATTCTTTATGGGACCAATATGGTCTGTCCTGCCATTTTTACTGTTTACATACTTAAAGAATTTCTTGGGATTTTTTTTGCTCTCCTCCGCTATGTGTCTTTTGTGTTCTACCTTAGCCGCCCTAATTGCACCCTTATATTTCTTGTTGCATTCTTTATACAGTCTGAATGCCTATGATGATCTCTCAACCTTATATTTTTTGAAGGCCTTCTCCTTTGCTTTTATGATGTTGGATAATTATCCACTGTATTTTGCTTTTAATGTAAATCCATATGTCTTAGGCCGCGTACACACAATCGAACATGTCCGCTGAAACTGGTCCGCAGACTCATGTCTGATCGTGTGTACGTGGCCTAACTGTCTTAGTTGTATTTTTTTTATTTAAAAATTAATAAACAGATTGAAAGTAAAAGATCCCGCAACTACAGTCAGACTGATCCAAAACCATTATAGAAATCACATTTTTGTATCTGGCAAGTCGCCACTTAGTTGGCTTGTCTTGTCTACACTCCATAGCAAACATCACTTGCTGGTGAATTCAGTATATAGGCTGTAGTCTGTGTGTATCCGTGGACAATGTGGGAATATAGTGCAAGGGTATGGTCTACAGATTAGAAAATGTGGTGTAAACATAGGCACTTTATTAAATCAGGCCCTCTAAGTTTAATGTGGAATCCAGTCAAATCCTAACTATACTTAAACCTGCTCCCATCCCCCTTCTTAGACGTATTCTAACCCTGGATAGGATGTCTATACTTACCTCTATACCTATTCTGATTGTGCTCTTGTCTGATCCCAGAATCGGTTCTCATTGATGGCTTCAGTGTAAAGAAGGGACAGAACAGGGGCAGGCGACAACAAATGCCCAATAGTAAGCCTATGCATGTAACGTTTACCCCAAACACAGGTGGTCAGACACTATTGCTGGCTACTGTGCTCTTCACCTTTAGCAGCCCCCTTTCCCATAAGGCAAACAGGCCTACCGGTACTCAGTTGCCCCCAGGACTTATACACATTGCTATAGTACCTGGCTACCACTCCAGGGCATACCTGAACTGAGCAAAGCAAACAGGTACTTGCAGTTGGCAGATAGGCAGACTTGTTCAATAACAGTCCAGGTAAAAGGCAGGCACAGTTTAGAGAATTGTCGTTATCTGGTCCAAGGTCATATGCAGGGAAATTCTTTCTAGCCGTGCAGACAAACAGGGAGCTTGGGAAACATGTTACAAACACAATATCACAAGCATGAGACTGAAGGTTTGGCTGATCAAATCTGGTCTCCAGCCAGAGTTTGGCCACAATCAATCACCTTGCAGGTGGACAGACAAACAAGGGGAATGCCACAGCCAAAATCAGAATGCTTGAATCAGCAGCTATGATGGCGCTAAAGAGCATACACTCCTGACAATAGGTGGCATCATCGCCCAGGCATTGCAGCCATTGTTGATGATCTCTTATCTTCATTCAAGACATGCGCTGGAGAGATCATGTGACTGGACCAGAACACCCTCAGAATAGGTAACTATAGACATTCCAAGCCTATTAACCACTTAAGACCCGGACCAATACGCTGCTAAATGACCCAAGGTGTTTTTACAATTCGGCGCTGCGTCGCTTTAACAGACAATTGCGCGGTCGTGCGACGTGGCTCCCAAACAAAATTTGCGTCCTTTTTTTCCCGCAAATAGAGCTTTCTTTCGGTGGTATTTGATCGCCTCTGCGATTTTTATTTTTTGCGCTATAAACTAAAATAGAGCCACAATTTTGAAAAAAAACACAATTTTTTTACTTTTTGTTATAAAAAAAATCAAATAAACTAAATTTTAGTAAAACATTTAGGCCAAAATTAATTCAGCCACATGTCTTTAGTAAAAAAAAAAATCGCAATAAAAAAAAATAGCTACCTAGCGGGAACAGCGACACTAATACAGCGATCAGAAAAATGATCGCTTAGTGACGCTGGCAATAGGGAGTGAAAGGGTTAACTAGGGCGGTGATCAGGGGGTTAAAACTTTATTAGGGGGGGAGGTGGGGGGGCTATCCTGAACCTAACACTAACTGTTTTTTACACTGCCTGTCACACTGACACTAAATGCAGTGATTAGATCACTGCATTCAGTGACACTGTGACAGGAGGTGGGGGGGGCGATCACAAGGGGTTAATGTGCCTATGTGAGTGTGTGTCAGTGTTGTGTTGGTGCACACTTACTTGTGATGTCTTCTCTTATCAGCAGCGCTGGGAAACAGCGCTGCGATGAGAGGTGACATCATTTCATCCTTCCTGTGTAAACACAGGAGGAGGAACTGACACAATGGGAGCGCGCTGGGAGCGATCGCGGGGGGGGCGGAAATCACGGACATCCGCCCGCTCGTCGGCGATCGCTCCCAGAGGCAGGGGGACCCCCGCACGCCGCGGAGGGGGTCCCGATGGGACCCCCGAACCGCACGAAGGCGGGGACGTAAATTTACGCCCTTGTGCCTGTACGAGCCATTATGTGGCCGTATATGTGCGTGCGGGGGTCCTTAAGTGGTTAAAATAGGCTTAGAATGAGGGTGGGAGCTGGTGTTAGTATTGTTAGTATATGACTGATCTTCTACTTTAAAATGTAAGTTAAGCCAACACATTTTTTTCAGTTTTAGGTAGAATGGGGAATGGGGAATGTTAAAAAACCCTATACATTTTTGTTCTCTTATTAGCTTGGGGATGGAACTAGAAATTAGAGGAAATCATATCAACATCTGAGGAAGTTGTAACAGGAACTGGTCTCCCTACCTGGTCCAACCCCCCTCCCCCCCACCTCTTGCCTTGGTAACAATTTAAACATTTTGGATGTCACTCACTTATTATTTTGATGACCATGGTCACCTCAACGAATAGAAGGGTGAACCTTCCCTGTGGGGACACAACTGACAAGAGGGCCTAACCCTTTAAACACTGTATCCAAAGCTAAAAAGAAGTTTGCCTTTATTTAGACTTTTTAATTTGTAGACTAAGGGGGTTATTTACTAAAGGCAAATCCACTTTGCACTACAAATGCAAACTACAAGTGCACTTTAAATTGCACTGAAAGTGCCCTTGGAAGTACAGTCGCTGTAGATCCGAGGGGGACATGCAAGGAAAATAAAAAACAGCAATTTTAGCTTGCACATGATTGGATAATAAAATCAGCAGAGCTTCCCCTCATTTCAGATCTACCCCTCAGATTTACAGCGACTGCACTTCCAAGTGCACTTTCAGTGCAATTTCAAGTGCACTTTGCACTTGTAGTTTGCACTTGTAGTGCAAAGTGGGTTTGTCTTTCGTAAATAACCCCCAGAATGTCAATGCTATTTACTTTGTAAATTCTAAAGAGACCCTTTATTATAAAACTATATGTTTAAAAAATCTGTTGTATTCTTGAATGTCATATAGATGTGCATTCTGTTATTGTGCCTCATCTCCAGATTATGTGTTTCTCCTCTTTACTCTTATCTTGGTTGAGACAACACAAACGTGTGAGATAAAATCTTCTTGATAAGACCCAGGATTATCCTAAAAAGAAAAATCTTTATCAAAAGAATCAGATCTTATACTCTAAACTTTCTACTTAAACAGATCATTGAGAAATGCCAAATGTGAAATGTATCTTAAAGCGTAATTATAGGCAAATGTAACATACTTCATTTAATCAACTTAAATTTAATTTAACCACTTCAGTCCCCGTGTATGCTCAATTGACGGCAGCTTAGGGGATCTGAATATCCAAGCTCGGCCAGAATCCTTGCATAAATGTTCATGTCTTCGTTAATTAGGGATATTGGCCTGAAACTAGAAAACATTGTCGGATCTTTTCCTTCTTTTGCCAAAAGAGATATATAAGCACCTAAGGCCTCTCCTCGTATTTTAAGGCCACTCCCTATAGAATTGATATATAAATGAAGGTATGGGCCCAGAAGGTCAACAAATTTCTTATAATATAAAGATGTATTTGAATTTGAATAGTTTTCCAATTTCCAAAAATAATAAAATAGATTAGAAAATAAAGGAATAGAATAAAAGATAGAAAAGAATATAAAATAAAATAATAGAATATAATAGGATTATAACCATTGTCTAATAATCAAATAGAATTGAAAATAATATAATAATAATAATAAAAAAAATAGAAAAGAAGATAAATATTATAACAATTTTCCAAAATTCAAATAGTATAAATTGGAATTTGAATAGAATAGAAAAGAATAGAGTTGAAAAGTATATAAAATGACACACTAGTATAGAAAAGAACAACACAATAGTATAGAATGAATATAACCATATTCCTTTTTTAATCTAATGGTTTCTATTCTATTCAAATTCAATTTGATTTCTATTTTATTTTTCTATCCTATTCTATTCTATTTTTATTTTCTATTCTTTTCTATTCGAGTGTATTCTATTCTAAATTCTAATTTCGGAAGATGGCTATATTTGTTCTATTCTATTCTATTCTGTTTTTTTCTATACCATTCTGTTATTTTCTATTCTATTCTATTCAAATTTGAATTGATTCTATTTGAATTTTGGCAAATGCTTATATTCTTTTTATTCTATTTTATTGTTTTTACATTATTTTATTTTATGTTCTATTATAGTCTATTGTATTCTTTTTTTTCTATTCTAGTCTTTTATGAAATAAATGTCTGGATGACTGCACACAAAACAGAGATCCAAATACCTTTATTCATATAACCACATAACATGTACACAAATTGCGCTTTTTGTGGCTTTGATAAAGCACAATTTGTGTGCGAAACATGAAATCCGTGTCTCCCTTGCTTGTACATGTAGTGCTACTCGTGTTCTTGATGGTTATGTGAATAAAGGCATTTGGATCTCAGTTTGGTGTGCAGCTATCCGGACATTCCTTTCATTATTGCTTCATCTGCAACTGGGCGAGCACCCTGCAGTGAGGAGATCACACTGTGAGCAGCATGGACCTCTTGTTTATTCTATCTGAATTTCAAATTTTAGAAGATGGTTACAGTGGGGATCGAAAGTTTGGGCACCCCAGGTAAAAATTTGTATTAATGTGCATAACGAAGCCAAGGAAAGATGGAAATATCTCCAAAAGGCATCAAATTACAGATTACACATTCTTATAATATGTTAAAAAAAGTTAAATTTTATTTCCATCATTTATACTTTCAAAATTACAGAAAACAAAAAAATGGCACCTGCAAACGTTTGGGCACCCTGCTGTCACGATCCCCATCGTGTCAGGCAGACGGCCAGGCGTGGCCGTGCTCAAGGTGGCTTAGGGTGGAATTGAACCTGGGACCTCTTTGTTACCAGCCCAAACCCTTACCTCTCAGCCACTGTTGAATTAGAAATTGATGTTGCTTTCCAGCTATGGTGGTGCTGAATGGAATGTTCACCTTAGCTGGATTTCATTACCTTCCACACCTGAGATTCTTGCTACAGCTGACACAGCTTAACCAGTTAGCCAACCTATAAAGCCCTACCTCACTTAGAGAGCAGTGTCAGTTCATTTTGGTTTGATCTCCCTGTCTGTGCTAAAGCAAACTGCTTATATATTAAGCTCCTTGACTGACCCCGGCTTTTGACCCTTGGCTTTGCTTTCTGGACTGCTGTTTGCCTGAACCCTTGACCCGGCTTGGACTTCGGATACCTGTGACTTCTCCAACACCTGACCACGGCTTGTGACCCGGATTTATCTCTTGCTTTCCCTATTGAGAAAGGACGCCTGCTGTCCTGAGAACCCCTTTCACGCCACCTTGCTGTACCCGCTCTGAACCTCAGTGGACACCACAGTTCGCTCTACACCCCCTCCGGGACCACCAGCATACCAGGCTTTACTCTCCTAACCGCAAGTACCACATACTATAGTCTGTGCTTGTAGATTTGTAGTACTACCTTGTGTGTATCAGAGATACAACCCTGTTTTCCCCTGAGGTAGTTGGTTATAGGGGAATAAACTACTGCAGTCTCTCAGTTGGTTATTCACTAGAGGTTGTGATGAATTAACCCCAATCTCTCTGATTACTCTGAGTGAGAAGTGGTGGTTGTACCTGAGAGACCTCTATAGTTTAAGAACCAACTGTATACTGTAGTTGCGTAGCAGGGATGTTACACCTGCAGAGTTAATATCTTGTACTGCCCCCTTTGGAAAGTATCACAGCTTGTAAACGCTTTTTGTAGTCTCTTTGCCCATTCTTCCTTACAAAAGTCTTCCAGTTCTTTGAGATATCTGGGCTGTCTGTAACGCACTGCTCTTTTAAGGTCTATCCATAGATTTTCAATTATGTTGAGGTCAGATGATTGTGAAGGCCATGCCACAACCTTCAGTTTACACCTCTTGATGTAATCTCCTGTGGATTTTGAGGTGTGTTTAAGGTCATTATCCATTTGTAGAAGCCATCCTCTCCTTAACTTCAGCTTTTTCACAGATGACATCAAGTTACCATTCAAAATTTGCTGAAAATTTATTGAATCAATTTTTCCTTCTACTCGTGAAATGTTCCCTGTGCCACTGGCTGCAATACAACTCCAAAGCATGATTGATCTACCCCCATGCTTAACAGTTGGACAGAGGTTATTTTCATTAATTTCTGTGCCCTTTCTTCTCCAAACGTACCTTTGCTCATTCCGGCCAAAAAGTTCTATTTTAACCTCATCAGTCCACAGAACTTGTTTCCAAAATGCATCAGGCTTGTCTATATGTTCATTTGCAAAGTTCAAACGCTGATTTTTGTGGTGAGGACGTAGAAGAAGTTTTCTTCTGATGAAGACCATATTTGTACAAGTATCTCTTTTAGTGTACCACAACTCCAGTGTCTGCCAGATCTTTCTGGAGGGATCGTGCAGTCAAACGAGGGGTTTGAATTGCTTTTCTCACAATCCTGCGAGCTGTTCTGTCTGATATTTTTCTTGGTCTTTTAGATCTTGCTTTAACTTCCGCTGTTCCTGATAACTGCCATTTCTTAACTACATTCCGAACAGAGGATATTGACATCTGAAAATGCTTTGCTATCTTCTTATAGCCTTCTCCAGTTTCAGTTTTCTAGACAACTGCTTAGAAGAACCCATGGTGCTGATTGTTGGGGTAAGGTCAGATAAGTCTGGGCATTTAAAACCTTTGAGATTGACATCACCTGGTCTTCCCAGACGATGATTCAGAACAATCCATGACACTGGCAGGTCTCAGCTTTGCAAAGGGGGCAGTGCATGCTATAAATTCTGCAGGGTGCCCAAACTTTTGCAGACGCCATTTTTTGTTTTCTGTAATTCTGAAAGTGTAAATGATGGAAATAAAATCTAACTTTTTTTGACATATTATAAGAATGTCTAATCTGTAATTAGATGCCTTTTGGAGATTTTTCCATCTTTGGCTTCGTTATGCACATTAATACAAATTTTTACCTGGGGTGCCCAAACTATCGATCCCCACTGTATATTCCTTCTATGTTATTATATTCTATTTGTTTTTATTATAGTCCAGGGGTCTCTAAACTTTCTAAGCAAAGGGACAGTTTACTGTGCTTCAGACTTCAGGGGGGCCGAACTGTGGCCAGTAGAAGTAGAAAATGCTCTGACATCAATGCCCCATCATTGGTTTTAATGGGAGAGAGAGCATCCAATTGTTGGTATCAATTGATGAACAGTGCCCCATTGATGGTATCAATGGAAGATCAGTGCCCTATTGATGGTATCAATGGAAGAACAATTCCCTCATTGATGGTATCAATGGAAAAACAGTGCCCCATCATTGGTGTCGGTTGGTGGAGTAGTGCCCCAAGGGCCAGTTAAAGACAAGCAAAGGGCCACATCTGGCCCCTGGGCCGCAGTTTGGAGACCACTGGTCTAGTCTATTCTGTTCTTTTATTTTCTATTCTTTATGGTTCTGTTTTACTCTCTTATATTCTATTCTTTTATTTTCTGTTAAATTATTTTCTATTCTAATTATTTTTCTCTTTTTTTGTTCTATTTTATTGTCTTTGGTCATTTGAAAACTATTCAAAAAGTATTTGAAAAGTTTTTGAATTGGAACTTCATCCATATTTGTTTTCCGTTATTTCAAATAAAACGAGACGCACATGTCTACTAAAAACTAAGAGCCCATCCAGTTGTGCTGCAGCACCCATGTTTTGTGTTGATGTAGGTTGTGGTAGTCAGTTCATTCATTTAAAAAAAAAGCTTTAGGCCCCTTTCACACTGTGGCATGAGCAGCGTTGGCGGTTAGCGGTGCTTTACCGTCATGTTTGCAGAGGTATTTGGCCACTAGCGGGGATCTTTTAACCCCTGCTAGTGGCCAAAAAAAGGGTTAAAACCACCCACAAAGCGCCATTGCAGTGGGGCTTTGCCGACGGTATGGCCGTGGTGCCCATTAATTTCAATGGGCAGGAGCGGTATATACACCGCTCCTTCACCGCTTCAAAGATGCTGCTTGCAGGACATTTTTTAACGTCCAGCCAGCGTTATAGCGCCTACAAAGCACCCAGTGTGAAAGGGGTCTTAATCATGAAAAATACGTCCTGTACAATTTCTGTTACTTCATTGAAATTCAGAGCAATACTCAGAGCTTATGCACCATACTGTAGCTATGTATTGGGTTGTAATGAACTTTGAATGGCAATGCACCAGAATGTGAATCTGCAGTGCATCTTATAATACATGTTATAGTGTATACCAGTGCTAAATGTAAGGTAGATTCACCCACAGCAGCCAACCAGAATGTATTTTGATGAATTTAGCCCAAAATAAGATGAAATCTAACCGGTGGCTATGATTACTGCCATTTGCATGTGATTTGCTCAATTTTATTGAAAAAGACTAATAGGGGGGCACATGCACGAGGCCTAGCGGGACAGACATGTCGGGCTAGAGCTCCGTTCCGAGAAGGAGAATACCCGCCGACAACAGATCGTATATTGCACCGAAAACGAACAGGGACACGGACTCATATCCCTGAGAGGTGAGGGAAACCTTCTACACAAACAATGGTGCTCGGAGGAGTGAGGGGTAGAAGCAAAACGAACTATAATAGCGGCGCTCAGCATACTAAGAGCGCGACAAAAAAGGCGCCAGCCCCCTCAGAAAGTTTCTCCTCAGAGAAGGGAAAGAAAGCTACAGGAAAAACAGCTAAATCAATGGCTCCCCTCAGAAGCTTATACCCAGATAGTGAGGAAAATGACAGTGCAGATGAAATACATGACTCAAACCAAGAAGCCGCAGCACCCTCAGGTCTACTGAAGCAGTTTGAAAGAATGCTTGACAGAGCACTACAAAACACCTCAGACCAAATTACCGCAAATCTTACCAAGGAAATTAGAGAGCTTGGATGCCGCACAGAAGCTTTGAAGTTAAAGACAGAGGAAATTGAAACATATACACAAGAATGCCTGACAGAAATTGACTCTCTTAAGGAGGAAAATCTGGTGTTGCAGAGCAGATTAGAAGATTTTGAAAACAGGGCCAGGAGGTCTAACCTTAGGTTCAGAGGAATCCCAGAATCAGTTATGGACCTGCAAGCTACCATAATGGTGCTATGTCAGGAACTGATCCCTGGCATAGCAGTAGAAAGATTAGAATTGGATAGGATTCACAGAGCTCTAACCTCTAGGAAAGCAGACGGTCCTCCTAGGGATATAATTGCAAAATTCCATTTCTACAGAATAAAAGAACAAGTACTGGAGGCTGCCAGAGAAAAGGAAAGCTTGTCCTTCCAAGGTCATAATTATCAGATTTTTGCTGACATATCACAATTGACAATAGCCAAGAGAAGGGCAATGAAACCACTTCTACTAGAACTACAACACCACAAAATAAAGTACCAGTGGGGCTTTCCCTTCTCCTTGCGCTTCGTATACCAGGGAACAAAAATAGTATGTAGAACACCAGATCAGCTACACCAAGCACTACTGGACTTCAAGATAATAGACAAGCCTTCCACAGCGGATACCACCCGCAGAAGATCAGCTCCTTCCTCTTCACGCAACGACTCATCTCACCAGGAACAAAACAATGGCGTACAGCAGCCAAACAAGCGAGGCAGATTTATGGACCAGCCTCAGAGATCAGAAGATACGATGGACTGAACTTCTCGAGCATGAACATCCTAACACTATACTTCTCTCTCTACCCACAAATCTGAACTGACTCTGCACCCCAATCTGGCTCTATCTCCATACAGAAGGTCACAATACCCCACCAAATTTGACCCCATACCACCTCACTAATTTAAAGCAAACACCCCCCCCCCCCACTCTAGAAATTCCTATTTAAATAACTGGGTAACCACCCACTCCACCAGAGCGGAGTCCTATCTCACCCTCTCTCAGCATTTCCCTGTAGATGTTCTCCCTAACACCAATTGTTTCAGCCTGTAGAATTGCAGTTAATTAACCCTGTTTGCACATACCAGGCCCCCACCAATGCTCTCTAACTTCTAAAAAGTTGAAAGCCTTTGGGCACTAATAATATACCCTGTTCACAACACGTTTGCTTTTCTCAACAATGTAACATTGGGTACCCCTAGGGGTGCCTACAAGACTTTTCAGAATGCGGGTCTCCGATGCACGGAAACCACATGCGCCACCTTAGGCTCCCCTCTAGACCCTGCAATATTATGCCGGGTTTAGACAAGGGCACCTTTCCCCCTGAAGGGGACTTGTTCTCCCCTTCACGGGTCAGACCTGGATACTCAATTAGCATAATGTCGTTTAAGAGTTCTATGTTTGGTAATGTTTCTTATCTTCTTTTTAAGGATAATATGTTTGAAACCCCCCCTCCTCTTCTCCCCTTTTGTCTGCACGGACTGGACCGGGACATCGTACCACGGGTGGTCACGGTAAGATTTACATGATGGCTTGGCTACCATGGCTCCGTTGAACTTGTTATCGCTTAATGTACAAGGCCTCAATGTACCACAGAAATGCACTAAGGCATTTAGATATTTTCAGGCCAAGAAAGCACACATAATATGCTTGCAAGAAACTCACTTTACCCCTCATTCTACCCCTAAATATTATAACGCATCCTACCCACAAGTGTATACGGCATCTGCCTCTACCAAAAAAAGAGGCACCCTTATAGCATTCTACAGATCGACACCCTTTATTTTGAAGTCAGAAATTAAAGACCCAGAAGGTCGCTACATTATCCTAACAGGGCACATCATGGACTCGGCAGTGACTGTAGTGTCATACTACGCACCTAATTTGAACCCATTACCGTTCATGTCTCATCTCCTTCAAATTATTAACACGCACAAGATGGGAGCTCTCTTTGTGTGCGGAGACTGCAATCAGGTCCTCCTCCCTTTCTTGGATAAAACCCCTTTTGCCACCCCAAAGCATCAAGCTAAATGGTCCTTTCCCAATCTAATAACTAAGTATAAACTGGTGGACACATGGAGAGAAACCAACCCTATGAAACGTATCTAAACATAGTATTTTAACCCTCATAGATCTTCTAGCCGCATAGATCATATCTTTACAACAATCGGAATGTTGCCAGAAGTGCTTGACTTGAGTATCATCCCCATTCCCTGGTCAGATCATAATGCAGTGTTCACTACAATTGCATCCGCAATCCCTAAAAACCACGACCCAACCTGGTATCTCCCTGATATACTACTCAAACACCCAGCCCACTGTTCTGCAATCGAGCAGAATTTAAAAGATTACTTGGAAATCAATACAAATCCTGAAACCTCCCCCCTCACACTTTGGGAAGCTCACAAGCCTGTATTGAGAGGAGCGATCCAAAAACAGCTGGGGATCCTTAAAAGAGAACGCATGCAGTTAGCAAAAAAATTGGAAACAGAATACAACCTAGCATTCTTGGCCTTCCAACAGAATCATTCTCCCAAAACTATAGCACGTATAGACAAAGCGCGCATAGAATACGACTTATTCCTCACGAAATCTGCAAACAAAACATTAACCAGGTCCAAACACTCTTACTACAAGAATTACTTTCGGTATCAAACACCTTTAATAAATCAGAGGCTGATTCCTTTTTCACACAATTACAACTTCCACATATGACAGAAACCCAAAGAACAGAACTAGAGGAGCCAATAACACAAGAGGACGTTACGGCAGCCATAAAATAACTTAAATTAAATAAAAGACCTGGACCTGATTGGTTCCCAGCTCGATACTACAAAACCTTCATTAGCTTAATCTCCCCCACGTTAGCAGATGCCTACAACGACCTCCTAAAATCAAAATTCTTCAGGCAGGAATCATTAACGGCCACAATCTGTATGATCCCAAAACCACACTCTGACTCTACCCTCAGCGAAAATTTTCGCCCAATATCTATGTTGAACACAGACATCAAATTACTAGGTAAAATCATAGCAAGCCGTCTAAACAAGAGTATCGGATCACTAATCCACCGGGACCAAGTGGGATTTATGCCCACTAGACAGGCGGGGGATAATATTCGGAGGGCAAGCCTGCTAGCTCATTTAGCCAAGGAAAGGAAAATCCCAGCTTGCTTCATATCTCTGGACATTAAACAGGCTTTTGACTCTGTTTCATGGTCATACATGGAATATACATTACAGAAATGGTGCTTCGGTCCCAATTTTATAAAATGGGTCTTGGCACTCTACAACAATCCAAAAGCGTATGTTAAATACGCAGGATACAAATCAGATATGTTTTCAGTCCAGAGAGGTACAAGACAAGGCTGCCCTTTTTCCCCATTGCTGTTTGCCCTCCTTATAGAACCCCTAGCCCAAAGAATTAGATCCGACCCCAAGATTCTAGGCATAGAATTAGGAGGCTTCAAACATAAGTTATGCCTATACGCGGATGATATCTTACTTTTCCTATCTTCCCACAAGTTTCTGGCCCTAATCTTATCTCAATCCTGAACCATTTTGCAATAATATCAGGTCTAGCAATTAACCCTAAAAAATGTCTTGCCCTAAATATCTCACTATCTGATACAGAATTAAGAGCCACAAAATCTGGTCTTCCCTTTGAATGGCCAGGGAAACGTATCCCCTATTTAGGAATCCACCTAACGGCAGGAGTAGCAGATTTATTTTCGCACAACTACCCCCCACTATTAAAGCAGATATCAAGCCTACTGAAATCATGGACACAACTCCCCTTATCGTGGTTTGGGAAATTAAATGCAGTAAAAAACTCTTTAGAGTACTCCCCATACCAATACCGGCCTACTACTGAGATTAATCCAAAAAAGGGTCTCTTCCTTTATTTGGGGATCCTCTCGACCAAGAATTAAGCCTCAAGTTCTGCAACTCCCCAAAGCTAACGGTGGGCTTGGGTACCCCAACTTCACACATTACTACCAAGCGGCCCAATTACTGTAGCAACCCTAACAAAATACCACACTAAGCATGAAACTTCCCTCTGGGTTTCAATAAAAGCATTAGAATGCGACCCCATCCCAATATCCAATGTATTGTGGATCTCTCAAAAATTTCGTAAAAATATTAGTAACCCCATCACAAAACACTCATTAACTCTATGGGACAAAGTTAAATTTAAAAAAGACTTACAATCACCACAGGGTCCTCTGCTTTCATTTATTAAGAATCCTGATTTCTACCCTGCTTGGGTTTTCCCTAACACATTCAAAGAATGGATAAAGAGGGACTGCACTCAAAAATACAAGTTTTTTAACACTACCTCCTTTGTCCCCTTCCCATCACTCTGTGAGATGTACGGTATCCCACAATGTGAACTTTTTAGATAACTGCAAATAAAAAATTTCTTTCACCCACCTGTAAATGTATCAATTTCGCCTATTAAACTTTCCAGTTTTGAAAACATATGCAAAGATAATCCACATACCAGAAATGTGATTTCTACCCTATACTCCCAACTGCTAACGCAACCCGAAACTTGAAAAATACCGTATGTCCGCAAATGGGAAGAGGATTTTGGTACGGAATTGAGCACCACAGAGTGGAACCAAATTTGGTACAATACCAAAACAGCATCTATTAATGTATCAGCATCTGAGACAAACTACAAAGTGCTATCTAGGTGGTACCTGGTGCCAGCTAGAGTGGCAAAATTCTCACAAAACCACTCAGAGTTATGCTTCAGAGGATGCACAGAAATTGGAACATATTTTCATATTTGGTGGTCGTGTCCAAAGGTCCAATCATTTTGGTCGGAAATTTTTCAATTAGTAAACACTCTGACCGACAATAGAATACCATTAGACCCCAAAATGGCTTTGCTTAATTTAAAACCCAGCAATTTGTCGCATGTACAATTTAATCTGATTAGGCAGCTCAAAACCCCAGTTGAAGACTCGTAAGTCGTAACACGTGGGGTGAAGGGAGACGTACACCGGGATTGCCGTGACACCAGCGCGGTGACGCTGTGTTATATGCTCGTTTTACTTCTATATTTGTAAGTGCAATTTTATTCATTAAAACTCCTTTATATCAACGGTAATGCACTTGGAGGTCCTTTTTTCCAATGGTCATCATGGACTCTGTCTGCACTTTATAGTATCTGGCACTATAGTATTTGGCACTATTGATTTATATGTCACCTGCATCACTCTGCAAATTAATATCTAACATTTGTTGGTCTTATTCACTTTGCGCAATTACTTTTTCCTTACAGTTGTTTATTTATAGGTGTTGTGTTTGCACTTTTTGTTTTTGCTGCATTGTTTTTTCTGTGTGTTTAGGGCGACCTTGAATTTTAGCGCAGAAGCCCCCTCTTTCATTTATATATCACTGATTAGGCAGCTTCTGACTGCAGCGAAGCAGACCATAGCGAAGGCATGGAAAACCCCGATTTTATCAGTAAATGAAGCAATTAATAGAATGAATAACGCGATGACATACGCCAAAATGATGGCAATAGAAACTGACATGATCACCAAATTTGAACAAGTATGGACGCCTTGGGTTACATATATAATACTGAATGCTTTTAATAGGGATGTTATGATGCCATGGTAGCCCACCCATCGTAATGGCAGCGAATCTTCTTGCCAATTATTGAGGATTCCCGGCCCAGTCCTGCAGACCCCCCATCCCTAACCCTCCCTCTTCTTGTTTTTTTTTTCATTCATTCCGATGTTGCAATCTCTACTCTACTTAGGAATCTTTAAGTTGTTAAGACTAGAAGGAAACTCATTGGATGCTATGTTGTACAGACGCTCCAGCGGAAACTTATTTCTTAGATCATAAGACACTGAGGTGCGAATAGAACATATACGGATACACCTTCTTTAGTTTAATCTTCAACACAATATTGCATTCCAATCTGGTATCGTTACAATGTTTGTCATATAAGTAACTTCATGAAGATAGTTAACCTATGTTAGAATTTCTTTTAACATTGTAACATTTTTTTTGTTTATTCTTAAATGTATAACTCTTACTTTATTTTCAAAATAAAGATATATTTGACAAGAAAAAGACTAATAGTGGCAATGGTTACAAATAAATAGAATAAATAAAATCAAAAGTTTAGACAGGTTGCTGAAATGTCAGCTTTGAAATGAAGGGAAATAGAACAGACCCTACAACATTAAACACAATTTCAACAGACATTATTTAAAGGCGTTTTCAACTGGAAAACTGAAAACCTTTTCTATCATACCTTCTTATTTTGACCAACAGGAGTGACTTAAGTCTTACTGTGCAATTGTTGCAATTTTAAAAAGGTATGTAAAGGCCGCTGGAGCACTCAGAGCTGAAACCTTTTGCTTTTGATGAGCTTTCGAACTGGAGCTGTGCTAAGCTGAAAAGTCTGAGTTGTTCAAAGTCCTTTATCGCATTCATATCTACTTTTTTTATAACATCAATTCAAATAAAGGTTTTTCTGTTACATCTCTCAGGCATTTGACGAGATCACCACACATCTTTCTAGGTCTGCACTACCTTCAGAAGGGTATTACTCTCCCCACTGAATTTACAATTTATTTTATAATAAAGAGAATACAAAAGGGGAAACTGAAACACATGGATAAGAATACACAGCACCCCTAAGGTGCTAGAACAGTAAAGAGGAGATCCTCCAAATAGTATATCAAGAGATATAAGAAACTTTTAGGCTGGGTTCACGCTATTACGAATTGGCAATTTGCATGTCAGGAGATTGTGACTGGCTCTCAATGGAGCCGGTTCACACATGTCCAGAGCGGAATCCTGTGCATCTTCTGGTTCGTTTCAGGTGCAAATTTACCCCAAAATTTGTACCACAATCGGACCTGAACCGGTGAACAGGGACGCGCCGGACCCCTGCTGTGAGCTGGTCCGTACGGGAGTGTGGATGTAAACCTTCCATACACAGTGAAATGAACAGCCTCAGATGATACACAGGGATCAATCAAAACACCCTACATAGGTTTTACATGTATATCTGCTGTCTTTACACTTTTATAATGTTTAGAAAGTTGAGATCATGTTATGCCTCGTACACACGTTGCTTTTTTTCCATCAGAATAAAATCTGACCGTTTTTTCACACGGAATTCCTCTCAAGCTGTCTTGCATACACACGGACACACCAAATTCTGACCTTCAAAAATGCAGTGACGTACAACACTACGACGAGCCTAGAAAAATTAAGTTCAATGCTTCCGAGCATGCGTTGAATTGTTTCCGAGCATGCACGTTTTTTTCTCTGTCAGAATTCCATACAGACGAGCGGAATTTCTCCATCCGAAAAAAAAGAACATATTTTCTTTCTATCTCCGTCGGAATTTCTGAAGGAAAAAGTCTGATGGGGCATACACACGGTCGAAATATCCGATGAAAAAATTCCGTCAGCCTTTTTCCATCAGAAATTCCGACCATGTGTATGCGGCATTAGGAGAATTAGGTGAATTAGGAGCATTAACATTGCTGATTGAAGGAAAGGCACACACCCCCTCTCATTATAGGCAGAGACTCTCAGAGGTGTTTTGCAAAAGGATCTGCTTCCTGTTAATCTATTTTAGCAACCTCCCCAGACTGAAGATTCAGGCTGCTTTTGCCTAAAGTTTCCGAGAATTTGTCAGAAGTTATCGGGCTGATAACCAAGGCACAGTTCAGGAGAGAGGACTTAGCTCATTGAAGAGAGATAACAAAATACTGCTGATTTAAGTGCCCAGCTCAAATTTCATGAATTGGGTTTACATCTACTTTAAGAATTTATTCCACTAGTCTCCAGTAGCAAAATTTTAGTTTCAGGTAGACTGACCCTCTAAAGTGTACCTGTGCCCAGACTATGAAAGTATTAACATATTTTACATATTCTCAAAAGGCATTAAAAAAAAGGGCTTTAACACATTTAACTGGTTGCCGACCAGCCGCCGCAGTTCTAAGGCGGCAGGTAGGCTCCCCTGCGCGACAGCCCGTAGCTCTACGGCGGCTCTTTAAGCCGCGACTAGGGGCCCCCCGCTCGCCCCCGAGTCCCGTGCGCGTGCCGGTTCAGCTCGGTACAGAGCGAGGATCGGGAGCTGTGTGTCCTGTCAAGGGAGAAATGCTGATCTTCCGTTCATACAATGTATGAACAGAAGATCAGTGATTTCCCCTAGTGAGTCCACCCCCCCATACAGTTAGAACACACCCAGGAACATACTTAACCCCTTTCCTGGCCCCTAGTGATAACCCCTTCACTGCCAGTGGCATTTGTATAGTAATCCAATGCATTTTTACAGCACTGCTCGCTATAAAAATGCCAATGGTCCCAAAAATGTGTCCACCATAATGTCGCAGTACTGAAAAAAAATCGCTGATCTTCGCCATTACTAGTAAAAAAAAATATGAATAAAAATGCCATAAAACTACTTCCTATTTTGTAAACACTATAAATCTTGCGCAAACCAATCAATAAACGCTTATTGCGATTTTTTTTTATACGAAAAATATGTAGAAGAATACGTATCGGCCTAAACTGAGGAAAAAAATATTTTTTTATATATTTTTGGGGGATATTTATTATAGCAAAAAGTAAAAAATATTGATTTTTTTTCAAAATAGTCGCTCTATTTTTGTTTATAGCGCAAAAAATAAAAACCACAGAGGTGATCAAATACCACCAAAAGAAAGCTCTATTAGTGGGAAAAAAAGGATGCCAATTTTGTTTTGGAACCACGTCCGCCTGACCGCTCAATTGTCCGTTAAAGCGACGCAGTGCCAAATCGCAAAAAGTGCTCTGGTCATTGGGCAGCAATATGGGGGGTTAAGAGGTTAATGACCGGCATTGTTTTCATTTTGATGCCTAGACCAAGTTTCGCAGCATCAGTATGTATCACGTAACCTAAGAAATTAGTCACGTGACTATTTTGTTTAACAGGGGGGTCTGGGAACCTGAAATCTACAGTTCAACATTCCTAGTTCTCTGCTGTAAGGCTGGCTTTGGGGATTTTCAGGCTGGATTGTGACTAATGCCGCGTACACACGGTCGTTTTTTGCGATGAAAAAAAACGACGTTTTCTGTGAAGTAAAAAACGACGTTTTTGAAACGTCACTTTTCAAAGACAATTTTGCATACACACCATCGTTTTTTCACAAAAAGCGAGGTTACGTTCACCACTCTTTTCCATTGAAGTTCGCTTCATAACTAGCTTCTGGGCATGCGCGGGTTGAAAAACGTCGTTTTGAAAGACGTTTTTGCTACACATGGTGACTTTTTGTGAAACAAAAAACGACGTTTTGAAAAACGACACAAAAAATTCAAGCATGTTGGAATTTTTTTTTGGTCGTTTTTTTGAAGACAAAAAACGACGTTTTGCCCACACACCATCAATTTAAATGACGTTTTAAAAAACGTCGTTTTTTTTTAATCGCAAAAAACGACCGTGTGTACGCGGCATAAGCATCGGTTGTCGATGTGAAATACGTCAGCTTTTGTTACCCCACTGTTTTCTGTTTTTGCTGTTTTAGTTATATTTTTTTGACTGGAATAAACAGGTGCTATTTTTAAGTTTTTTCATCCATTGGAGTGCGGCTGTCCATTTCTTTTTCCCTACACTGGATTGTGGGTTTCTCTGGAGATACGGATATTTATCGTTTTAGGTTCCCTAAATGTAGGATGTACTCCCATTATTTTGATCTTTGTACATGACCCCTTGTCTGTTTTCGGTCCGGGAGGTACATCTCAATATTGAATAAGGAGCCACTGGATGTCATGAACTTGGTGCAGTGACTGTATAAACATCAGTTGGATTCTGAGTGATTCACTACATCCACACGTGACAGCGCACATTGAGTGTTCCCTGACTCAGCTGGGGGTCTTTCTCCTGTATGTTGGTTGCCGACAAGACGGTCTATCAATGGTGCCCCATTAGCTCGAACATGCCATACAATTTGAGCATAGGTGTGGCACCTGATTCTATGGAATGAAGGCCTGAAGAAGCGTCCTTTGTACCAGAAAAAATGTTGGCAAGCTCCATATAACACCCTCTGATGTTATGCTCTGGCAAACTTCATATAACACCCTTTGATGTTATGTTGCACATTTTGTGATTTTACCTATGCATGGGCATTTTTGGTTGCACTTTGTCCTTATATGTGTGTTTGCTTTTGTATATACCTTGATAAACATTTGTTTTAATGAATATATGTGTATGCTATATCATCAGGAAATCACCACTTAAAGCCCATCTTTTCATACTCCTCCTTTTTTGCAATTATCTATTATTTAGGGCTGGTGTTCCTTGGGAGCCGGCAAGCTGTTTGAGCTAAGGGCCTTGACTATCTATTTTTAAAGTACCCCACTTCAAGATTATTAACCTTCTAAAGATATTCCAACCTAATAGACATATTGTGGTCACAAATGGGTTAAAACAAGCCCTCACTGATTTCCATAGCTGCAAATACTATGGAGTAACTAATCCTCAAAGATCACAACAGAGACTCTGGAGGTGGGGTTTGGTCCTTTTCCAACTGCTTGTTTACATTAGAAGGCTAACAGGCTGTCAAGTCTCTGCTGACAGAGAAAATAAGGGAGTATGTTCTGTGGTTCTATTATGAAAGTTGAAGGATAATTTCTTAATAGTACCCATAGTTACAGAGGTCAACAATGGCTTATTTTAAGGCTCAGACTACAATACTCACCTTCACTTCAGAGCTGTCCCTTGGCAGTGTTTCTTTTATGACACAAGATGTCTTCAGTCTTTCAGGTTGAGAGATGCCCAATGTAATTCAACCCAGAAAACAAAAGATGTACTATAAATGCAGGGCATCATGGACTGTGTAGTGTAAAGCAGAGAGCAACATTGACACAATCAACTCTAAAGACTGCCCACCAATGGAGAAGAACAGGAGAGGTAAAGGACTTAGCTTGCCACGTTACCAGCCAGAAGACATTATAAGGAAGGTAAGTCTTTGAAAAAAACACTGGGGGCCTTGGTTTGCTTTGAGAGGAGAGATCACAGAGCCTGCAGTTGGGCTTTAAGAATATCTAAATATATAGGGCCAGATTCATAAAGCCACGCGCAAAGTTGCGGCGGCGTAACTTTTCTTATTTACGTTATGCCGCTGCAACTTAACACGCAAGTGCTGTAATCACAAAGCACTTGCGTGTTAAGTTGCGGCGGCGTATCGTAAATTGGGCGGCCTAATTCAAAATAGACGGGTAGGGGGCGTCTCCTATTTAAATTAGGCGCGTCCGCGCGCCGAACGTACTGCGCATGCGCCGGCCATAGAAAAATCCCATTGCGCATGCTCCGAATTATGACGGTGTTTTCGATGTGAACGTAATCTACGTAAATCCCCATTCACGGACGAGTTACGCAAACAACGTAAACATTTTCAAATTTCCCGCGGTCACGACGTCCATACTTAACAAAGGATGTGTCTGCTTTGGGCAGCTTTATCTTTACGACGGGAAACCACTTACGGAAATGGCGTAAAGTGACTGCGTCGGGCCCGCGTACGTTCGTGAATTGGCGTATCTCGCTAATTTACATATTCTCGGCGTAAATCAGCGAAAACGCCCCCAGCGGCCATTTTAAAATTGCAGTTAAGATCCGACGGTGTAATACAATTACATATTTGTAGTATATAGGGTATGCGCAATTCTCTTTCCATTTTTACTGTAATACAATTATGCCTGTCGGATCTTTGCTGCAAACCGGCGTATCTTGTTTTCTGCATACAGAAAACAGATACGCCGGGGCAAAGTGTGAGTTATGCCACTGATACTTGGCGTATCTCGCTGATTTACATATTCTCGGCGTAAATCAGCGAAAACGCCCCCAGCGGCCATTTTAAAATTGCAGGTAAGATCCGACGGTGTAATACAATTATGCCTGTCGGATCTTTGTTGCAAACGGGCGTATCTTGTTTTCTTCATACAGAAAACAGATACGCCGGGGGAAAATGGTGGGTTATGCCGGCATAAGGCCCCTTTCACATTAGCGGCCGTTCGTCCGCTCATTACAAGTCCGTTTACGGACTTGTACTGGGCCCCTATGGGATCGCGTCCGTTACCGGATGATGCTTCTGCTAACGTCCGCCTAAGATCCGCATCCGTCTGGATACGTTTTTCGGACGGAAGAAAACCCTATTTTTCTTCCGTCCGGCCGATCGGATCGGATGCTAACGGACAGACAGTCCGTTGGCATCCGATTCCCCATAGGGGATAGCGGAGGAGAGACAGGGTGGTCCCTGCACAGAAAAACGGACCGCTCCGTGTGAAAGAGGCCTGACTCTTTTTGAATCTGGCCCATAAAGTTTATATTCTGGACAGCACAGATTCCAGCTGGGATAGCCCACTATGTCACAATGACCCATATTATAAGGATGAAGGTTTTCCCCAAAACTGGCTGAAGTAGAGAACCCCTTTAAGTAAAATATTTTTTTTAATTCCACCAAACGTTAAAATCTAAAAACAAATTAATTTGCTCTGGAAAAACCATCAGCTGAAGTGATTGTAATTGTGAGTGATGTCAGATAAGTGCTTTTATCTCCAATTCTGTCACTTTAACCACTTGACCACTGGCCACTTAAACCCCGTTAATAACCAGACCAATTTTCAGCTTTCGGTGCTCTCACATTTTGAATGACAATAACTCGGTCATACAACACTGTAGCCAAATTAAATTTTTGTCCTTTTTTCCCACAAATAGAGCTTTCTTTTGGTAGTATTTGATCACCTCTGCGGTTTTTATTTTTTCGCTATTAATGAAAAAAGAACGAAAATTTTGTAAAAATATGCATTTTTCTTCATTTCTATCATAACATTTTGTAAAAAAGTAATTTTTCCTCATAAATTTGGCCTAAAATGTAGACTGCTACATATTTTTGGTAAAAAAAAAAAAAAAAAATGGATATTATTTAGTCTGGGTGAAAGTTATAGGGTCTACAAGCTATGGTACCAATTTCTGAAAATTGAACAATTTGATCACACCTGAAGTACTGAGAGCTTCTCTCATTTATTGAGACCCTAACAAGCCAACAGGCGGCACTACAGTGGTGCAGGTGGAACTGGTGTGGCACTGGTGGGCACAGATGGCACTGGTGGGCACAGATGGCACTGGTGGGCACAGGCTGCACTGGTGGGGTGCAGATGAGCACTGATTGGCACTGATGGGCACAGGTGGCACTGATGGGCACAGGTGGCACTGGTGTGGCACTAGTGTGGTTTAGATGACACTGGTGCGACACTGGTGTGGCACTGGTGTGGCTCAGATGACACTGGTGGTGTGGCACAGGCGGCACTGGTGTGGCACAGGCGGCACTGGTGTGGCACAGGCGGCACTCGTGGCACAGGCGGCACTCGTGGCACAGGCGGAACTCGTGGGCACAGATGGCACTCGTGGGCACATATGGCACTGATTGGCACTGATAGGCACAGGTGGCACTGATGGGCACAGGTGGCACTGATGTGGCACTGATGTGGCAGTGTTGTGGCACTGTTGTGGCACTGTTGTGCACTGGTGGGGCACAGGTGGCACATGTGGCACTGGTGGGGCACAGGTGGGGCACAGGTGGCACTGCTGTGGCACTGGTGGCACTGCTGGGGCACAGATGGGGAACAGATGGGGCACTGCTGGGCACTGCTGGGCACTAATCACTCTCCTCTTCTCTCACGCTGCAATGGTGTGAGGAGAGGAGAGAGATGACCTGCAGGTGACCCACACTGCCCAGGTTTGTTTACATTTGTGATCGTGCCGTCATTGGACGGCGGGATCACGTGGTAAGTAGCTGCCGCCATTGGCTCCTTACCGCGATCATCGATGCTGCAGGTCCCGTGGACCCGGTGAGCACCAGTGATCGCGCACACCTGACTCTTTAGGGCCGTTACTAAGTGGTTAATTATAGCTATTGAAACTTTTCACCAGCGTTCACCAAGTGTCTTCTCTGGTATTGTCTCATAATTTTACACTGTGCATGTGACAGGATCAGTTTGCTTTCCTCTCTCACTAATAGAACCACATTTTTTATTGCGGTACCCCTGTAGAATATTCCTGTGGGGTTCTTGGTGCTGAGGTAACAATTCCCCGTAAGGATCTAATAAAATATATTCCATCTCATTGTTAAAATTTGCAGTTCAAGGCAGTGGTGGAATTCAAGTACATGAATCCTTGGGGTGGGGGGGTGAGCCATCCTTAGGGAAAGAGGGAGGGACACAGGTAGCAACTTGCTGATCAGCTGATTTGAGAAAGTCTTCTATGCAAGATCTTCTAATTATCAAAAATAAAATAGTACGTTTTAGTGGAGTTAAAAAATTGCAGGTAAAAGCGCCGACATTTTCAATATTTATTTGCAGAATCTTAGGCTGCATTCACATCTAGGCGACAAGTAACGCTGCGTACGCGGCTTTACTTGCCGCGATTCTATTCATTTTTTTTTTAACAAATTCTCTCCATTGATGTCTATGGCCGAACGCCAATGTCGCCTGAAAAAAAGGGTCCGGGACTTTTTTTCAGGCGGCAGGCGTACGGCGTTTCAGAGATGTGAACCATTTCTATAGACATCAATGGAAATTCGCCTCTCCAGCGGCACGAGCGTCGGGCGTTTTGTCGCCTAGATGTGAATAAACGTTTATTTATTTATATATATAGCTCTTCACCTATGATCCCACACACTGCCACTAACATTTACATTCACATATACTGCACATTTATACATTGCTTCTTAGTCTCTTCACTTTGGAAATAACTATTGTATCTGAATCAATTACACAACACGTGTACTATTACTAGGTGTATATACAGGGAGTGCAGAATTATTAGGCAAATTAGTATTTTGACCACATCATCCTCTTTATGCATGTTGTCTTACTCCAAACTGTATAGGCTCGAAAGCCTACTACCAATTAAGCATATTAGGTGATGTGCATCTCTGTAATGAGAAGGGGTGTGGTCTAATGACATCAACACCCTATATCAGGTGTGCATAATTATTAGGCAACTTCCTTTCCTTTGGCAAAATGGGTCAAAAGAAGGACTTGACAGGCTCAGAAAAGTCAAAAATAGTGAGATATCTTGCAGAGGGATGCAGCACTCCTAAAATTGCAAAGCTTCTGAAGCGTGATCATCGAACAATCAAGCGTTTCATTCAAAATAGTCAACAGGGTCGCAAGAAGCATGTGGAAAAAGGCGCAAAATAACAGCCCATGAACTGAGAAAAGTCAAGCGTGCAGCTGCCAAGATGCCACTTGCCACCAGTTTGGCCATATTTCAGAGCTGCAACATCACTGGAGTGCCCAAAAGCACAAGGTGTGCAATACTCAGAGACATGGCCAAGGTAAGAAAGGCTGAAAGACGACCACCACTGAACAAGACACACAAGCTGAAACGTCAAGACTGGGCCAAGAAATATCTCAAGACTGATTTTTCTAAGGTTTTATGGACTGATGAAATGAGAGTGAGTCTTGATGGGCCAGATGGATGGGCCCGTGGCTGGATTGGTAAAGGGAAGAGAGCTCCAGTCCAACTCAGATGCCAGCAAGGTGGAGGTGGAGTACTGGTTTGGGCTGGTATCATCAAAGATGAGCTTGTGGGGCCTTTTCGGGTTGAGGATGGAGTCAAGCTCAATTCCCAGTCCTACTGCCAGTTTCTGGAAGACACCTTCTTCAAGCAGTGGTACAGGAAGAAGTCTGCATCCTTCAAGAAAAACATGATTTTCATGCAGGACAATGCTCCATCACACGCATCCAAGTACTTCACAGCGTGGCTGGCAAGAAAGGGTATAAAAGAAGAAAAACGAATGACATGGCCTCCTTGTTCACCTGATCTGAACCCCATTGAGAACCTGTGGTCCATCATCAAATGTGAGATTTACAAGGAGGGAAAACAGTACACCTCTCTGAACAGTGTCTGGGGGGCTGTGGTTGCTGCTGCACGCAATGTTGATGGTGAACAGATCAAAACACTGACAGAATCCATGGATGGCAGGCTGCATGAGTGTCCTTGCAAAGAAAGGTGGCTATATTGGTCACTGATTTGTTTTTGTTTTGTTTTTGAATGTCAGAAATGTATATTTGTGAATGTTGAGATGTTATATTGGTTTCACTGGTAAAAATAAATAATTGAAATGGGTATATATTTGTTTTTTGTTAAGTTGCCTAATAATTATGCACAGTAATAGTCACCTGCACACACAGATATCCCCCTAAAATAGCTACAACTAAAAACAAACTAAAAACTACTTCCAAAAATATTCAGCTTTGATATTAATGAGTTTTTTGGGTTCATTGAGAACATGGTTGTTGTTCAATAATAAAATTAATCCTCAAAAATACAACTTGCCTAATAATTCTGCACTCCCTGTATAATTTAATTTATTCACATTTTCCCTTCATACATTCACACAGTCCTGCCATTCACCTTCCCCTTTGCCAGTACATTTATTATCACTACATACACATACACTTTCTATATCCTTTTTTATATTGTTTTTCACCCCCTTTTTCATTCATTTTTTCATTCATTTATTTTTTCTTTCTATAATTTTTTGCCTTTCTTTTTCCTTTTCTGACACACAGCACCTGATAGACGTTGATACGCGCATAGCCTGTATCATACATTTTCATACAGTGATCGTCGACCTGGTCCCAAGGTTTAGTTTTCTACCCTGGTTTCTGCCTGGCTACTCCTCGCTTCAGTCCAGGGTGAGACTAGTTACGCCTGACCACCTTTAACCCCACTTTTGGAGCTGAACTTCATTCCTGGGCTACTTTGTAAGTAGTAAAGGAATTACTATATTCATTTTTATTTCTTGTTTGTTCATGAACGGACACAGCCTTAATCTTGACAAAGTGTGTATTAGCCTTCATTCAGGAGTGACTAGGCAGAAACTTGTAGAAAGTGTTAAACACATCACACCTAATAGAGTACTGCCCAGGGGGCGGTCCCCCTGGCTTTAACCCCTCTCTCTGCATCTCGCAGATCATTTTTTTTCTGCCTAGCAAAGGAGAAGACATGGCTCCCTCCGGGCCCATAGGCCTGGAGATTTATTCCAAATTTATTTTTTTATTTTTTTTATTGTTCCTGTGATCTACAATCAACTACCGACTGGGTGACAGGCTGTATCCCAGATCCTTATAGACCCCCCAGTTTCAGCCATCGAGTGTGTGCCGACCGTAGCTACTCGCTGGGTCGTCCACGACATGCCCTTCGCTCTACGTGTGGCCGGTGTGCTACATGCTCCAGGGAACGCATATGACCGGTCTATAGGGCAGAGTCTCAGTGGCCGGGCCAACAGTCACCTCCGTAACCATGTGGGAAAATGATCTGTCTGGGATGCTTCCAACATAATCCACACAGGAAGGGTACATAGTAATCCCCTGCTTCAGCAGGAGGACATAACTGGACATTCAGGGGAGGTCGAGAAGGGGGTTCCATTCTTTCTTTCCTCCCTCCTTCCCTTCCATCCTCCCTGGGCTCTCTGAGCTAGGCTGGCTGCTGGGGCTGGGGGTTAATCTGGGGGGAGGGGCTCCACCTGTCAGGTGTTTTCACCCATGAATTAAAGAGAAGATAGGATTTTTGTACTCACCATAAAATTCTTTTCTCTGAGTTAATGGACGGACACCCGTTCATTTTGAGTTTGTGCTGATTTTTGACTAACTGAGCTGCGATATGAGAGAGAGGGGTTATACCCAGAGGGACCGCCCCCTGGGCGGTACTGTATTAGGTGTGATGTGTTTAACACTTTCTACAAATTTCTGCCTAGTCACTCCTGAATGATGGCTAATACCCACTTTGTCAAGATTAAGACTGTGTCCGTCCATGAACTCAGAAAAAAGGATTTTACGGTGAGTAAAAAAATCCTATTTTCTCTTTAATTCATGGGTGAAAACACCTGACAGGTGGAGCCCCTCCCCCCAGATTAACCCCCGAGCACCTTCAGGATAAAATGCATAGCTAGCTTTTAAATCCATCAATTATTTTCCTACTTTATAGTTTAATACCTGTATCCAACTCCTGACGATTGGCACAAGGCCATGAAACGCATAGAGTTTTCATCCAGGGGTGCCAAACCACGCTTGCTCCAATAACTCTAACCAATCATGTTTTCTATTTGTAATCATTATGTGAATTACGTATATATTGTATATTTTCTATTCTTCATCTGGATTTATTTGTTTTGTGCTATGAAATGTAATTTGTGTCACAAATCCTTTTTAGTGAATAACCTTGTATTGATAAATTAATTATTATTATATCAACTAATGTTGAACATTTTTATGATTGTATTTTTACATCATAAATGTTTTATTATACTATTGAATAATGTTTACCAATACCACTATCAAGAACTACCCTTTGGGATTGTGACACTAAGGCCTCGTACACACGATCGGACATATCCGATTAAAACGGTCCGCGGACCATTTCCATCGGATATGTCCAATCTGGAGTTTGGTCCGATGGCGTGTACACACCATTGGATCAAATTCCCCGCCGGCGGACGGCGCGGTGACGTGGCGGTGACGTTGACGCCGCCACGTCACCGCACCAGGAAGTAAAACACTTCCGCGCATGCGCCGGCGGTGCGGGACGACATGTCTGCTGGTAAGTGTACTAACCAGCAGACATGTCGGGCGGACACATTCCCACCCGATAGATTTCAAAGCATGCTTTGAAATCTGTCGGGTGGACAAATCTGTCCGCTAGCCCATACACACGATCGGCGATGTCTGCTGAAACGGTCCATCGGACCGTTTTCAGCGGACATATCCCCTCGTGTGTACGAGGCCTTAGTCTATTTACATCCCATACAAATTATTTAATGCACCCACTTGCCTCAATTAAAGTCCCAATTACCCCTTTTCCCTTTTTACATTATTACTTATTGAATTGCAATATGCCTTTGAACTTGCTAAAAAAATGTTGACTACTTAAGGAAAGTCTCTCTAGCACAACCCTCTCCCTCCTTCCCTGTCAGAGCCGTCTCCTCTTCTAGTGTCTAAATACTCTCTGTGCTGACCCAGCATCCCCAGTCATCTTTTCATATTCCTACAAAATCTTATACACATTGGCCCGGATTCACAAAGCACTTACGCCGACGTATCTTCAGATACGCAGCGTAAGTACAAATATGCGCCGTTGTATCTGTGTGCCGAACCCACAAACTTAGATATGCCTAAAAACAGACTTCATTCGACCGACGTAACTTGCCTACGCCAGCGTAGAGTGGGCGCATATTTACGCTGGACACATGTGGCTTTCCCATTGGTTTTCTATACAAATATGCAAATGAGGGAGATACGCCGATTCACAAACATACTTGCGCCCGGTACATGATTTAAGCAGTTTGCATTTTATGTTCAGCGTAAAGCTATTCCCCATAGATGAGGCGCAACCCATGCAAAGGTATGGACCAGGGAACATAAGCCTACGTATTTTACGTTGGACATCTGTGAATATGGGCCGACGTGGGTCTGGCTGGGCGTAGGTTACGTTCATGGCGTACACAGTGATCCGGCGTATCTTAGGCAGTTTTTCCGACGTGGTTGTACGCATGCGCACGGGGATACATCCATGTCCCGACACATAAAGATGCGATGTAAGTGAATCCGGGCCTATATTGTCAAATGTTTTTGGACATCTGCCTTTACACGCACATGAACTTTAATGGCATCCCAGTCTTCATCTGTAGTAGGGATGAGCCGAACACCCTTGGGTTCGGTTCGCACCAGAAACTGCGAACAGACCAAATGTTCGTGTGAACTTTAGAACCCTGTTAAAGTCTATGGGACTCGAACGTTTGAAATCTAAAGTACTAATTTTAAAGGCTAATATGCAAGTTATTGTCCTAAAAAGTGTTTGGGGACCCGGGTCCTGCCCCAGGGGACATGTATCAATGCAAAAAAAGTTTTTAAAAACTGCCGTTTTTTCAGGAGCAGTGATTTTAATAATGCTTAAAGTGAAACAATAAAATTTAAATATTCCTTTAAATTTCGTACCTAGGGGGGTGTATAGTATGCCTGTAAAGTAGCGCTTGTTTCCTGTGCTTAGAACTGTCCCTACACAAAATGTAATTTCTGAAGGAAAAAAAGTCATTTAAAATCACTTGTGGCTATAATGAATTGCCGGATACCAGCAACACAGAGAAAAGTAATTCATTAAAAAAGAATGCGTGGGGGTCCCCCCAAATTCAATTACCAGGCCCTTCGGGTCTGGTATGGATATTAAGGGGAACCCTGCGTCAAATAAAAAAAAAATGTGGGGTTCCCCCCAAATATCCATTCCAGACCCTTCTGGTCTGGTATGGATTTTAAGGGGAACTCCCCCCCCAAATTTAAAAAAAAAATGCCGTTGACCCCCACACATTTTTTTTATGAATGACTTTTCTCTGTATTGCCGGGAGCCGACAATTCATTATAGCCGCGAGTGATTTTAAATTACTTTTTTTCCTTCAGAAATTACACTTTGTGCAGGGACAGTTCTAAGCATGGGAAACAAGCGCTACTTTTCAGGCATACTATACACCCCCCCCCCCCCCCAGGTACAAAATGTAAAGGAATATTTCACTTTTATTGTTTCACTTAAAGGAATTATTAAAATCACTGCTGCCCAAAAAACTGCAGTTTTTAAAACTTTTTTTTTGCATTGATAAATGTCCCCTGGGGCAGGACTTTTTATTACAATAACTGGCATATTAGCCTTTAAAATTAGCACTTTAGATTTCCAACGTTCGAGTCCCATAGACTTTAACAGGGTTCTAAAGTTCACATGAACTTGCCGCGAACATCCCAAACAGCTTCAACTCTTCTGGGAAGACTGCCCATAAAGCTTACGAGTGTGTCTATGGGAATGTTTGACCATTATTCCAAAAGCACATTTGTGAGGTCAGTCACTGATGTTGGACGAGAAGGTCTGGCTCACAGTCACTGCTCTAATTCATCCCAAAGATGTTTTATGGAGGTCAGGACTCTGTGCAGGCCCCCAAACTCACTCATCCTGTCTTTATGGATCTTACTTTGTGCTTTGATGCCCAGTCATGTTGGAACAGAAAAGGGCTGTCCTTAAACTTTTCTCACAAAGTTGAGAGCATGAAATTGTCCAAAATGTTTTGGTATGCTGATGCCTTAAGAGTTCCCTTCACTGAAACTAAGGGGCCATCTCTACCAAATGATATAGATCTCCCAGAAGAGTTGAAGCTGTTATAACTGCAAAGGGTGGTATGCAGTTAAAGTTCATGTGCGTGTAAAGGCCCAATACTTTTGATAATATAGTATATGTATATTGATGCTATGTAAGAGTAAAGGGGAATACTGTGGAGTGTCACTTGAGTGACAGCTCTAAAGCTGGCCATTGATAAATCACAATTTTGCTGGTCAGCAAGGTCTGGTCAAGCTTCAATCAGTGTCTGGCCATCCCTAATTGACATAAGTTAATTGACTTTTTGTTGAATGGACAAGTTGGAAAACTTTTTTGATCAGATGCTGCAGTCAATTGGCTGTAGCCCCTAAACGGTGTATTCTGACGCTGGCTGAAAAAAGGAAAAACGATTCATCTATTGTCATTTTAAGTCTGTTGACATCACATCCAAGATGGTAATGCTCAGCTTTAGTCTTTGTGCGTATTGATATCTACACAAGATTTTTATAATAAATTAAATATATTCAATATTTAAAATGCACATATGTTCTTATGTAACATCTTTGTTGAGATTAATGGTCAAATGTCAAGAGAGCATTCGACCAGAGGTTGAAGGAAAGAAAATAGCTTGATGTAATAATCCCTCCCGATGAGCTATTGTATTCTGGGAAGTTTCCCAGTCATCATAATACAATGATCAATGCTGGCAGCTACTGTATAGCCGCTGGCAGTGATCACACAGAAGCAACCTGCCAGGCTGGTTTTACTGAAGTCGATTGATGGATCAACTTCAGTACAACCAGCCTGTTCATAGAATAATCAAAATTTGTACGCTTCTTGCTGATCTGGCCAAATGTAGATCTATCTATAGCCAACATTAGTCAAGTCCATCTCTAAATCTGCTATTCCATCAACACTACTCTCTCCCCAGACTTGACAATGCTGCTGTCCAAAGGAATCTCCATTACTCCTCGATTCAGTGGAAACACCCTAACAAAGAAAGTGTGATACTGGTGAAAGTAACTGGAAAAAACCCACCTAAAAACAATAATTTTTCACAAAATTTAGGGCCAATTCACACTGCAACGCAGAGCAGCATGTGCAATTCACTGTTCTGGCCGCTCAGCATTGCCGATTGCTCTAGGGGGCAGTGTAGTGCATGATTTATCGCATCAAACTGCTCCTTTTGTTGTTTTGTATAAGCTTTATTTGAAGTGTACAAAACAAACTGCCTAATGTTGCAGTGTGATTCGGGCCAGCATACTGCAGCTCAGTGCTAGCTAGCAAATGTCCTATGTCCCTGCGGCGACAGAAGCTTTACATAGTGTGAATTTACATTTAATGGGGTTTTAAAGGTTTGTTTTTTATTTTATAAATAGGTTCCTTTAAGGTAGTGCACTGTTGGTTCACTTACCTTTTCCTTAGATTCACCTTCTAAATGTTTTTTTTCTTTGTCTGAATTCCTGTTCCTCCTCAGTAAGCTTGCCCCCATCATCCACCCCTTTCAGGCTGGGGGTTAGTCAGCGTGCTTGCCCCCTGCCTTGGCCTACATCCCTGCAGGGAACACATCGTCTCTCCGCAGGGATGTAGTCCCAAGGGAGGGGGCGAGCACGCTGACTAACCCCCAGCCAGAACGGTGCAGATGATGGGGGCAAACTTACTGAGGAGGAACAGGAAGTGAGAAATTCAGACAAAGAAAAAAACATTTAGAAGGGAAATCTAAGGAAAAGGTAAGTGAACCAACAATGCACTAGCTTAAAGGAACCTATTTAGAAAAATAAAAAAACTAACCTTTACAACCCCTTTAAGGATTGGTAAGCTGCAATATATTATAGGTTTTATTTTTGAATTTAAAACCTCTTTAACCCTGATGGAAAATAAAATAAAAAACCCTGATTAACCCTGATTGAAAATATTCTTTTTTTTTTACAAATTCACAAAGACAGGTTATTGAAGTTTGTCTTTTGTCTGGTGCTTCCCTTTAGTGTGAGAACATTTTATCAAAGAACAAAGTAATAAGGATGTCTTGTTGTCATAGTGAGTAACCTGACAAAAAAGCAAAGAATGTTCCTATACTTAGACATTAAAATGAATTACCCATCAGAGTACCTGAGGCTTTTATTTTCATTAAAAATGTAGGTTGGTTTAATTAAATATTTTCAGCACATAAATAACAAACCCTTCTTTTACTGTGTTATATGGTTCTGTCGTTTTATTAACATTCAAAAGAAATGTATATACATATTTACAATATATAGAGATTTATACATAAAACAGCCCACATTGGTATAGTTTTGTGGTTTGTACAAGTTGTTCTCGTTCTATCAGGTGAACATTTCGGCTCTGTAGACATGACACCAAGCAGTGGGAGGAGCTTGATACAGAACCAGCCCCTCCTTTGGATGGGGGAAAAAGTCATTAATTGCATCACATATTGAGAAGTCCCCTCCCTGGTAATGAAAAGGGTCTAACATTTAATTATGGCACACAAAATGAACACATCATTGTGTACGAACCCAACAAAGCAGAGTTGTGCTACAATGTGTTTGCTTTACAAAATTTCTTGACAGCTATATACATCTCAGAACTCTTTTCATGAACAAGATGGAGTCACAAACACTATGTCACCGCAGCTGTGTCTCAAAATATGTTGTTGTTTTCACACACAAACCCTGACGTCTTTTCTATGAAAGAAAAGTCATTTTGTTGCAACGATAAAACCGGTAACATTCTAGTGTCATGGGCTGCACCTATGGAGCTGGAATGAAAGAGGCATTTCAAATAGGCTGAATTCCACTTCCATGTGAGTGGGTAGAAAACGCAACCTCTTAGGCATTGAACTTCAGACAATGAAGCACAGAGGCTTAGCTAAGAGCGAAGATATCCTTGAGCTTGATTAAAAATAAAAAAAACCTAGGCAAATGTATTAAAATGGGAGTAGATCTGATCACGTGCTCTGTGGTTCTTTTATTCATAGACACAACTATCAATGCAGAATACAAATGCTAGATGGATTTATTGAATTTCTTGACAATGTGGAGTGAAGGAGCAGTAGGCTGAAGACTATAAGTCTCAAATGTGAGAACGAGGGGCAGTGCATTTTTTATTCAGAATTATGCAGAAATATTATGTATTCTAAAGCTATTCATCACGGTAAATGGGATCATTTAGTAGAAATAATTATTAGTAAACGTATAAGAATGGTTTAAAGGTGAGAAGTTTCATCTGTCAACTACTCATAGAAAAGTTGTGATGTACACCACCCCGTAGATGATAAATATAGTTGTTGTTTAAGAATACCATAAAGTACTATCCTTGACTGTGTCCAACAGTAATGATGGATGATCATTATGCGACAATGTGGTACAAGATCCTATGCACTAATCAGTCCAATACCATTTCCCGTAACATAAAAACACTGCGTCACTTGAAACCATTGTTGTTTACACAGACACATTCCACTACATTGTACCATCAAGAGTAATTCAGTTTAAAGAACTCTAACAGTGTGTAATGTGGCTTTAAGTTCACACTGATTTTGTTTGTCCAAACACCTGTCCAAAGGCACCGTAGTCAGAAATCCAGAAGTTTTTCCCACTGATATACATTGGGAAGAGATTATTATTCCCTGCAGTAGTTATTGGAAGGTCGGCTGCAATGACAGTGTATACTGCTTTTGGTACAGCTCAGTACATCTCCTGCAGAGTATCAAGGACATGGTAAACACCAGCATGCCGTCAGATTTGCACATGAGTCCCTAGTGCCTGGAGATTCTGTATGCTGGAAAGGATTTTCTTCTGATGGCCAGCTAAGTTGATGCCAATTTTGCTGAGTTCACTGAAAGAAGATGAGACACGAAAAATGAATGTACACAAATCAAGCAAGAGGATCTTTTTTTACATAGAAACATTTCCCTTTGTTCTACCATAAAGTATGATAAAGATAACTTCAACTGAACAAGTAACAATGGAAAGACAGAGAGTGGTGTGTCGTCAAGCTGTGCATTTAGGCAATATGGCCATCACACCCATATCATTTTGTTGGGCATCAAATTCCAAAACCATTGATACTAATATTAACTAGACATGTGCATTCGTTTTTGTTAGAATACATTTACCTCCAAAAATCTGGTATTTTCGTTATCATTTTAACGAACGAAAACGAAAGCGCAAGAAACGAAAACCGAAAGATCCGACATAAAAAAATGCTTTATTTTCGTTTTCGTTCAGATCCGACGATTGTCGATGCTTTGTCGAATTTTCATCGTTCAATTTGACAAAGCATAGGTAGAAATTAAATGATGAAAATTCGACGATTTTCGATGCTTTGTCGAATTTTCGTCGTTCAATTCCTACTTATTCACTGTTTTCAGTGAATACAGTGAATATAGGTAGGAATTGAACGACGAAAATTCGACAAAGCATCGAAAATCGTCGAATTTTCGTTGTTCAATTTCTACCTATTCACTGTATTCAGAACGGTGATTTTCGATGCTTTGTCGAATTGGGAGTAACTAAATAAATGTATTTTCTAAACTAAAACAAAAAAACGAAACAAAATATTCCAGTCTGCACATGTCTAATATTAAGTGCTACTTTTGCAGCTGTAAGAGCTTTTTTTCTGGTTAAGCTTTTTATTATTTTTATATTGGAGTATGTATGTGTGGAATTTGCGCTCATTCCTTCCAAAGATCATTTAACCCAGTTATTGGACTCATCAGTGTTAAAATTAAACTTAAAGACAGTGTTGAGGTCGGGGCTCTGTACAGGCCATTCAAGTTCCAAAATTATTAAACAAAACCATCATTATGCTCATGGCTTTGTGCACAGAGCTCAGTCAAAATAAATTGTCTGAGGACCATTTGTATTCTCTCTCTCTCTCTCTCTCTCTCTCTCTCTCTATCTATCTCTCTCCACAGTATATGTAACAATGTAATACAATAGTGGGCCATTATTAGTTTACAAGCTTAAAGATGTAGATGCTGTATTTGTTTCATTTAGGGAAATGGTATCAATTATAAGGTATTATGTATGCATCTATGCTTATAAAACAGCAGTAATACATTAGACTGGCTCTTACCTGTTGCTTAGATACAGCACAGAGTCTAGGGTAACATATCCTGCCATTGTGAAGTGTTCTATATATTGGTTCATCTTGATGGCCTCTAACCACTCCTCCACACTGGTGACTGTAAATGAGTCAGTAATGCTTGGGTCCTGCCTGCAAAGAAGTCAATTGAAGTAAATCGACTAAATACATTTAAGAAGCTACAGCTTAAAGTAAAACTATAGGCAATTTATATTTTATTTTTTCATTTTGGATAGAGTTTTTTTTTTGCCCATTTGTGTCCAGTTGTGGAGATTTACTTTCACATATCCCAAAGCCAAAATAGGAAGTTAGAGGAAATCCCTGAACATTAAGGGAATACCTTGAGGCCCCCTAGGTCATCAGAACTAGGGCCCCCTTTGGATAATGAAAGTAAAAGATTTTGTTTTACTTTCACTTTCATTGATAATAGTAAATAGGACAAAGAGAGGGTGAATCTCCATACTAAGGGCACAGACAGAAAAAAAAAAAAAATGAACCCTTACAGGTATTCTAGTCTAGCTCTACTCTATCCTAAACTATAAAAAACACCTTTCCTTTAGTTATACTTAAGGGAAATGCATATATAGTCTATGCTATATTTATCTAACACTTTTTTTTATCATGAATGCTCATTCAACTTCAGTTGTAACGCAACCATGCCCTAACATGAAGGATCTTCCAGATTCTACCAAGTAAAAAAGAAGGGATAGCTTGAACCGATTCCACGTCCAATTTAGGTGCAGCTATACCTTCCTTTACCAATATAGGTCCAGTAGTGCTGCACACCACCTAATCCCTACATTTAAAAAGAACATAAAGGAGATTTCACAAGGGCATGTGAAACTATTGTGAAACTATGAAGTCAAAGCAAAGACAAATTAAGACATAATGAGGCTTATGCCCTGTACACACGATCGGTCAAACCGATGAGAACGGTTTGATGGATTTTTCCATCAGTTAACTCGATGAAGCTGACTGATGGTCAGTCGTGCCTACACACCATCGGTTAAAAAAAAAACGATTATGTCAGAACACGGTGACGTAAAACATAACGACGTGCTGAAAAAATTAAGTTCAATGCTTCCAAGCATGCGTCGACTTGATTCCGAGCATGCGTGGATTTTTAACCGATGGCCGTGCCTACAGACGATCATTTTTTTCTATCGGTTAGGTATCCATTGGTTAATTTTACAACAAGTTTCAATTTTTTTAACCGATGGATAAATAACCGATGGGGCCCACACACAATCGGTTTGGTATGATGTCCATCAGACCATTCTCATCGGTTTGACCGATCGTGTGTACGTGGCATTAGTCAAAGTAGCAGCTTTGCGCCCCATTCCTTTGACTAACATTGATAAGGACTCCAGGAGGCACAGAGAAGCTTAGTTGCATTTTCTGTACTGCCCTGGCTGTCTTATCAGATACCGATTGCCTACAAATGCATCCTTCCTTCTGAAGTGACAGACAGGTACTCAGCTTTAACTGCACTATTCCCTTGGTTTTCTGCAGCATGAAGATTGAAGCTGAGCCTTGTTGATATCTATCAGAGGGGAAAGGGGTCAGTGCACCAAAACTGGAGCAGAAACTAAGCCATTACCCATAGCATTCAAAGGTTACCATTCCTTAACAAATTGTACCATTCTGACACCGGAGAATGAAGAAATAGAAAATGGAACTATTCAATACAGAAAGCAATTTTCACTTGTATGCCAGTTTTCTTTTCTCCAGTTAAAGTGCTAGGTTAATATTGTCTTCAGGCCTTTCCCACAGTGAGTGGGGTTCTGCTAAGAAATACAAATGAATTTAACTAAGTGGCACATTTGCATGTGCCCTTGTGAGGATATCTATAAAATGTTCATCGCTAGTGAAGCTCGAGGACAAGTTTGAATATCTGTTTCAAAAAATGGTTTCTCAACACTTACTTCCGACAGTGGAGTGCTTTCCATATCTCTTTATGGAACTACAGGTGAAATACTCAGTAGGCTTATTTTAAGGAAAAGGTGTTTTGTATATATTTTCATTGGGACCAGAATAAGAAAAATATGTTTTTATTTTTTTAATTCAGAAAGTATAAAATATTGCATATGAACTGTTAAATATATCTTTTGTAGCCAAAAATGAACTCTAGGCTACTTTTCCCTTTCTTACTAGGTTGCCTTTACAGGCTTGCTATAAATTGCCTGTTTTGTCAACAGGTCCCAGCAGCAGAAGGTCAAATTACATACACAGCTGAAGGGTCAGAGGAAGGTTAACCAACTACTCTGCTCATAACACTTCTCTGGATTTTTAGTTGCGCTTGGAAAATGAATGTGAATGGCTAGTGCCAGGCTTAAGAACACTCAGAATTAGTTAGAAAAAACAATAGCCAGACTAAGTACATTCTAATATTTACATATTATTAACAAACAGTAAATGCGCTTTAAAATAAATGCCCATTATAGCTGCAAGCACTGTGGAGGTATTCATTCTCAAGTTCACCACAGAAGCATAAATCACAGTTCATCTCCCACTTCCTCCTCAATGGCAGAAGGGAATTTGCAGCCTGTCAGTCTTCTAATGTAAACAAACAGCAAGTGTTCACAAACTGACTGCAAGCTAACTTAAAAGTCTCTGTGGAAATATTTTAGGATAATTTACTCCATAGTGGCTGTAGCTATATAAGCCAGTGAGGACTTAATTTAAATCTGTTTCACTGCTTGTTAAGAATCTAGAAATGCTTAAAGCTTGGTTCAAATTCGTGTGGGTTGTACTGCTGTGGGATCCCCACAAATACCAGCAACTGCACCCACCCACACAGGGAAACATGGGACCCATGAGCAGGTGCCGTTAATCCTAATGGCATGCCGCCCCACACTGTAAATCGTAACCATATTGGAAACCAAGGTTCCTGTGCGGGCTGCAATTTCAAAAATAGTGTAGGGACATTCCTGTGTGTCGCAAGTTATGGCAGCCATTTCAAATGAAACCATGGCCCAGGCAGCCACACAGGTGTGAACCTAGTGTACATGTCCATAGTCTGGGCACAGGTGAACTTTAAGAAAAAATGCTGTGTGGTATTCAAAGTGACAAAAGCTGTTTAAAATAAATCACCTAAAAAGCAGTTCTATTAATTATGAATGTCTGCTTAGTTTTGCAAAATGCGACCAGATAACTAGGTGTACAAAATCATAATGTCCCACTAGGGATTCTATTTTGCATTGTGTATATATATACTTCTCTAGTGTATAGTAGCAAGTAGTGAACAGTATTTAAATCTTACCATGTGGAGCTGTTGGATAGCTCAGTCAGGCTGCTTGGGTTGCGTATGAATTTGTCCAGAATGTTTACAATTTGACCAAATTTAGGCCGGTCACTTCTACACTTCTGCCAGCAGTCCAGCATGAGCTGATGTAGCACTACAGGACAGTCCATAGGAGGGGGCAGGCGGTACCCTTCATCTATTGCTTTAATTACCTAGAAAAAAATTACCAAATCCATTATTGTTCAGCCAGGCTCATTCATTTCTCCTAGTATACAGAAGGCTTTAAATAGAAGGGATAATGCTCTTTCATGTTCATTTTCATGAAAGGGTGCAAACCTTTGAAGTGATTAGTAATTGTGCTGATGAATATAAACCTTGTTCTATACTGATTACAGATATTCACTGTATGTAAAATATAAATAGGAAACCACTTGACGTGAAACATAAATATCCAAAATACTCATTCTTTCATATAGAATAAAAAATAATATGCAATATCTCAATGAACCATTCCAAAATAATAATAAAGCTAATAATTACATAAGCAAAGTTATTTATTAATACCAGGTTGTTTTATATGTGCTAATTCTTTATTTGATATTTCTTACTGTGGATGTAGATAATATCACAGAGTCAGGCCTCGTACACACGACCGAGAAACTTGTCGTAAAAGAAACATCGTTTTCCTCGACGAGTTCCTTGTCAGGCTTGTCGAGAATCTTGTCAAGCTTTCTTTGCATACACACTGTCAAGACAAAATCTTGTTGTTCTCAAACGCGGTGACGTACAACACGTACGACGGCACTGTAAAGGGGAAGTTCGATTCCACTGGCGCCACTCTTGGGGCTGCTTTTACTAATCTCATGTTACTGCGTGTTAAGTAAAAGTTTGGTGAAAGACGATTCACGCTTTTCAGTCTGTTACAGCGTGACGAATGTGCTATCTCTATTACAAACGCTACTTTTACCGAAGATGCGCTCCTGTCTCATACTTTATTCTGAGCCTGCACAAGTTTCTAAGCATACACACTTGTCATAAACCAGTCTGACTAGAAACACGACGAGGAAATTTATGCCTCGTTTTCCACTGAGCGCACCAGCAAGGGTCCTGCTTCAGATGAGGGACCAGAGAGAGTGGAACGGTTCGGTTAGGGCGGACCTATAAATGCATCTCACTGATGGATGGATGGTGGATGCGCTAGGAATTTTTTCTAAAACCTGAATGGTCCCTCACGGTCCGATTTGCAGTGGAAACGCTCACGCGATTAGACCGGCCCCATCCGAACCGCTCCAAAATTACTGACCCGACCCGATCCGTGCAGTGGTAACAAGGCATTAGACTCCCGACGAGAAAAAAGAGAACTTGTTCTCTTTTTTTCTCGTCGAGATCCAAGACATACACACAACCGTTTTCCTCGGCAAAAAAGCTCTGCCACCAAGTTTCTTGATGGATTTTGTTGAGGAAAACGGTCGTGTGTACGAGGCCTCACTCTATGGGTGACTTAGATGAATGATTCTGTCACCAGTTAAAACCCACACATGTCACGTGTAAATTCACTTCTTGTTTATTTGCAGGAGAATAGCAATCAGCAAATATTAGTGGGTTATGGTTAATAGGCAAATCATGGGTTAACTTTAAAGCCTATTTTTAAGTTTCCTAAACAATATTAAAAGATAGAGCAGGAACAGAGTTTGTCTATTGGTCTACTAAGGTAAAAGTGAATGAGTATGTGTATGAACACAGTCGATTTGGAGTTCTGTAGCACCTAACCCCCATCGGTTTACCATCTTAACCTTATATTTAAAAAAAATATATGAAGATGGCACAAGTTACTTCTAAGCACTTTAAAATGCATTGTCACACCGGAAAATTTATCTAGATTGCTGTATATTGTCAAAAATAATAACTACAGTGTAACTTGCAATGTGATCACAAATTTCTTCATGTAGTAGTTGTAGTCCAGTATATTAATTATTAATATCTTTCACTCTACATGCCTGTCTAGTAGATCCATCCCCATGTTCTTGCCCTCTGGCCTCTACATGGGACCTCGTTCGGTGATTCTCCTCTGCGGGATACACCTAGGTAAGCAGCTGAGCCCCCTCTCCCCATTTAAATCTTGTATTCCTAATTTATGTATAACCAATTGTTTTTTAAACTTAATTGTAGACATACTTCTGATGAAGCGGTCAATACCGCGAAACCGGTCAAGATTGTCATGACCCCCAACGCATTATTTTGTTCCCCAACGGGATTATTATACTGGCGTTATGTATGGTCGTCACCATTTTAAGCTCTGTATTGTTTTTTTTCTTCTGTGTATTTAATAAAATTATTTTACCCTTATTTAGTAATCTTGTTATCCAATTCTACATGTACCGCAATAGTCCAACTGTGCCCCCCCCTTTTTTGTTTGGTCCTAGGTTTGGGGACCTTAGACCCAATGTTTCTATATCGTAGTCCAGTTCTTGACGAGTGCAGTAGATATAACCAATATAGCAAAACAGATTGAGAGTTACTAAAAAAAAAATGAGAGTTGTTTTTTCTATTTTTTTCATCAATTAAAAAATAGTAATATAGTATATTTAATTTCATAACTCACATCTTGGTTAGACATTTCCCAGTAAGGTCTTTCTCCATACGATATCACCTCCCACATCACAATACCATAGCTCCATACATCACTCGCTGATGTAAATTTCCTGTAGGCAATGGCTTCTGGGGCTGTCCATCGGATGGGGATTTTACCTCCCTTATGGAAAAGAACATGAACCATTAATATAATACATAAACAAATAACCACATAACAAGATACCTATCACTTGTTCCTACAATAATGTCTTATCTCCAGTACATTCCACAGTATAATGCAGTCAGGGAACTGGGTACAGAATACAACAAATCAGTGAACCTGAACATAATTAGAATAACAAACAATAGGAAATGTAATACAGATTGCTAACAGTGGCTAGACAAAAATTCAAATCTAATGAAAAAAAAGAAGAAGAAAAGTTACTCAACTAATACAGTTTATTTTATTATTTTTTTTGTACTGGGACCAGCCAATATTTGAAACCCAACACTCTCTGGGCAGAACAGGGATATCTGCTTTAAAACAGCTACAGTAGCCTATGGAATAATATAAGGGAGCAATGTTCACAGACAGGGAAAAAAATCTTAACAGTTGTGTTTTTTTCTAACATATTAACATGTTGCTTTATGTAACTATTTTACACAGAAATACTGTTTAGCAGTATGTTTCTACAAGCAAAGAGGATCCGTATGTGAAATACAGTGTATACTATATAAATGAGCACCATTCAGGAAGGAAGCAAGGGCATAACTATAGCCCAGGGAGGAAATGTGACTACCAGCACACACTGCTCTAAATACTTAATGACTTATTTAGGGAAAGAACTTAGGAAACACGTTAGGTATAATGAATATATCATGTAGCGCCTTATGCTGGAATTATCTATCGGGAGCTACATTTCAGAATGATACAGGTTTCTGAAGCATATGGGGGGATGGGAGATTTACTAACACTAGTGCATTCAGACCCTGACACAGCTGTGCATGGTAGCCAATCATCTTCTAACTTCAGCTTTGACAAAAAAAAAATGGAAGCTGATTGGTTTCTGCACAGATGCACCAGAATCTGAGTGCATCAGTTTTAGTAAATCCCCCTCGTGGTGAATTTATATTATTATTATTATTATTTTTTTAGTACTGTAGTGCTTAGCATTAATAAAATGATTAATTAATCATGTGTGCCTATAGAAAAGCGTAAATCATATGCATCATATATTTATCGCTCACGTTTTTCTATACGTGTATTAGATGTATTGGTGCTATAAGTGCTACAGTGATTAAAGTAATCTTTGCTACAAGTGTATTTTGAGTTGGTGAAATTTTTTGGAGCAGTTGCATTAAAGGGGTTTTGCTGACACCAATTAGTATACCGTTTTTAAGTATACAAATGGAATAAAGAAAGGAACTGTAAATTGAATGATAAATTATAGAGTAATGAAAACAACAGGGGTTGTAATGTTTCGATTCAAAAAACAAAAAACAAACATGTCATACTTGCCTCCACTGTGCAGTTCATTTTGCTCATTGTTGCCCCGATCCTACTGTTCTGGGGTCCCAGGGCGGCTGTCTCAGCTCCTCCCCGCTAAACCTAACCCCCTCGGGGAAGCTTTTTCCCAAGGGGTTAGCTTGCTGGCACGCTCCTGTGTCATACAGTTGGCGTCCATAGACGCCGAGTGTTTGACTCTGTCCCGTCCCCCATCGGCCCCATCATTGGATGTGATAGACATCAGCGGGAGCCAATGGCTGTGCTGCTATCAATCTATCCAATCAACGGCCAGACTCCACGAAGAAGAGGATGCCGGGACACACACACAGCAGATGAATGGGCTCAAGTAAGTAAAACGGGGGGGGGGGGGCATGACAGCGAAACCTTTACAATGCCTTTAACCCTAAGGCCTCATGTACAGGAATGGTGAGAGGCTGAAAAATGCACTAGTGAACCACCCTGGGAGCTGCAGCTGGCAGTAACAGCTGCCAATGTTTCTGTACATAAACAGGAACACCAATGTTTCTCTACATAACTGTTTGCATGCTTGTGTGATGTATTTCCAACATTTTCCTAAATTTTTCAGCCTCCCACAAGATGTTTGCAACATGAAGCTCAGTGGCAAACTTCTTTTAACCCTTTGGTTTTTGGCATTCCAAACAGATACCAGAGAACCACTTTTAGGCCTCGTACACACAATCAAATCTGTCTGCTGGAAACGGTCTGCTAGACCGTCCCAGCAGACAGATTCGATTGTGTGTACGGCCGAGCCGACGGATTTGGCCACCCGACAGATTTCAAAGCATGCTTTGAAATCTATCGGGTGGGAATCCGTCCGCCCGACATGTCTGCTGGTTAGTACACTTACCAGCAGACATGTCGTCTCGCACCGCCACCGAATGGATTCGGCGCATGCGCGGAAGTGTTTTACTTCCTGGTGCGGTGATGTGGTGGCGTCACGTCAGCGCGCCGTCTGCTGGCGGGGATTTTGGTTTGCTCGTGTGTACACGTGAGCAAACCAAAATTCTAACAAACAGATTTGTTCAAATCGGTCGGTCCGACCGATTTGAACAAATAGATTGCCTCGTGTGTACGAGGCCTTATGGTATTTGCATGTTATTATTTTTTTCTATTCATTTATTGATTTTTTTTTTGGGGGGGGGGGGCGGTATGGCCCAGTTATGTCTATCGCAATTTAGAAACAGATCAAGGTTTTCTGTCTTCCCGTAACATTTTGCCCTGGTCTTTACTTGTATGTGTGACAGTTTGAAACCTATTCCAAGTCTTTTAGAACAGAGGCTGATTTGCATAGATATTTCATTATCCAGAATACTTTGTAATTTATTTAATGGGACAACAATAAGAATGGAACAGTATAGTTAAAGCATAATCTGGAGATAATGTTGGAATTTATCAATTATTTGCAAACCTATCTGATTTAATAGTAGGATAATGCGTTTTTTGTATGACTTACCCTTGTGGTATACGCTGCTTCAGGATCATCCTCGAGGACTCTGGAAAGACCAAAATCTGAGACTTTGCAGACCAAGTTGCTGTTGACTAATATGTTTCTGGCAGCCAGGTCTCTGTGGACGTAGTTCATATCTGATAAATATTTCATTCCAGAAGCTATGCCTCTCAGCATTCCTACTAACTGTATCACTGTGAACTGGCCATCATGTTTCTAGAAGATAGAAAATTTACATTGTTCTCAGTTCTTGGGGATAACCAACTCGCACATCAAAAACTTTTTACAACTTTAAAGATTTCAGGCTCAATGTGTTTGTCGTCTGTAAGCCAAGTAACCTAATTTCATTCCCTTTGTGGCTTGAATACACCTGAGTCTTTATAGAAATGCATTATGGGTCTTAAAAGCACTTTTTTACATATTAAAGACAGGTAGAGCATGGCCAGAGATGCATGAACCGAGAAAAGGTAGGATCATCTTTACCAATGAACAAAAAGTTATGGTTACATGTTTTAGAAGATTCCATAAATTATTAAGGAAATGTAGGATAACGAAGGATGCAGCCATAGGCACATTAGTAAAAAAAATAAAAAACACTTTCATGGGACTTTAAATGAGGTACAACATTTGCATAATAATATGGAATATTTTAAAGCGGAGTTCTACCCAAAAGTGGAACTTCCGCTTAATCCACTCCCTGCCCACTTACATGCCACATTTGGCATGTCATTTTTTTTGGGGGGGTGGGGGCTTCAGGAGGAGTTAGACTTCCTGTCCCACTTCCTCACTCTGTCCAGGGACCGTGTACGCGATACGTCATATCGTCTACAGCGGCACCTCCCTGTAGGCAATTGCCTGGGACATGTGAAAGGTCCCAGGCGATCACCTGACCAATCACAGTGCGCAGCGCCGCTCGCGTATGTGCAGTGTGTGCCCGGCCATGAAGCCGAAAGCTGTCACGGCTGGGTGCCCACACTTAGAATGAAGACGCCGGCCGCAGAGGGGGGGGGGAGCGGAGCTCCGGCCAGCCCGTCGCTGGACCGTGGCGCAGGTGTGTGTCTGGTTATTAAAAGCCAGCAGCTACACTTTTTGTAGCTGTTGACTTTTAATAAAGAGTAAAAAAGGCTAGAACTCCCATTTAAAGGGCAGGTAGAGGGAGGTTTTTCTCTTGCCCATCCTATGGGACCTGGAGTCATGTCTGGGATGATTGTAACTACTATTTTATGCATATTCCTGATTCTTGTTTCACACCCTACCTGTGTTGGCATGCATATGGTGTTTTATTCTGTTAATTTCTGACTCTTGATTTATATTTTATATGTGGTGGTTTATGCAAGGTGTCTGCTGGTTTGTAATACCACGTACACACGATCGGCCAAAGAAACTCAGATCTCTTCTAGCTCTTTCTTTTTTCTTTTTTTTGGGTATTTGGAGGTGTTATCTTAAATTGCTGTATAGCTGATTTGTAAGTATTGTTCTATTAACCACTTCAGCCCCGGACCATATTGCTGTCCAAAGACCAGAGCACTTTTTGAGATTCGGCACTGCGTCGCTTTAACTGACAATTGCGCGGTCGTGCGACGTGGCTCCCAAACAAAATTGGCGTCCTTTTTTTCCCACAAATAGAGCTTTCTTTTGGTGGTATTTGATCATCTCTGCGGTTTTTATTTTTTGCGCTATAAACAAAAACAGAGCGACTATTTTGAAAAAAATGCAATATTTTTTACTTTTTTCTATAATAAATATCCCCAAAAATATATAAAAAAAAAATATTTTTTCCTCAGTTTAGGCCGATACGTATTCTTCTACATATTTTTCATAAAAAAAATCGCAATTAGCGTTTATTGATTGGTTTGCGCAAAAGTTATAGCGTTTACAAAATAGGGGGTAGTTTTATGGCATTTTTATTATTATTTTTTTTTTACTAGTAATGGCGGCGATCAGCGTTTTTTTTCGGTACTGCGATATTATGGCGGACACTTCGGACACTTTTGACACATTTTTGGGACCATTGGCATTTTTTTAGCGATCAATGCTATAAAAATGCATTGGATTACTATAAAAATGCCATTGGCAGTGAAGGGGTTAACACTAGGGGGCGGGGAAGGGGTTAAGTGTGTTCCTATTTGTGTTCTAACTGTATGTGGGGGGTGGACTTACTAGGGGGAATCATTGATCTTCTGTTCATACATTGTATGAACAGAAAATCAGCGTTTCCCCCGCTGACAGGAACGAGCGCTGTGTGTTTTCACACACAGCTCCCGTTCCCCGCTCTGTAACGAGCGATCGCGTGTGCCCGGCGGCGATCGCGCCCGCCGGGCACACGCACGGGACTCGGGGGCGAGCGGGGCGCGCGCGCGCGGGCCGCCGGCGGCGCGCACGCGCCCCCTAGTGGCCGCGAAAGGCGCGACGTAGAGCTACGGGCTCTCGCGCACCCGTGCCGACCTGCCGCCGTATAACTGCGGCGGCTGGTCGGCAAGTGGTTAATGGACATCTATATATATATAAATATCACATCATTTCCACCCTTCCCCCTGTTTTGAGGGTATGTTTGAACATATTCTATGAAGCTGTTTTTTAGTTTGCAGATTTTACAATGGGCATCTGCTCCTGAAGAAGTAAGATTATTGTCATGAAACGCGGTGAGCTAAAGGATGTATCCATTATTATGTTTTGTGAAAAACTTGGAAGAGTGAAATTTGTATAATATTTAATGAATAATATGTTGACTGTATGCTAATACACGGTAGTATTTATAAACCAGCTTGCTGTTTTAAAAATGTTCTTACGTGAAAGATTTTCAAATTTTGCTCAATAAATATTTTTAGTAAATGTTATACCTTATTTAATGTCACACGGAAAAATATGTTTAGCTCTTTGTATATGCAAATAAGGCATGAAGGCATGACATTATAAGGCACCAGCACACATTATTATTTATATGACACATTAGTAAAAGACAAAAAGAAAAGTTAAATTACTTTAATTGGTATTAGTGCCACTGTTTCTTTGAATTAAACTAAAGAGGCAGACCATTCACAGTAAAACATATGCCAGAATCTGACTCCTTTCTATACGGGAGTAAATCTGGAAATACTTTTTGTTAATGCTCTGATTTTAGAGCCTGTTTTTTTTTCAAACTAAAATTGGAACTATGGTTAAAAAAAAAATACAAATGATGCAATCCGACAATAGCATTAACACAAATTGTTTTCCCCCAAACTCCTGATGCATGATTTTAATTTCCTAAAACAGGCCAAGCTGTCCAGCAATTGTGGGAATCTGTAGTTTGAACAAACCATATTACACTGGTGGGGGGTACTTACAATGGTCATTCTTTGTTGCTATGGCATACATCTTTTTCCAAAAATAAATAAATAAATGCTGATACAACTGATTAAAGGTAAATTGAAGGAATTGTTTCTATTGCATACTGTTTGTGCATTGGTCCAGCTTGGAACATGAAAGTATGCATATTTTATAACTGTAGTTGCTGGAAATCACAGTAGTAGTCACTGCTACTGCAATAAACTCCAAAGTCTTTTGGGTCCCATGCTACCCTGCTGCACATTAACCACAGGATGTTTTACTCTTGGTATAGCCCCTAAACAGAGAATGCTTCACATTTTTCTCAATACAAAGTGTTTTCTAAATGGACAAGGTGGAGAGATGGGGTGGTAATGTCATGATCTCCACGTTGATCATTTAGAAGCACTTTGCATTAATTGAGAAAATTATAAGCTCTTTAAATGAGGCCAGTGCAGTTACTTTGCAGCTGGGCAGCCACGTTTCACAGGTCCTGGAAGACCAGGCAATTACTGTAGTAGCAGTGACAATTAGCTTTGGAATATGTATAATTGCATTGATCCAAGCTGGACCAATGTAGCTATACAATACAAACAATACCTAGAATTGAGCTTTAAAGGGGTTTTAAAGGTTCATGTTTTTTACCTTAATGCATCCTATGTATTAAGGAGAAAAAACATCTGACAGTTACGGGCCCCCCAGCCCCCCCCCCCATTTTACTCACCTGCTGCGCTCGCCCGACGTTCTCTTCTCCGCTCAGTCTGGCCGTTGATTGGCTAGAGTAGATGGATTGATAGCAGTGCAGCCGTTGGATCGCGCTGCGGTCAATTACATCCAATGACGCCACACGCCGGGGTCGGAGCCAAGTGGTACAGTGAGCAGCTATAGCCGCCGGCTGCATCACGGGAGTGTGCATGCAAGAACTAACCCCCATTGGAGAGAGCTCCCATGAAGGGGGTTAGTTCTTGCAGGGAGGAGCCGAGACAGCCACCGAGGGACCCCAGAAGACCAGGTTCAGGGCCACTCTGTGCAAAACGAGCTGCACAGTGGAGGTAAGTATAAAATGTTTGTTATTAAAAAAAAAAAAAAGAATCCTTTACAACCCCTTTAAAAAGTCTTACTTTAACCTGGTCTTTAACTTTTTTCACTTACTTAAAGCCCCCTTAAAGGTAAATGTACCATTTAACTTGTCCACAGGGTGACAATGCTGCTGTGTAATTTCATTAACAATGTTGTCTCCTCCTCAAAGAAGTGAAAAATAATAATGGATTTGCTGGCAGTGTCAGGTAATAACAGGCAAACACTGGCCAAATAATATCAAGCACAGTGAGTTATTCAAGTTAAAGCCTTAAAAGAGAACAGCCAAAAGCAAAGATATAGTTTAAGATAACGTTTAAATTAAAAAGCAGCATTTTTTGCTATATTTACTTTCAAATCTGAACACTTCCCTGTAGTACTTCTCTTCTGCCACAATATGCCCTTTTTCTGCAATAGTGAACCTACTTCCTCTGAGCCCATACTGTTCTTGGCTCCTGTTTCTTACTTCCACATTACAGCTTTGCTGTACAGGGACTGCAAAAGGCTCATAACAGGTCGATATCGGGTATGTACTTGCCTTCATTGTGTAAATAATAATATATTTTATTATATATTAATGATTACAGACCTCCATTCATTTGTGTCTATGATGTATACATAGAGTTTAGCTTTAAGACAATATTTCTTCATTATAATTTAATAAATATTCCATTACAGCAACAGTGACCATGTATGTCAGTTTTATGGAAAATCATCTTGAAATGTGTTAATATTTTGTAGTTTTATCAAAATTTACCATATTTATCGGCGTATAACACACACTTTTTTCCCCTTAAAATCAGGTATATGCTTTCCAAATCATCACCTATGCTTTTAAAATAGCTAAAACAGTGAAGTCATGTGGATTTATATAAGATTTGCTTATTAGCTTAATTGTTGGGGAGGGGTCTCTGAATCTGAAGTAAGTAACCCTTGGGGTACATTAATCAATTATTCTATTTGTTTGAACAGCATTAGTGCTGCACAAACAAACATCACATTTAGATTTTTTTTTTAATAATAGAAAAGTCTCCTTGAAATCTAAGCAACATCATGATATGTTGATTTTTTGGATGGCACAAAATGTTCTCTTCAGACCCTGACACTCTTGTCACTTATTCTCCATCTCACTAAGGAATCATTACCATCAGGCTCTGCGCACAGTACATTGATGGTATCATGAAAATATACAATGCATGAACTCCGAGCATAAAAGAATCTGCAGAGACCTGGCTCTGGGGGAGAGCAAAACTACGCACTTGTGTTTATCCTAGCGAATAGAGCATGAAGTCACACAGTCAAGCTTCGTAACAAAGCAAAATGAGAACGGCCCAAAGTAATACAGGGAATGAAGCAGTGAAAATGGATGCACCACATTGGGGAATAGACCCAATGTACAGAAAAATAACCAACCAAGTAGGTAGGGTGACAGATGCAATCTTTTTTTATAATGAATGGTAGTAAGAAACTGATTATCTCATACCCTCTGCAGGTTATTCTTGCTTGCCCTTGTATCATGAAACAATAAAAGCAGAAAGTAATAAATTGAGCTGAAAGCTGCTGATATAAGTAAATGTCCCAAACACATTTGCTAAGAGCAGTACCACATCACCATTTTTTAGGATGGGACAAAAAACTAAAGAGTGGGGGCTAGCAATTTTTCTTGTAATGCTGGAGTCTTGGCTCAGGCAAAATGATACAATGCAGTGTTAGCAGCTGATATACCTTAAGGTCAGCAACGACACTGGGACAACAAATCTCTCACCTTTGCAGGGGCAGGTCCAGAGGTGGTTAACCCCATGTCACCTTGTGCCAGGAAAAGTCATGTATGACAGTGGCACCAACCTGCTGTCTGCTCATCGCAAAAGGACATTTTATGCATGCGCTGTATTGTCATTGTTTGAGATGTAACAATACAGGTATCAGAGTAAAAATTCCTCTGGTCTTCCTACTTGAGAAGACACTGTATAAACTGTAGACAGGGAACTGGAGGCACACAGAATGAGGAAGAGGAGAACTTCCTGGTGTCTCAAGGCCTGCTATATCCTGACACCATCCCTGTGAGGCCTCAAAAGGAAGAGAATGAGGAGGAATATACTTTCCATTGCAGCATTCAGGAGGAGGAAAACAACATATGACAGACTTCAAGGGGTGGGTTTCATCATTCATAAACCCCGGTAGTTATAAGTGGCTGAGGGAGAGGTAGCTGAAGACAATGTCATCCTCAATGACCACAAGGACTTGGGTTTCTCCCTCTCCGATAACTTGTGGTGGATGAACAAGATGCGATTCTTTGCCTCAGATGTGTACAATGTTTACACAAAGGGGCTGATTTACTTAAACTGGAGAGTGCAAAATCTGGTGCAGTCCTGCATAGAAACCAATCAGTTTCCTGTTTTTTTATTTATTTTTGTCAAATCTTAACTGAACAAGCTCAAGTTAAAAACAAAATGGCTACCATGCACAGTTGCACCAAATTGTACACTCTCCCGTTTTAGTAAATCAACCCCAGTGTCTCTGGACACGCAAAATATTCTCACTCGCTGCCTCCAAAACCCCATCATATCCTAAATAAAGTGATTTGGTTCAGCAAATATTTAAATATACTTTATACTTGAAGAAATATACTTGAAGAAATCTGCCTGCTCTATCTCTCAGAAATAAAGATCTTATCCAAACAGGCGTTACAGCTGTAGGTGAAATCAGCTACATTTTTGTTTTAAATTAAAAAAAAATTGAATACATTTTTATGAGTTGCAAGCAGCCTGCTTACTACCTCAACGATATATGCCTGTCCAAAAGGAGTGTTGCAAACCTTTATATTGTTTCTCCTTTTTTGTCGAGGAATAAATATCCCCTTTTTTAAGAAGATGCAATCTACTTGTTGTGTTTTACTCTGTTAACATGCACTGGCTTAGATCATTGTTGGAAAAAAAATAGCTTATTTCTAGCTGCATTTACTTGCTCTCTCCATCATGGCAAGTGGCATTTATCTGGTGGCAGGCAGCCTGACAAGTGGCATTCATCTGGTGGCAGGCAGTGTGGCAAGTGGCATTCATCTGGTGGCAGGCAGCGTGGCAAGCGGCATTCCTCATCTGGTGGCAGGCAGCGTGGCAAGTGACATCCCTCATCTGGCCGCAGGCAGCGTGACAATCCTCATCTGGTGGCAAGCAAAGTGGCAAGTGGCATTCATCTGGTGGCAGGCAGCATGGCAAGTGACATTCCTCATCTGGTGGCAGGCAGCGTAGCAATCCTTATCTGGTGGCAAGCGACATGGCAAGTGACATTCATCTGGTGGCAGGCAACGTGGCAAGTGGCATTCATCTGGTGACAGGCAGCGTGCCATTCCTCATCTGGTGGCGGGGACATGGCAAGTGACTTTCATCTGGTGGCAGGCAACGTGGCAAGTGACATTCCTCATCTGGTGGCAGGCAGCGTGACAAGTGACAAGCTGCATATAATGGAAGATGATGTGGCAAGTGACACGCTCAGGGCTCCCACTGATTCTGCATTATGGTGAGTTGAACTATTTCATTCTATATCACAAAGTAGTAATAGAAATAATGCACTTCAATTGTCCTAACACCATAACAACCATGGTACTGTAATGATTGAAGAGTCAACACCAGCTATTGCTCTGTTAAATGGCCCGTGAAAAATCACTTACCCCCGTGCACGCTCCCCAACCCAAACCCCCCGGGGCCTTGGCACAATTTTCATCCACGCAGCTGGTCCCAGGTGCCAAAAAGGTTGGGGCCCGCTGGTGTACTGAATGTCCTGAAATATTTCTAGCTCTTGAATGTGAAATAATGAAGACCACATATGACTTTTTTTTTTAACTCAGCTGCCAAGTACAAATGCTTGCATAAAGTGTAGCAAGTCTATTATGGCTGCTGTCTTTAAAATATCATACTCTGTTATTTCAAAGTATATACTTTGCAATTCGGCTGTATTTTAGCTGTATTGTCCCTGCTACATTTAGTGCTCATTTATGGTCAATCACTGTAACACCAAACAATTATTGTCTTTGAAAATTATACTTATTAAAGCCTTTCTTTAAATCAAACATATTGTGTTGCTACTGCTTTTTTTTTAAAATAAAGTAAAATATTACACATGCAATTTATGTGCTTCTACAATACAGTGTCAGTGGTCTATTGCTGTCCTGGGAATCATAATGTTCTGTGAAACCATGTACAGCTTTATGCCATCTCCTTAACATGTCATTTGAAGCATTTTTGTATTTTCAATTTTTTAAGCTGCTCCCCTCTCCTCTCCGAACAATAAAAACAAAAAAAAAAAAACATTTTTAATGGTACTTGTCCCCCAGGCACTACCCAGCTTCCATTGCCAAGGAAATCACTTGCCTATTAGCACAGAACATGGGGGTAAGTTGGTGGAAAATATCTCAAAAGGTGAATTAACCCTTTAACAGCTTAAGTTAGTTAATAAAGAGTATAATTTAAAGTGACTGTGAAGGTATTTTTATTTTTATAATAAGCACGGTATACTTACCTGCTTTGTACAATAGTTTGAGATTGACAGCCAATGGCTCCTGCTAGCACTATCACTGGCTTAGCAATAAATGGAAAACATATTTTTTTTCCCAATATTTGTGTGTTTTACTTCAACAGTCAAAAATATACAGAGAACTAACTTAGATTGAAATAGACTTCAGTATTTTGTTGACAGACTTAGCTGTATACTTCAGTGTGGTAATTAAATCTGTGGATCAACTGGCAGAACACTTAACAAAAGTCCAATAAATGTGTAGTGTGTATGACAAGGATAGGTAATGGTTAGAGTTTCCTACTTTGACAAACACTGTTTGGTGTGTTTTTTTGTTTCCAATTTGATACATTTATGTACAAGTCATCCTAATTATTTCATTACCACACCCTGGAAGCAGTTGTCAAGTTTGAGGTATGCAGACCTGCCAAGGATTGTATAGGTGTTTGTTGGAAAATACGCCTGCAGTCTTTGTCAACCATGTGTGGGCAACTCAAAATTAAAGGGTACATCCTTGATTGCAGTGGGCTAAGGAGCATTGGTATTACTGGGGCAATGCTGCCTATTCTTAGAAAGTGGAGGTTTATCTGTCTCCAGAGGTTGGGACATGATGTACCATATCCAAAAACACATCTTTCAAGGAAGCATTAAAGGGATGCACCCTGATCAGCAATTTATGAATAGTCATAGTCACAACAATTAGGGTAGCAAGGTTTCTAAGAAATTAAGAAATGATATCTCAGATAACTCAATCCTAGAATCCTCTTAAAATTGTAAAATAAATGCCTAGAGACTCTTATTCATTCCAGTTTACAATCAGGTAAAATTTTCTATAGCATATTTTTTGATTCAAAAGACTAGCGGTCCTTTGCAGTTGACTAATACATTTCCCAAGCTGGGACTCCAACCTCTTTTCTAAAAAAACAACAATAATTGACAAGATCCCTTGGTGAGGCAATGATAGTGAGTAGTAACTGCAATTTGTTTTAACATGTTTCAGATAAGCACACTTTTTTGGCTCAAAGTGGGCCACTCTTTATGGGCAGATCAGAGAACCAAAACTAAAAACAGGAGCTTTGTTCAATCTCCCTGGCATGCCTGCTTCATAGTGGATCATGGTCCTTGTTACCAGGCACCTACTAAACCTATTTAGCACACATGACAAACTAAGTATGCCCCGCCCACATAGAACAAGCCGCATTTGTATATCCCAGCAGCTATATACTGTCTGGTCCTATAACCTTTTTGTGATATGAAGGGTCTTTTGGCATTGGAATTAGGCAGTGCTGTATGAATAAATAAAATGACCATTTGTTGAAGTTTAAGTAATCATACATTGGTTTTAATAGGATAAATATGAATTACTATGTATAGTCTTATACCTCACTTTTTGGGATATACAGTATCTCTCAAAAGTAAATACACCCATTCAATTTTTGTAAATCTTTTATTATATATTTTCATGTAATAACACTGAAGAAATTACACTTTGCTACAATGTATAGTAGTGAGTGTACAGCTTACATAACAGTGTAGATTTGCTGTCCTCTCAAAATAATTCAACACACAGCCATTAATGCCAAAATACCTGGAAATAAAAGTGAGTACACCCCTAAGTGAAAATGGGCCCAATTAGCCATTTTCCCTCCCCGTGTCATGTGACTCATTAGTAGGGTTGCCCTATACCACTTTTTTAGGACCGTGTACAAGTACCGATACTTTTTTTCAAGTAGTCGCCGATACCGAATACAGATACTTTTTTTTAAATGTGTCCCCAAATGCAGCCATATCCCCCACATATTGCAGCCATGTCCCCCCACAGATGCAGCCATGTCCCCCCACATATATTGCAGCCATGTCCCCCCACATATTGCAGTCATGTCCCCCCCCACAGATGCAGCCATGCATGTCCACCACATATTGCAGCCATGTCCCCCACATATTGCAGCCATGTCCCCCACATATTGCAGCCATGTCCCCCACAGATGCAGCCATGTATGTCCCCCATATATGCAGCCATGTCCTGTCCCCCATATTGCAGCCATGTCCCCCATACCTGTAGTAGTAGATATGATGCCGCCGCATACCGCCGCGTTAATCCCCCTGCATTACAGCGCGCATTACAAGCTTTCGTTTAAATACTTGTAATGCCCGCTGCGCCATGTATAGACACTCCCCTTCTCGGGATTGGACGGATCCGTCCAATCCCGAGCAAGGGGGAGTGTCTATACACGGATCCGTGCATAGACACTCCCCCTTGCTCAGGATTGGACAGATCCATCCAATCCCGAGAAGGGGAGTGTCTATACATGGGGTGGCGGGCATTACAAGTATTCAAACGAACGCTTGTAATGCGCGCTTTAATGCAGGGGGATTAATGCGGCGGTATGTGACGGCAGCTTTGCGGTATGCAGCGGCAGCGGGGCGGGGGGAGTATTCTATTTAGGTATTGGGGGTATTTGTGGGAGTACAGGTACTTCCGCAAAAACTCGGTATCGGTCCTGATACCGATACTGGTATTGGTATCGGGACAACCCTACTCATTAGTGTTACCAGGTCTTAGGTGTGAATGGGGAGCAGGTGTGTTAAATTTGGTGTTGTCGCTCTCACTCTCTCACACTGCTCACTGGACGTTCAACATGGCACCTCATGCCAAAAAAACTCATAAAATAAAAAAATTATTGTTGCTCTACATAAAGATGGCCTAGGCTATAGGAAGATTGCCAGGACCCCGAAACTGAGCTGCAGCACGGTGGCCAAGCCCATACAGCAATTTAACAGGACAGGTTTCACTCAGAACAGGCCTCGTCATGATCGACCAAAGAAGTTGCGCGCACGTGCTCAGCGTCAAATCCAGAGATTGTCTTTGGGAAATAGAATTTTGAGTATGGCCTTAGATAAACAATTAAAAAAAATGACAGTGTAAAAAGTACCATCATCCAAATTGTGTATAGAAAATAAAGGGAGAAAAGAGGGTGCACACAGTTGTTGAGGCTATCCTCTCACACACTTAAACCAAGAGGAGGGGCTTTTGGACTATCCCCGTACTGATATGCAAACAATCAACTTCAGTAAAAATTCTCATTTATTACATAAAAAAACATACAAATGAACCAAAATCAATAAGATGGGAAATGTAACCTTACAGTATACAATTATTCATAGGTTTTTTTCCCAAATGGAGTATAACATGATAACGACCCCCAACACACCTCCAAGACGATCACTGCCTTGCTAAAGAAGCTAAGGGGAAAAGATGATGAAGTGGCCAAGCATGTCTCCAGACCTAAACCCTATTGAGCATCTGTGGTGCATCCTCAAACGGAAGATGAAATAGTGCAAGGTCTCTAACATTCACCAGGTCTGTGATGTCTTCATGAAGAAGTAAAAGAGGACTCCAGTGGCAACCTGTGAAGCTCTGGTGAACTCCATGCCCAAGAAGATTAAGGCAGTACTTGAAAAAAATGGTGGCCACACAATATATTGACACTTTGGGCCCAAATTGAACATTTCCACTTAGGGGTGTACTCACTTTTGTTGCCAGCAGTATAGACATTTATGGCTGTGTGTTGAGCTATTTTGAGAGGACAGCAAATTGACACTGTTAGAGCCCATTCACACAGGTCTGACTTTGGACTTCAAGTTGTCCCAAGTCGCCCCTAGTCGCCTCAAGTCGCGCTGCATGGAGAAATAAATGTAAGTAAATGGAGCCGTCTTAATGCACACTACTGCAGTTGCTCCGACTTCAAAAAAGGTTCCTGTACTACTTCAATCCGACTTCTACACAACTAGTACCCATTGATTTTAATGGAAGTCGCCTCCCAGTTGGATCCCTGTTCATAGTGAGGCTACTTTACAGGAAATCGCCCCAGTGTGAAGTCAAACCCCTCCTTCCCACAAAGCTGGTATTTGGTATAAGTCATGAGGGGGAACTCCACGTCAAATACAAGCTGTACACTCACTACTTTGTAGCATTCTACATTGTAGCAAAATGTTGTCACATGAAAAGATATAATAAAATATTTGCAAAAATGTGAGGGGTGTACTCACTTTTGTGAGATGGTGTGTGTATATATATATATATATATATAAATATATATACACCATGAAAACATAAAACAGCCACTGTAGAATTATATCCCCGGCAAACATTAGAGCTGCAACTCAACTCTTGATTTAATGCGAGAAGTGATAATGTACTGTGACTGGGTGTTCAGCAGGAAAGAAAAATGAGGATGTGAAAGACTAAGGTCAGCAACGCGCAATTTATTTACGCTGGCTTCTTTCAATGTCTTCTTCTTAATGTTAATGCAACAAAAATAAAGTGTTGTATTCTGTACTCATCCATGAATAAATGTTGTCTAAATGTTTTATATGTTAAGAAGGATGAAGTATACAGAAGAGATTTAAGTATTTATTAGTTTAATATATCAATTATTATGATTCAGTTGTTCCCAACGTATGTGTATTGTATACTTATGAAGCTTTGAATACCACCACTGAAAAAAGTACAGTTAGGTAAGTTGGACAATTTCCTCTGATCAACGTTAATAATACAGTATGTGCTCTGCTGGTGTAGCTTAGATGGGATGGCTCCCTGGTGCATTTTAAGGAACTCACCAGTGGATGTGAATGCTACATTCATCCAAAGGCTTTGGATATGATCACATCACCTTGAATATGATCAGCCTTAGTCTGTGCCTTTACATATCAGCGTCAGAACCATTATCATGTTTTACTGGATGCAAGAAAAAAAAAATGATGTAGTGTTACTCAGATGCAGCCTGTCTGCAGTGACAGGTAAGCTCCCATGCCTGTCATTGTAATTTTTGAGGCATACCTGCTGATAACATTACAGCCTTTTATGTTTGCTCTTTAATTACAGTGACAGTCAAGTTACCAAGCTTATCATTGTTCCTAGGTACTGTACACCATGAGATGAAGATGGCAGGAAACTACGTTTTTAATTTCCCATCTTGCCACAGAAAGTATAACCTTGCCAATGAATTTAGGAAGTGCAAAACACTACTCTTCACTACAGACAACAAGGGAAGGTCATTATCTGTCCGTTTCTTATGTGTATAATAAAAATGCCAATGTACAAAAACAGGAAGAATCTTAAATTATTAGTTGCCAAACAGCTAAATTAAAAGTTTGTTGGATAACTGCAGCAGCCTCACACAGGACAAGGCCCAGATTTCCCACAAGGCCACCGAGGCCAGGCCTTGGGGCGGCAGGGTGCCAAGGGGAGGCAGTGGCATGGAGTCCCGCGACGCCCGTAACATATAGTTTAGGGTGGTAAGTTGCTGTGTGGGAGAATTGAGTGGGGGAATCTGCTCGTTCGTTAAGTGATTGCGGCGATGTCGCCAAAATCACTTGTCAAATGTGTGCTGCTGTCCATCCTCCCCTCCCCCCACATACCTTTCTCTTCTTGCTCTGCCTTCGGGACTCCTCCGTCCTCCCCCCAGCTGCCGAGTCTGTCTCCTGTCCCTGCCTCCAATGTACACAGTGAGAGGGGTGAGCTGTGCTCCTCCCATCTCCGCTGTAACAGGAGTTCTAGCACAGTGCTAGGACTCCTGTTTTGGAGGTGACAGGGTGAATAAAGAGAACCTGTCATCTCGATTTGCTATCACACAGGGAATTGTTTTCTCCTGTGTGATAGCAATAAGGTTAAGTGGGAAAAAAATTTATAAAAAAAATAATAATCATTAAATTAAAAAAGTAATTAAAAAGTAAAGAATAAGAAAAATAATATTCAAAATAATAAGAAAATTACACAAAAATAAAAAATAGTAAACGACAAGCTACAAAAAAAGTGATAAAAAAGTAAAAAAAATAGAAACAAAAAATATTTGAACTGACTGTGCTGCCCCTGTGCCCTCCGGTTGCCATTCTCCATCGATTTGGGGGGGGGGGGTGTTCCGTTGGCGGGGAGGGGGTGCATTGTGGAACCTGGACTTGGGGCAACAGGGAGAGCAAATCCGGCCCTGCACAAGACGCACATATCCTAATGCATATCTGCATCTTTGTGACATGATCGGAAGCTTAGATGACAGCATTCTTCCTCCTGACCTTTTCCCATGCATTGGACAAAGAATGTGGACATGGTGCTCAGGTATGATCTGTGGACCTGATGTATTTAAAATAGGCTGTTGAAGGACCATAGTCAAGACCATTAATTCAAAACATGAGTAAGGTCATTCCTCAGACTTTACACAGATCCCCATATCTATTTACCATACTCAGCTTGCTACACACTACCCTCAGTCCACAGATTACACCTAAAAAAATATAGATAAGTGCATATCTCATTTTATTTAGATATTTGTTCTACAGATTGATTTGGCAAAAGAAACCCTGAAAATATACCCACTTAAGACCCGGACCAATATGCAGGTAAAGGACCTGGCACCTTCCTTGCGATTCGGCACTGTGACGCTTTAACTGACAATTGCACGGTTGTGCAATGTGGCTCCCAAACAAAATTGGCGTCCTTTTTTCCCACAAATAGAGCTTTTTTTTGGTCGTATTTAATCACCTCTGCGGTTTTTATTTTTTGCGCTATAAACAAAAATAGAGCGACAATTAAAAAAAAAAACAATGGGCCAGATTTAGAGAGCGATTACGCCGGCATAACAGGAGGTGTGCGGCGTAAGTCTAATTGTGCGTGTGCGTTTCGATGCACGGCATCCCCAAAACGAGAAACGCAAGAAATCTACTTTTTTTTGTCCAGCGTAATTTCGTTAGACAGGCGCATCCGTCCACGCAAAACTTCGCTAGGCACACCATTGATTTGCTATTCAAATATGCTAATGAGGGAGTTACGGGGATCCACAAAAGAACGTTGGTGCAGCGCAGGCTACGCGCTGTGCGCAACAGCTAAATGTCCTGTCTAAAATTAGACCATATAAAAGCTGGTCTAAAATTACAAAATTTGTCTACATGTCAGATAAAGCAACAATGTTAGTGAGGAGCTGAGCAGTCACACATGTTGCCCAACAAACTGTATGCCAACATGCCAGTGTCATCCATGCTCATAGCTATACTACTGACTTTAGATGAGCAAAGACGGGGGAGGGCTCTGAGGAGGGCACTGAGGAGGGCACAGGATTTTTTTAAATTTTATTTTTCTAATTATTTTTTTTGGCTTATATCAACTTTTCAATTTAATCTAATCTAATACAATATTCTTAGCTGATACAAGCCCCTCAATCTTCACTCTTCACTCTTCAAGGGAGAGGATATATCACACACGCCTAGACATCTATGGCATGGGTGATTCTGAGGTGTCTCGCATCTTCAGATTCAACCCTCATGCCATCATGGAATTAACCACAACCCTGCAGGAGGACATCACCAGCCCAACACATGACACTACCCATGACACCCATGACAGCTACATATACAATCAGAGCCCCATCCCCACAGATTTCGAACAGAACATGTATGGGGACAGCTGGCTGGTTGGTGAGTAACATGGGTGGCAGGCATGACTGCCCCCCCCATGATGCACGCATTACAAGGGGCACATGCACTGCTAACATCCTCCTGTCTTTTCCCTTCAAGGTGACTCTGCATATGCACTGGGACCCCATCTCATGACCCCATCTCATGCCAGCTCACATTATGCATCTTTGCACATTAAACACACACATTAATCATGGCACAATGACAATGCATGCATGCACACCACTGTGGTCCCTAGCACACACACCCCACATCCTCATCACATTGGATTGGCACCAGTCCACCATGCAGGATTTGTGAGCTGCAACGCCACGCCACGGCTCCAATTATGTCACTGTACATTCATACACCATTCACACGGACCTGGGGATCACTTCTCCACCACAAATGAGGGTGACACCCCTTTTCCGGCAGGAATGTCACCCCCAAATTCCCAAGGAAAAAAGGTATATACAATAGTATATATAACACCGCGCTGTTCAAATAACAAAAATGTCAGCAGCCAACACTACAAAATAGATCAATTTTGGAAACATGGAAAACAAAGAAAAAGTGTAGCGCTAAAACTAAACAAAAACTACTGATTATGTAGCTCTTTTAACAAAAAATGTCCATAATGTGTAAGAAGAAAGTTGAAAATAACAATCCGGAAACTTCTATTCACCACAGATAGTGACTCAATGGATAATGTGGTAAGTATAAGAGGATCCGCCACCAATGAAATGAAACCTTTAAAGGCTTACCAGAAGATGGGGATCTGAATAAGCATATACTCATCAGATCTACAAAGCTTCAACCAATGTCCTCGATCCAAGTGTGTTTAAGAACTCCTAGGATATCGTCATAGGTGAAGTGATGAATCCACGGGAACCATTTGATTGGTTGCAGGTGAAAAAACTCGAGTGAAGTGATTACCATATGTGGTAATGATAGCCTTTGCCGCCGGAACCCGCCGCCACATGGAGAAAATCACAGCATTCCTGCTGTGATTTTCTCCATGAAATGGGGGGGGGTCCTAGGAGGGACTATAGGGGAGATGAAGCATTATGTGCCTATTGGAAGTTGAGGTAGGTCTCGAGCACAGCTGGGTCTGTGGCAAAATTGTTCTTGATAAATTTAAATGTATTCCTTCGAAATTATTTATTTTGCTCAAGCAGTTTGCTTCAGTCAATCATCCCAGAAGCAAAAAAACAGCATACAATATATAATTTTTTTGTACCGAGGCTACTTCACTTTTCCATCTTAGTCTTGTTGTTCTCAGTACATTGACTGACTCCAAGGATATTCTTTCATTTTCTGAACTCCAGGTTCTCACCCTTCCCTAAACTTATATTACTAAGAGCCTTTTTCTCGGTCATCTTGCAAGAGCATTCAATCAATTAGAGCCCTGTTATGGCGCTGCGACTTCTGTTCTGGATCCCTCTTGAGTTCTTTTTACAGCTTGTTGAGTATACATTAGCACAGTTATTTTTGCTCTGAGAGAAGCTCCTGCTGTGGATTCCATGGACTTTCATTGAATATAATGCGCCTCTTACTTTTTCTACACTGGATGTGAGTTTGTTGGGCCGGTCACATAAAAAAACATGAGACAGCATCTTGAGAATTGCACTTTCCTCATAACCCCATGGTTTTCACTACATTCTGCTGACACATTTTGATTTTCCTTCTAAACCCTTTCAATGTGGACCATAAAATGTATCTGAAAATAAAAAAATCTGCATTATACTTTGCAGACAGATTTTATCTTCCATTTGTCTATTGCAGTTTAGAAAATGTACGTATAAAAATAAATATATGATTGGCATTTATGGGGAATAGGCTTTGTTTATCATATTTCAGTGAATTAAACTGTGGTGAAACTGCCATCAACGGTTATACTTTTTATACTGCTATTAAAACTTTGTAAAAAATTGTAATAGGAATTCATCACACTGGAGCAGCTGTGCATGTAACCAGTCAGCTTCTATCTTTCAGTTTTTAAAGTGTTTATAAAGGTTCAGCTTTGTTTAAAAATCACAAACATGTCATACGTGCCTTCTCTGTGCAATGGCTTTACACAGAGCAGCCCCAATCTTCCTCTTCTCGGGTTCCCTGATGGGGCTCCAGCTTCCCCCTTTTCTGTTCAGTGCACACAGAGCGTGGATCGGCCCTGGCCCCTCTCCTTACTGGCTGTCATTGAGAACAGAGAAGCCAAATGCTCCAGCTGCTGTGTCTCAACCAATGAGGAGGCCAGGAGAGCTTCTGCTCTTGTGCACATTGCTGGATTGGGATCAGGCTCAGGTGTGTATAAGGGGGTGCTGAGAGGGGAGTTGTACACTGAGGATTTTTTTACCTTTATGCATAGAAATGTTCAGCCTTTAGAACCACTTTAACGTTTAACTGAACAGACTGCAGATCGAAGCTGATTGGTTGTCATGCACAGCTTCTCTAGATTCTGTCCTCTCCAGTTTTGATATTAGTATTCTGTATTTTAAATGAAGTGTATTGAGGTTCTTATGATTTGCTGTGTTTTGTGTGGGTGGCTTTACAGTGTATCCATGCATGGCACATCAACAGGGCCACTTTAAAGTTGACCCTTAAGCCAGGGCTGTCTTAATAAGAGGGCACACCTGGGCACTGCCCAGGGGCCCCAGCTGCAAGGGGGGCCCCTACACTTTTCTAAAAGCAGCTGGTCCCAAAATTGGGGGCCCCATGATGATACCGAGAGTGATAGATACACAGGGGAGGCAGTCTGCCTCCTACCTACTTAATGTCTGTTAACCTGCACTGTCATTATTGTAGAGGCCCCAGAGCATTACTTTGCCCAGGGGCCCATGATGCTATTAAGACAGCCCTGCCTTAAGCATCTCACACTCACCTATGGATCTCAGTGTGGAATTTTTTAAAGCTTACTTACTGCTTGTTAAGAATATATTATATTTGAGTGTATATATGCTCACAGTTGTACTAAATCTGCAGCTCTCCTTCCATTACTCCATTAAGGCAGACCTTACATATCAGGCAAGGTCAGCCTATGTAACCTCCCTGGCGGTATGATTATTTCAGATTTTAGGTGATTATAATTTATTATCGCTGTTTTCTAGCTGCTCTAAAATCATTTTTGGCATAAAGGGACACTTTTGGTTGCTATGGACAATCTACAATTTGCAGGCAGAAAGAACAGTTTTTATTATGTACTGTAAAAGTACATGTAGGGCACTGGACAGACCACTAGGGACAAGGGAGTGTGTATTTTTTACATACAGTACTGTAATCTATAAGATTACAGTGTACTGTATGTAATGTGTTTGTTTACTTTTTTGAATATGGCGCCGTTCTCCACCCCCATGCGTCGTAACGTCGCAGGGAACGGAGCTCGGTGGCACACGGGGACACTGTGTGAATCGACCGTGCACCCGCTCGCTCACACAGCGCGGATGCATCGCTGGATCCAGGAACAAGGTAAGTAAACCCTGTCTGTGCACTCTGCGAGGCGAGCGCGAGTCTGACTCGGGGTTACCGATTGCAGCATAAAAATCTAACCCCGAGTCAGACTCGGGAATACCGCCAGGGGGGTTAATGTGACCCCTTGTTTAAACATTGTATTAAAGTGAAAAAGGTTAGATATTATAGTTAGGCCCCTTTCACAAGAACGTGTTCGTGTACGGGCTACGCTTTGCTCAGCGGGGATTGCTCTGTTGATCCCCAATCAGCAGGTAGATGACAGGTCTCTCTCTGCACACTGTGCAGGGACCGACCTGCCAGACGAATGCTCCCCCCTATGGGGGATTGGATGAAGACGGACCTTAGAGTGAGTTTTTATCTGATCTGATCCACCAGACAGATGGAAACTAGGGGTTCCATCCGTCTTAATTTAACGGATCGGAGCGGACCGGATTTCTAGCGGACATGTCACCGCTGACCTCCATTGCTCCATAGACCTTCACGGAGCGTCCGTTCAGGTCTTCCTAAAAAACTGACAGGGCCTATGGTAATATACTGACCTTTTCCTGGACTTCCAAACTGCAGGGGGTGACATCATCTCCTGCTAATGAGATCCAATGGAAATGCTGAGTAACCCAATGGGAATGCATTGCAGCCGGGTGCAGAATTGATGTTTGGACTATTTAACATCTTCTGAGATCCATGGGCAGAAATAAGGGAAAATGTAAATATGTTATCTAGCACCCCTAACCACTCAACAAACACACCCCCCCCCCCAAAAAACACTTCTAATAAGCTAATTTTGCTACTAAGCTACAAGGTGTGCTTTCAATGACCCATCATAGCAAAGACTCCCAATCAGTTCTTTAGACTGTCATTGCTAGACACCAAGAAGTGGCCACTGTGATCAGTACTGTTTTAGCTGTTCCTACACGTTCTTTTTAAGGGCCCATTCTCATCTGTTCATTTTAGTACTTAATGCTAAAGCATGGTGTGGTGTGTTAGGTTTTTGCAAATGGCACCGCAACACCCTAATATAGTAGTGGTCAATGCACATGTACTGCAATGTACCACAATGCATATGTCATTTGTTGAGACGGCTCAATTAAAAAAAAAGGGTCATATATATTTTTGGTTGTCTTGTGATGCATTGGCAGCTGTTAAGAATAAATGAATGCACTGTACTACAATTCTAAGGTATAAATGGATCCCATAAGTACACCAAGCTACTGGACAAGATTTCAAGCAGCACATCGTTATGGCTAGTGGTACCTTCACATATAGGAAAGGAATTCTAACAATATACACACAGTTTCATTACAGCAGCAAAGTCAATAAACAACTTTATTTGGAGCCATCCTGGAGAAGAGTATTTAAGAACAAATAATTGTCTAGGCAGCTTGAGATTTACACCTATAATGGGTTTTTGGTTCTATCAGTAACAAGATGACCAGAACGCCCTCTTCGTAATTCCTATTTTCATTTCTATTTGATTAACCACCTGTAGCAAACACTTCTATTATTTTGCTATCTCTAAATCTTAAGCTGCCGGGAGTAACACAGGGGATTTTACAAACCCGACATCTTTCTTCTGCAGGAAATTTAAGGGGAGGACGTGAGCGAATGGTGAACTAATTACCAGGAATTGATTTTAGCATTAACCTGGATTTCAATCCCCGCTAGAGGAGGATAAGAGGGAAAAAAAATCAAATGTTATTAAAAACACACAATAAAAAAGGAACAAGATGAAACACATCTTTAGGGTTCTGAGATTGCTAAACCTGACAATGGAAACACAGGGAAGGTGAATGATATAGATACAAACAATACTGAGGAAATCTGAGATATGTACATCTGAACACAAATAGTGAAGACAGTTTTTTATTACAGTGCACTGTGACTGTCCAAAGTTTTGATGCATCTAAGTTAGAGATTTACCATGATTGGGCTGATTTTGTAGTAAAACCTAAAGTCCCCACAAACGTAGTTAAAATCATAGGTCCTTGGCTCATAAGGTAAAAGGATAGACTATTAACATTGTACATTTATTTAATTGTAAAGGCTTTAAAGCAGTCTAGACATCAAACTGTAAAAAGACACAGCTGTCTAATTATATCATGTCTAATCATATCTAATCATATCGGAACTTTCAGCTTGATCTTTGATTTTTCTAAACAGGCTCTGAGGTTACCATTGAGCAGTGGTTCTCAACTAGGGATGAGGTCTGGCGTGTTCGCACACTCCACGTGCAGAGCCCGCCAGGAAGTCTGCACGGCGCTGAGCTAATCACAGGCAGGGAGACATGTCTCCCTGCCTGTGGTTAGCGCAGCACCGTGCAGACTTCCTGGCAGGCTCTGCACGTGGAGTGTGCGAACACGCTGGAGCTCATCACTATTCTCAACTCCTGTCCTCAGGACCCACTAACAGGCCAAATTTCAGTTATCTTGCAAACCTGGCCTGATAGTGGGTCCTGAGGACAGGAGTTAAAAACCACTGCCATAGAGGTTTACTGACCCCTTATTTAATTAAGACACAAACCACTTGTTTTGGCTATAAACCATAATGCAGCTGTAATGCAAGGAGCAACACATAATGGAAGTTAGACTCCCTCCAGAGGTGGTTCTAGCCAGCTCAGGGGATTGGGGGGGGGGGGGCCTGGGGGGGGGGGGGGGTGGGGGGGGGGGGGGGGGGGGGGGGGGGGGGGGGGGGGGGTTGGGGGGGGGGGGGGGGGGGGTTGGGGGGGGGGGGGTCAGGGGGGGATGGGGGGGGGGGGGGGGGGGGGTTGGGGGGGGGGGGGGGGGGGGGGGGGGGGGGTGGGGGGGGGGGCTGGGGGGGGTGGGGGGGGGGGGGGGGGGGGGGGGGGGGGGGGGGGGGGGGGGGGGGGGGGGGGGGGGGGGGGGGGGGGGGGGGGGGGGGGGGGGGGGGGGGGGGGGGGGGGGGGGGGGGGGGGGGGGGGGGGGGGGGGGGGGGGGGGGGGGGTATGGGGGGGGGGGGGGGGGGGGGGGGGGGGGGGGGGGGGGGGGGGGGGGGGGGGGGGGGGGGGGGGGGGGGGGGGGGGGGGGGGGGGGGGGGGGGGGGGGGGGGGGGGGTGGGGGGGGGGGGGGGGGGGGGGGGGGGGGGGGGGGGGGGGGGGGGGTGGGGGGGGGGGGGGGGGGGGGGGGGGGGGGGGGGGTGGGGGGGGGGGGGGGGGGGGGGGGGGGGGGGGGGGGGGGGGGGGGGGGGGGGGGGGGGGGGGGGGGGGGGGGGGGGGGGGGGGGGGGGGGGGGGGGGGGGGGGGGGGGGGGGGGGGGGGGGGGGGGGGGGGGGGGGGGGGGGGGGGGGGGGGGGGGGGGGGGGGGGGGGGGGGGGGGGGGGGGGGGGGGGGGGGGGGGGGGGGGGGGTGGGGGGGGGGGGGGGGGGGGGGGGGGGGGGGGGGGGGGGGGGGGGGGGGGGGGGGGGGGGGGGGGGGGGGGGGGGGGGGGGGGGGGGGGGGGGGGGGGGGGTGGGGGGGGGGGGGGGGGGGGGGGGGGGGGGGGGGGGGGGGGGGGGGGGGGGGGGGGGGGGGGGGGGGGGGGGGGGGGGGGGGGGGGGGGGGGGGGGGGGGGGGGGGGGGGGGGGGGGGGGGGGGGGGGGGGGGGGGGGGGGGGGGGGGGGGGGGGGGGGGGGGGGGGGGGGGGGGGGGGGGGGGGGGGGGGGGGGGGGGGGGGGGGGGGGGGGGGGGGGGGGGGGGGGGGGGGGGGGGGGGGGGGGGGGGGGGGGGGGGGGGGGGGGGGGGGGGGGGGGGGGGGGGGGGGGGGGGGGGGGGGGGGGGGGGGGGGGGGGGGGGGGGGGGGGGGGGGGGGGGGGGGGGGGGGGGGGGGGGGGGGGGGGGGGGGGGGGGGGGGGGGGGGGGGGGGGGGGGGGGGGGGGGGGGGGGGGGGGGGGGGGGGGGGGGGGGGGGGGGGGGGGGGGGGGGGGGGGGGGGGGGGGGGGGGGGGGGGGGGGGGGGGGGGGGGGGGGGGGGGGGGGGGGGGGGGGGGGGGGGGGGGGGGGGGGGGGGGGGGGGGGGGGGGGGGGGGGGGGGGGGGGGGGGGGGGGGGGGGGGGGGGGGGTGGGGGGGGGGGGGGGGGGGGGGGGGGGGGGGGGGGGGGGGGGGGGGGGGGGGGGGGGGGGGGGGGGGGGGGGGGGGGGGGGGGGGGGGGGGGGGGGGGGGGGGGGGGGGGGGGGGGGGGGGGGGGGGGGGGGGGGGGGGGGGGGGGGGGGGGGGGGGGGGGGGGGGGGGGGGGGGGGGGGGGGGGGGGGGGGGGGGGGGGGGGGGGGGGGGGGGGGGGGGGGGGGGGGGGGGGGGGGGGGGGGGTGGGGGGGGGGGGGGGGGGGGGGGGGGGGGGGGGGGGGGGGGGGGGGGGGGGGGGGGGGGGGGGGGGGGGGGGGGGGGGGGGGGGGGGGGGGGGGGGGGGGGGGGGGGGGGGGGGGGGGGGGGGGGGGGGGGGGGGGGGGGGGGGGGGGGGGGGGGGGGGGGGGGGGGGGGGGGGGGGGGGGGGGGGGGGGGGGGGGGGGGGGGGGGGGGGGGGGGGGGGGGGGGGGGGGGGGGGGGGGGGGGGGGGGGGGGGGGGGGGGGGGGGGGGGGGGGGGGGGGGGGGGGGGGGGGGGGGGGGGGGGGGGGGGGGGGGGGGGGGGGGGGGGGGGGGGGGGGGGGGGGGGGGGGGGGGGGGGGGGGGGGGGGGGGGGGGGGGGGTGGGGGGGGGGGGGGGGGGGGGGGGGGGGGGGGGGGGGGGGGGGGGGGGGGGGGGGGGGGGGGGGGGGGGGGGGGGGGGGGGGGGGGGGGGGGGGGGGGGGGGGGGGGGGGGGGGGGGGGGGGGGGGGGGGGGGGGGGGGGGGGGGGGGGGGGGGGGGGGGGGGGGGGGGGGGGGGGGGGGGGGGGGGGGGGGGGGGGGGGGGGGGGGGGGGGGGGGGGGGGGGGGGGGGGGGGGGGGGGGGGGGGGGGGGGGGGGGGGGGGGGGGGGGGGGGGGGGGGGGGGGGGGGGGGGGGGGGGGGGGGGGGGGGGGGGGGGGGGGGGGGGGGGGGGGGGGGGGGGGGGGGGGGGGGGGGGGGGGGGGGGGGGGGGGGGGGGGGGGGGGGGGGGGGGGGGGGGGGGGGGGGGGGGGGGGGGGGGGGGGGGGGGGGGGGGGGGGGGGGGGGGGGGGGGGGGGGGGGGGGGGGGGGGGGGGGGGGGGGGGGGGGGGGGGGGGGGGGGGGGGGGGGGGGGGGGGGGGGGGGGGGGGGGGGGGGGGGGGGGGGGGGGGGGGGGGGGGGGGGGGGGGGGGGGGGGGGGGGGGGGGGGGGGGGGGGGGGGGGGGGGGGGGGGGGGGGGGGGGGGGGGGGGGGGGGGGGGGGGGGGGGGGGGGGGGGTGGGGGGGGGGGGGGGGGGGGGGGGGGGGGGGGGGGGGGGGGGGGGGGGGGGGGGGGGGGGGGGTGGGGGGGGGGGGGGGGGGGGGGGGGGGGGGGGGGGGGGGGGGGGGGGGGGGGGGGGGGGGTGGGGGGGGGGGGGGGGGGGGGGGGGGGGGGGGGGGGGGGGGGGGGGGGGGGGGGGGGGGGGGGGGGGGGTGGGGGGGGGGGGGGGGGGGGGGGGGGGGGGGGGGGGGGGGGGGGGGGGGGGGGGGGGGGGGGGGGGGGGGGGGGGGGGGGGGGGGGGGGGGGGGGGGGGGGGGGGGGGGGGGGGGGGGGGGGGGGGGGGGGGGGGGGGGGGGGGGGGGGGGGGGGGGGGGGGGGGGGGGGGGGGGGGGGGGGGGGGGGGGGGGGGGGGGGGGGGGGGGGGGGGGGGGGGGGGGGGGGGGGTGGGGGGGGGGGGGGGGGGGGGGGGGGGGTGGGGGGGGGGGGGGGGGGGGGGGGGGGGGGGGGGGGGGGGGGGGGGGGGGGGGGGGGGGGGGGGGGGGGGGGGGGGGGGGGGGGGGGGGGGGGGGGGGGGGGGGGGGGGGGGGGGGGGGGGGGGGGGGGGGGGGGGGGGGGGGGGGGGGGGGGGGGGGGGGGGGGGGGGGGGGGGGGGGGGGGGGGGGGGGGGGGGGGGGGGGGGGGGGGGGGGGGGGGGGGGGGGGGGGGGGGGGGGGGGGGGGGGGGGGGGGGGGGGGGGGGGGGGGGGGGGGGGGGGTGGGGGGGGGGGGGGGGGGGGGGGGGGGGGGGGGGGGGGGGGGGGGGGGGGGGGGGGGGGGGGGGGGGGGGGGGGGGGGGGGGGGGGTGGGGGGGGGGGGGGGGGGGGGGGGGGGGGGGGGGGGGGGGGGGGGGGGGGGGGGGGGGGGGGGGGGGGTGGGGGGGG